>LR736857.1:3239474-3308592 GCA_902654985.2 Oryctes borbonicus | reverse complement strand
ATATGCATATTCTACACTACAATAGGAGGTCTAAAAACAGTCGTATGGACAGATACACTACAATTCTTTATAATGATTATTGCGTTGGTAGCAGTATTTTGTTTTGGTGTAATATCTACTGGTGGCTTCGCTCATATTTGGAAAGAAGTAACGGAGAATGAAAGACTGGACATTTCGTAAGTACTATTTGGCAATCGACTTATGTACGTAGATTTTGCGTTAATAAATTGTGGTGCAGATTTGAAATGGACATAACTAAGCGAGAGACGATTTGGTCATGTTTAATTGGAATGACGTTCATGTGGCTGAAGGAAATTAGCATTAATCAGGAGTTCGTTCAAAAGTGTTTGTCATTGCCGACGTACAACGATGTCAAACGGTAAAATGAAAACTACCGACAATTGATTTAATTCCTTTCTTCCGATATTTTTTTATTGTTTCAGAACGATGTGCGTGTATGCGATTGGGAAAGTAATGATGATATCGTTTAGTGTCTTCACTGGATTGATAATTTTCGCTAGATATTCGAGTTGTGATCCTCTAACATCAGGCGCGATAGAACGTGCCGATCAACTGCTACCGTATTATGTTACAGACGTAGCTCGTTCAGTACCAGGTTTACCTGGATTGTTTATAGCTGGAATATTCAGCGCCGCACTTAGGTAAATCCAAGCATAAAATGACGAAAACTAGTGGGTCTAGGACTTGCTTCTTTATTATTTAAAAAAGCAACTGCTAAAATTCTGTAATGAACAAAACACTAAGTAGTTGCGGCCTTTGTTTGGTTTTACTTGGCTCCAGTAGATCGCTTTGTCGGTTGATTGTTGGTCTTTGGTTGAGCCAGTACCAGTAGCATCTTCTTTGTAACTTCGTCTATGAACCACAAGAGGTCAATTTTGTTTGCTTCTTAACTCGCACATATGTAATATGCATTCGACATTGAAATATCTATCAGAAGAAAGAACGCCTGTACCATCTTCATGGTTTTCTTTGGCGATGAATAGTCGTCTGATTTATCTATCCTGGACGCATGCTATTTGTAAGTGAGAACAGACTCTGGTTTTGTTACTTACGATCTTTTATCTTTCCAGTACGTTACAATCATTCTTTTTTTAATTGTTTCGCATTTTCCTTTCTGTAGTTTCGCAAAGTTGCCACAAGTTTGTTCTTTTTGAGCAAATATTTTGCTAGCCGGACACTAATGTAATAAATACCAAAATAGATACCAAAAACACAACTAAACCGTATTAGCAAGTTTTTCTACCTATATTTCACATGTGGCTTCACGTATTGCTCACTAGCACTAAACCGGAAATGTTTGAGCCAATTTTGACTAGAACATTCCCCGTACTCTATAGATACATTCGTAAATTTTTAGAAGAGCCATAGTATCACCAATTAAATGCAAATCAGCAATCTGGATAGGGTTTACCACGAAAAGCCTTTCGTCTAGTAACTGGACGCCCGTAGAAGAAGAAAATAAAATATGAAACTCCTTCGACATTTTATTAACTAAATCACCAAAGGTTTCTTTTCAATATACGAAGGAACTGTTATAACATTTTTGTCATTAATTTCTGAAAAGAAGTTTGCTAACAAGAGCTTTTGCTAGAAGCACTGGATGTGGATAATAATGCAGTCACTTGAGCTTTTGTTAATAGTAATATTGCTTCTATCTATATATACATATATATATATATATATATATATATATATATATATATATAACCATTATGCCAGATACATCGCATTATATCGTCGTTCATGCCAACCTTCCCCTGTCAGAGTAATGTTGAGTCGTATCCTACCAGTTTTTCTATTTTTTTTTCTACCAACTCCGTTGCTTCCCTTATTTTGTTTTCCACGATTTTTTATAGCTCCTTCTTCTTTGTATTAGTCTAATTTCAAAACCATCTTTAATCTTCTTCTTTTCACTCCATATCTAAAAGACCCATCCAACCCAGTCAAAACGGTTTACTATTCATAAATTGCCTAGAAATTGATATTTGTAACACTTGTTTATTGACCAAACGATCATAGCATTTGTATCATACAACTGATTAACTTTTCGTTATTTTTCGAATGCAGACTAGGATACATCTTATTTTAGCACGCTCTCAGCATTATTGAACTGTTTAGCAGGCACCATTTACAATGATTTTATCTCACCATTTATGCCAAAAAATATTTCTCAAAGCAAGGTGAGTACAATTCTCAAATGCCTGGTAGTCATAATTGGTGTCATCAGCACTACCATGGTATCTGTAATCGAAAAGTTAGGTGGTATATTAGCACTTACGTACAGCTTAAGCGGAGTTACTTCAGGTGCTATGCTTGGTATCTTTAGCGCTGGTATGCTTATACCAATGGTCAACAGCATAGTAAGATAATATACGTAGTTTTCAAAACAACAATTAGAAGATCGATGTATACATTTTAGGGTGTCTTATGTGGTGGTACAGCATCTTTAGTGATAATGGCATGGATAATATTTGGTCGTCAATGGTACGAAAACCAAGGAGTGCTACAATATCCAACGCGACCCTTGCATACAGATGGTTGTCAAAATTTCACAAACATGTCAATAGCAAGCATACAATCAGTTTCGTTAGTATTTACTATACAGGGTGTTAAAGGAAGAGAGGGAATGTACCTGAAAATATGCAGAAAAGTCTTAAATGCAAAGTGGCGGAGTTACGATAAAGTAGCATTTGTGTATTTTTTGCAAACGCTTACGTTTTCCTGTCGTAGTTGGCATAGGCAATCCTATGATTCCTTTTACTTGAACGATCTTCTACTAGAAGCAGCCTCAACACGTTCAATGAACGCGGGCGAACCAGATTATCAATAACGTTTGGCTTTTACCGCTGGTTTCTATGTAATTTTGATGCCAATGTTCTGTCCGCTTGTAAACCCGACTTCACACGATATGAGGTTTCTAATTTCTACAATAACTATTTTGGGTATCAAAGTACTAAGTCCGGCACTTTTACCAAAACGATTAACAGGCGCTGTTTGCCTAAACTTTCTCCTGAAGTCCATCACGAACTAAATAAGTAATCTTTTAAACGACATTCTTTTGAACCAAATGCAATAAATGTGGTTGCAGCACGATGGTGCATCGGCGCACTATTCAATTGTCGTTAAAGTAGATCAAGGATGCCACAAATTCAGTTCCACTCGGGAGCTTTTGAGTTCGAAAGTCCTTGAAGCAAAAATATTGCCAGGGAAGGCACTTTCGCTTTTTATATCAGTTGTTTGTTCATCAATTACATTTTTTGTTTGTTTATTTGCACATAATAAAAAAGTTGCGTACACCCAAAATGTTGCGTATTTTCGAAACCATCCATTTCCAAACCCACATTCATTAAGACTTTTCTGCATATTCTGAGCCGTATAATCCACCTCTAGGTCTGTGGCACTTTTAACACCTTGTATGTGCACAAATACAATATCCAGAAAAAGCTTACACTTATATATCCTACAGAGATGCTAATCCAGAGGATATATTGATTCTATACCGGATGTCATTCTACTGGTATTGCATTGTTGGAGTGGCTGTAACAATTATTGTTAGCGTTATTGTTAGCCTGTTCACTAAGCAGCAGACACAAGAAATTAAAAAGGAATGCTTCAGTCCAGTTATACACTTTTTGCTACCAAAGGAAACTCCAAATTTAGAAAAATACCACACAATCGATCATGCTCTAAATATTATACAAACAACTTGAATATATATAGCGAAAATAATGTAATATATGTTATATGTAAATAAAATTCTGCAACAAGTTTTATAAAGTTTTATTCTTTTTTCCTCAGAAACCAGAAATTTGTAGCAATTTTTTCCGTTCCACCTATGTATAAATAGCCAAACCACATACCTAATACAGTAAAAATTTCCTGCATTATATTGCAGGGAAATGTATTCTTGTCACATATCACTAACACAGAAAAGATGGCAGTGCAAATCAGACTTAAGGATAAAAATTTTATTTAATTATGATACTTTTTTTTTATTTTTTTAGTCATTTTACGTTGTATTAAGCTGTCTTTCTCAGCATTTTTTTTTTCGTTATTTATAGTTTCTTACATGGAGCTTATTACCGATAATTTGCTGTATATGACTTTTATTTTTTATGTAAATTTTTAGAAAAACACAATTAATGTGAATAACATCCCCCAAACGTCGTCACTTCCATTAACAGCTTGGCAAAATTTAAAAAATTAAAAAGTAGATTTTTGCAACAATTTCGAGATTTATTGACCGGATTTTCTCGAAGAGGAAGGTGAAGAAACAATTTGAATCACTTTTCAAACATGGCCGATCTCCAACAAAAACATCAACATCGTAATTTAAAAAGTTAAAACCATTTGTGATCAGATTTCATGACTTCGGAAAAATTCAAAACGCCAATCCCTGTGGCAGCAAATATTCAACGACTAAAAAATAAAATTGGATAGTTATGTAAAATATATTTAGGAAAAATACGATTGAACAGATATTAGCGTCAGAACATCAAATACAGGCAAGTAGTAGAACCAGTTAAGTGAAAAACCTGTACATATAAGCATTAATTGATACAGGAGTTTTTTTTTGCTCAAAAGTAAAGCCAACAGTCACAATAAAGTCGTCGAACATAATAATAATACTTAAGCAGTCATATAGTTTACATTTTTCTTACAAGTGTGGCAAATAAGCACCACTGAGTAATCTTGCAAGATGTGTGGCAAGGTGCTGTCTGTCTACTTATTTCCTTATACAGTAATGGATATTTCTTGTTCCTTGAAATGGGTTATAATGTTATAGCAACAGAATATCCAGAATTGTTCATCAATAGATCAATCACAGAAGCTGACAAATATATTTAATTTGGAGCATTTACATGTACACACAACTCATTATTGTATGCGGAAGTACCATCTATCCCTAACTGAAGGATTATAGAAAAAAGTTATGTTCTTACAATGTGTCGTTTGTGTTGATAACATTTTCGTTGACGTACAGAGTGACCCATTTTCGTTGGGATTGGAGGCTACAATCTGAACAGAGAATATGGTAGAAAAAAAGTAACATAGGCGCCTCGTTTCTTTAATATTACTTTAAACTATAAAAAACAAATGTGTACAAAGTATGTACCATTTTTCATGCAAAATGCAATGGCGTGCGATATATTCTTCTCGAATCAATATTTTTTGACATTTTTCAGTGAATTTTACTTTTTTAATAGGACACACTGTATATTTCTATGGCATTGAATTATCATTAACTAGGCCGTTCTAACGATATATTACAGATTGTATATAGTATCAATTGTTCCGTATATTTTAAGAAATAATCTCAAAACTTTAATACATTACGTAAGTAAAAATAATTCTAATCAAACGCTTTTACAGTAAATGATATACAGGGATAATATCTTTGAATGAATTTGCAGAAACTACTTTTCTGTGTTTCATCATATTTTTCACGAAAGAAACATTTTATTTTATACGATGTCTGTTATACAACAAAATTTCGATATTTTTTTTTATGTATGACCATATACATGGATATAATTGTTACTAGTACATTGCAGGTTTATTTACAGTTTCTCATTAATACCTATTTTCGAAACATTTTAAAGATATTGTTAAAAAAAGTGTCAGACACTACTGAATACCTTAAAATGGAATTGATAAAGCTTTTTTTTTGTATTTTTATTCCTGGAACAAAAATTCAAACAGTCAATACTTAGTATTTTGTTCCGCAACAGCTTACATACTCATCATAGCTTATGTTCTATCAGGACGCAAGCTCTGATCTGTGTGTATCTGTTACAACCTTATTACAAAAATACCCCTTCTTTTCTAAATGCTTTCTGAAAATCTAACACCAACTATTATATAATCCCTTCTCAAAATTCTACAGGTATGTATATAATCCATCTAAAGTTCATTTAAGGTATATGTAAAGTTGCATTAGCTTTCGCGAGAAACTGCGAGTAATACCTACATGTTAAGCGTTATCATTTCCAGAATGTAATTTTTTAAAAATAATATACAATATACGAATGCTTTTTGTACTGTCACGGCCCAGAGTGAAACAAATTTTAACAGTATTAGTCCCATATACATATATGCGGCTTATTTCTTCCTTTTGTTGCAATTTTTTTTGTGTGAGCGACGGTAGGTGGGCAGATATAAGCTGTGCTTCTTGATCAAATCAGAAAAAGGGTAAAGTTCAGTGAATGACTGGAAAGTGGAAAATCAAATATTCCATACATATATAAATATTACATTTGGCGGGAGGTACATTGTTGTAATTTGCCCATCTTCGCTCTGTAATTCTTCTATTGGGGGATGTGATGGAGAACCAATTTTTAAAGATTGGCTCCGTCGTCCGAGTAGTCGTCGAGTAGTTATAGTACAGGAAGAGAAAAAAATTGTTCAAAGCCCTGGGATGTTTTGCCTTACCAATAAGCAGTGACTTGACTTTGTGACTTCCACTGGCATCAGCACATGCAACAATGTTAGTCGCTGTTTCTGCTCATGTTTTCTGCCTGGAACAGTCTTCTCTTTAGATAACACAAAGGTTTTCTCTGGTAGAAGCTTCCAATAAGGAGCTGATTCATCAGCCTTATGTAACTGATCAGGTGTTATTCCCAGTTGCTCTATTTTATTTCTTAACTGGACCTTAAATGTATCAACTAGTTCTGGCTGAGATGATAATTTTTCTCCAGCAAGTTTCAAACCTTTGCTACCGACTGTCACTAGCAGTAAATTCTTTCATCACCGAATTGAATGCTTTTACTTTTCCTTTGATCAAATCACCACTGACTTGATTCAAGAACCGTTTGTAATTTTTTTTCTCCATTCCAGGATCCCTTTTTAAGCTCTTCTTTATCCCGGTCCTGCATAAGTACAAGCCAACGCACGCAATATTAATTCTTTTTTAGTTGTCATTTTACAAATCGTAGATTTGGCAACGTTATATCTTTTTGATATTTGCACCTTCTTTAATTCCTCAATTATATCCGCTTCTTCACAGAGTGTTAAGCATGTTGTTTTTTTTTGCGATAACATAACGTGATAAGTCGCGATCGAACGCTCCTCCAATCAAATAGATGCTGTAAGAAGTGTTAAGGTATCGAGCTGTATTGCGTAAACAATGCCTATCGTATAACCCGGGGAAGTACAGAAGCATTAACACATGCGATGCGTTCAATGTTATCAATATGGTTGTTCACGTTATCCCGAATTTTCATTACGAGATATTCACGGTATTAAGCGTTTACTGTAATACGAAGCAATTAACAGCACATTCTTATATTTGAAATATATAGTAGTACGCTGCAATTTACTGTATACAGGTCGTTCACGACAATTGCACCTCTGAAAATAATTGAAATATTTTTTCTAAAATTCTGGTGAGCGATATTGTGGATAATGATGCATTCACTAAAAATATTTTCAATTTCTGGGCGCTCTTGATTAAATCGTAAACACAATATCAACTTGCTTATATAGGACGCAGTTAATTCGAAAGAATTCATTTTTGCTCTTTCCCTAAAATCTTTTGGACTGCTCTCAACCTGATGTTTTTATCTATAATACGTATTTTGAAATATTAATCCTCTCACATTAAACATACAATCTTAAAGATAAGTAAGCACTTTCTAGAATTATTAATTATATCGCATTTACTAATAATTCATGCATTAAACAATAATTGCAATACAGGAATGGCACGAAATTTAATTGAAAATCTTTATTTATTTAACTCATATTTAGATTTTTATCTGCGGATTCCGATGACACCCGAAACCCATTCTCTGGCACGCGCAATGTAGTAGTGATAATCGGTAGCTGACAGGGGAAGACATTACTTATGTTGTCTACCGCACTTTTAAATAAAAACAAAATATAACTGCAATGCCAAATTTTTGAATGCAAATTATGTTAATGCGGTACAACTTTGTTCAATGTCAATGTGACCAACCTTCACGTCACATAAGCTTAAATATCTTCAATAGCTTCCAAAAGGTTCCTAGTTCGGACGAGTGCGACGAAATGCACCGAATAAGGCTTCTTTTCTAATACAATATTTTGCTTTGTAATATTGTTATTATTTTATATTACCGTTCTTTTTTAGTTGTATTTTATTTAAATGAAACCACTATCTCATGTTGTAACCTTTCGGAATGAATTTTATTCATTTTCAAGCATTTGTTGCGTTCTCTCTTAATTACATTCGTAATCTGCTTCTTTGAAAATCCTTCCATTTTCAATGTTATTAAACATCGACTACGACGCCCGTTTAAATTTAAGTTTAAAATTATTATGTAAAATGAAGTACATACACAGGATATTGTACTTACCAACTACAATGTACTACAATAACATGTTTTATAATAATTTTATACATATATCTAAACGAGCGTACTCGGTATCTAGTGACATTGAAAAAGGAAGGATTTTCAAAAAAAAACATATTTTGGATGTAATTAAGAGAGAAAACAACAAATGTTTGGAAAAAAATTAATTTATTTGAAAAAAAAATCCGAGACACCCAAATAAAAAACTTGCAATTATTACTCCATATTTATTATCCTTGAACAAAGCTTTAACACGTGTACCTTTCATTGAATGATAACTTCTGTTTGAGTGAACAAACATCTACGGCAACTGTTCCCACTTCATGATTAGCATCACATAAATAATTTATTTTTCTACATAGTGCTGTGAGTTTGCACTTGACTGTATATTGATCTTAAAATATTTATTGATTTTTTATGATCAAAGGAAAAAATAATGTAAAAGTCAAAAGCGGTTCCACAAAAAAATAGTTTTTTATGGACAGGAACTTTTTGTTTATGGAATTATTTTTTTTCGTTATCAGTTTCAGTGTTACACTTATACTTTAACATTGAACAGTCAAATCAATCTGTGTATCATGTGAACTAATGTATCTATCCGTCCATTTTGGTGAATTTTTAAAGAAGCTTCTCAAAAATTAGAAACTCTGCACTAGAGTACGATTGCAAGGGAACAAATGGATTAATTAATATTGGGAGAAGTGCGATTGCCAAAATAAAATGAAGAACTATCAAACATACAATCGACTCGCATAAATAAACATTTCCTTCATAAATAGCACTGAATGGTAATACAAACAGATACGCAAGCTATGACGTGTTGCCCGTGATTTCTTGCACCAATCCGAAAGCGTGTGTTTCAACGTAATAATAATGACAGGCATTTCATTGTTTGTTGTATGTCAACATACCTAACTATACATATTTGATATGTACACATAGAAGTTATTTAATTTATACTAATATTTTTTTTTTATGGGTCAAATTTGTTTACTTGCAATATCTTAAAATATGGCCAATATTTTAATTTAAAAGAAACAGAACAAATTTGCTAATCATAATAGTTGTCTAGCATAAAAATAAGTAAAATATGTAGTTGGTACTCATTAAACAAACGCGACAAATTTTATTTTCAATTAGAACAAATTATTTACATCTCTTAATTAAACAGAATCCTCTCACTGTACCATTGTCGAAACGGGCCGCTGAAATTGTATATCACGGCTGCTAATCCCGTCATCCCTGCTCAGAGAAAAGAAACTTTTAATTTATGGATTCTATTTAGATAAAAATGATCTTATAAATAATGGTATACATCATATGGCTATATTGTCAATTGATGCCGTACAACATAGTGCAGTGAAAATTAGTTCCAGAGGGTTTCGGTGGTCAAGAACGTTAGTGTCAAAGAAAATGAATGAAAAGTTTGCATGGATCGATTACTTGCTGTTCATATGCATGTTATTGGTCAGTACTGGAATTGGGATCTACCATGGCGTATATAAGAAGCAGAAGAATGCAACTGATTACTTGTTAGGAGGCAAGCAGATGACCGTAGCACCTTTAACTATGTCTTTAATAACTAGGTATTAAAATTAGAAATTAACAATCTTATACTCAATTTTTTTTTGATTTTTTCTTGATTTCTTTCTACCTACATATTTGGAAGCAAAGGATTATTCCAATAAATAAATTTATTTATTTTATTTTATTTTATTTTCTATTTAATTTTCCGCGAAATATCCACAATTCTTTAAAAAAATATAATTTTTTCCTTGCCTTTACAACTAAATAAATGATAATTATTCAATCAAAAAGATGTTTAAAGTATGCAACAGTAAATCAGAATATTTTTGTAAGAAAAATAGGATATCATCGAAATTAAATTATCTCTTTCCTTTCAGTTCCTTATCTGGTCTAACGTTGCTATCCTTGCCTGCCGATATCTATCGATACGGAATAACCCTCATGATTACTTCACCGCTGCAGATCATCATCATAATTATCACTTGTTACATCTATATTCCGGTGTTTTTCAATCTACAAGTAACCAGCATATATGAATACCTCCAAGTTCGTTTCAATAACAAAATCAGAATGCTTGCATCTTTCCTGTATGTGGTTCACATGATCTTCCTGCTGCCTATTTTCATCTATGTCCCATCTTTAGCTCTTGCACAAGGTACGTACTGACAATAAATTTAAACAAAAGCTTTTAATTGCAATCGAATTCCAGTATCCGGGGTACACGTTCATTACATAGCGCCAGCAGTCTGCAGTGTTTGCATCTTCTACACCACGCTTGGAGGTATCAAAGCAGCCATATGGTCTGATGCACTGCAATTCGCGATAATGTTTGGTTCCTTAATCATTGTATTGGTAGTTGGCATCTCTGGTATGGGTGGAATTGGTGCTATCCTCGATAGATCTTTCGAGGGTGGTCGTACGAATATAAGGTAACTAACTGCAATATCTTGCTCGCAAAGTTATGATCAAATTTTACTTTCCAGCTATAACCTCTCGATAACAGAACGGGATACATTTTGGACGGCAACTCTGGGTTGCTTTTTCGCGTATTTAAACCATTTTGGTACCAATCAAGGATTTGTCCAAAAATGTTTAACTCTACCTTCCTATCGAAACATAAAAGTGTAAGTAGAATTGTAGAGATTCATTTTTCTATGGACGCAGTCTCACAGAATAGGTAATAATGGATCTATCAGCGATACAATCTTGCAGAAACAAACGGTGCGAGCCAAACAAAGAATGCAAGCTTTCATGGCCGGTGTCATGTAATAAAGATTCTTACAGACTACCGAGTCGTGGCCTGTGCCCCACAGGCCTGGCCACTTTTGCCCTGTAAATTTAACAGGTATGAATAATTGTAAGAAACGCTGAATCTGCAAAGCATCCGAAACCACATAACGGCGCAGAAGCACCCAAAATTGCCCAAAAACGACTCTTTCATTTATGGCAGCAGATTGAGTGTTCCCCAGTGTTACAAGTTTGGAAAGTGAAACCATTATTTCATATGGCCACACAAATTACAGCTCAACTATGCTTTCTGGAAAGATTTCAGTCATTGTTTCGTTTTCAACCTACAATAGTAGGAAACTTTAAAGAAAGCAACTCATAAATTCTTTATTGATACAAATTATTAAGTTATAAACAAATCTATCAAATTTCGAATGCGTTTGAAATTATTAATGACAAGTGATGAATGTTACTAAATGCAGTGAGACCAGCATCGTTGTATATCCCAATTTTGCCTGCTGTTCATCAATACGTATTGGCCTATTTGTGAGACTGCGACCCACAACTTCTAACTGTACATTCACATATCGCGTTTTCTTCTACTACTGGAAGTTTTTGCAAATAATATCTGTTAAATCTATTTCAGCGCTTTATTCTTCGCAACAATAGGCATGGTAATCATTACTGGTCTCAGTATGTTCTCAGGATTAGTTATGTTCGCGTATTATTTCGGATGTGATCCTTTAACATTGAATATCATCAACACTTACGACCAACTTTTACCTAACTACGTCATGGAAATATCTAATCTTATTCCTGGTCTTCCAGGTCTATTTATATCAGGCATATTCAGCGCATCACTCAGGTACAAGTTATTTTTTTTTAACTTAATACAACTTTTCGCACTTATATCTCTTCTAGTTCATTGTCTGCTGCTCTAAATTGTATGTCGGGAGCAATTTATCATGATTTTATATCGTCCTTAGTGCCGAAAGATATTTCCCAAGAAGCTATTAGTTGGTATCTCAAAGCAATTGTAGTTATCCTTGGGATCATTTGCACCATTTTGGTGTACCTTGTAGAAAAACTTGGTAGCCTATTAGCACTGACGATGAGCGTTAGTGCCTTCAGTGGAGGTCCTCTATTTGGTTTATTTACAGCTGGTATGTTAATACCAATGGTTCATTCAAAGGTAACGGATTCGAATATGACTTTTAAAATTGTAAATTATTCATTTTGTTCCTTATAGGGTGCCTACTACGGCGGTTTGGTATCGCTGGTTATAACAGGTTGGATGGTCATGGGATCCCAATGGTATAAATTTACTGGAGTTATTCAATATCCTGTATTGCCAGTGTCTATAGATTCTTGTAATACAACGAATGCTTTGAATAAAACGTATGTATTAGATACAACAGCTCATTCGATGCAAACTCCTCCATTTACTTTTCTAGGCTAGATAAGATGGTAACTGAAGCGGCAATGGTTACAGATCAGAATGATGATGCTCCTTTCATACTCTACAGAATATCGTTCTACTACTATACAATGATCGGTGCGTGTATAGCGATCTTCACGAGCGCCTTGATCAGTTACTTTACGGAACGCGATAAGCCTCTTAATAGAGAATGCTTAGCTCCAATAGTGAAAGCCTGGGTAAAAGATGAACCTCCGCAATATTCCACAATCGCAAAAGCAAGAAAGATCATTAACAATGCTTAGAATCTAAGTGTGTATGTTTTTTTATAATGAAATTATTTCATTTTTATTACTCTCAATCTATGTAACTACTATGTGATAATTTTTAGAATGCAGAGTATATTTGCAATAATGTCTAAAATTTATGAATATTTATAAAATATATTATATATTATATATAACATTCGTTTAAATAAACCAACATATTATAAACAACATTTGCACACTGAGTGTGGGCGTTCTCACATTTACTAACAACAGCACTGACATAATCATGCGCGAAAAAATAATTATATAAAAAAAATCCAACAATTGTAGAACAGTTTACTACAATTTGTTTGTGGCTATACGACTAGCTGCAACTTGCTCAAATCCCCACTACTCGATTGTGGTATTTAAAATTTAGTCAATGACAAAGGTGTTACAAAGGTTGTTACAATAATGCATAAATTTTAGTTACACACGTTGTAAAAAAATGCAATTGTATTGTTTTAAAGTTTGCCCCGTTTGTACAAGAAATTTTATCGTCTGCCTTACAATTTTCTATTAAACATATTAAAAGCGACCGGTTTCGTGTAAAAAGTACATTCAGACTATACTAGAAAGACGGATAAGAGAGGACACATAATTTTTTTTACTTAGAAATGAACAGCAAAATTAATATAATTATATTGAATTGTTTTATCGACAATATAATAATAGAAAAGTGTGTATGTTATAACCGATTCTAAGTACCAAAATCTTAGTAAAAATCTAATTTTGCTGAAGCGAATCAAAGTTTTTGTGCCTGGACTCTGCTATTCGTAAGGTTCACAATTTATACATCAGTTTCTGTTGATAAAGAAAAAGATCTCTAGAGCAGAACCAGCCCCGTTCGCTGTGGCATGCGGAGGATCTACAGCTAGCCGCGGTCGCTACAGTATCAGTAAGGAATAGAAAATTAAAGGCACTTTTCTAGCGTTAGGTGTCGGTTGGCATTGGATCAGCAAAATCGGTTAAGCGTTGGTCGACAACCGAGTAATGATAATCAAGTTATACTAGCAGCTGAATATCAATTGCCAAGCGTTGAAAACATATGACGTCACGGTCGACAGACAACAGTGAACCAATTTTCAGAGAAGTTCGCTAAAGGTCACTGCATACCGAAGTAGATAGTTCGGCCAAAGATCAGGTAAGTATGCGAGCCAATGTTCGGCCAAAAGTGCAAAATGTTCTCATTTTTACGTAATACCGACATCGAACCAAGCTTTCGGTGATCGGGAGCCAACGTTGCGCCAACCGTCTGTGCTACCTAATCTTAGCAAAGTTAGAAGAAATTTTATTGACCTAACAAGAATCAAAGAAAAAAATATTTGGTTGTAAATCTGGTGCATCTTCGAGCCCCAGAATTTCAAGATCACACATCGAGGTTGAATATTTAGTTCACTTTAAAATTAAATTAAATTATAAATTTCGGTTAATCTAATTTATTAAAAAATATTCTGATAGTTGTCAGTAAAAGTTGTTTAATTTTCTGTTACTTACGATTTGCAAAAGAGAATAAGTAAGCTCCACTTATTGCTGTATTTCTTGTATTTTTGCTGCAAAAACGTGATTGTCATTACAGATACGTTGCCTACCTACTTACTAACATTTTTAGTATTTTATAGTTAATTTTCCTAAGTATATACTATTCTATACTGTCACTATAGCCATATGTTTCTAGCCAACAGCAGCTACTATTAAGCAACGTTGGGCAAGCAGTAATTAATTACAATTACTGTATAATTGTAATTGTTGTAGTTGAATTACGAAATAATTAACTAACATATAATTGAATTACAATGTAGAATTGAACACTTTCAATTACAGTAAGTAATTTAACCACAAAGTAATTTAACTACGCGGTTTTAACTACAAAATAATTTAATTGCGAGATAATTGAAATAGGTTCAATTACATGTAATTAATTACAATATTATTATGTAATCGCGTAATTAAATTAACTTGTAGTGAATTAATGTCCAGCACTGCTATTAAGATGAAATATTGGTCAATAATTATCGAGTTAATAACTAATCAGATCTATATGAACTACATACTATAAAAGATAAAATCACTTATTGAAGAATATTAAACTACTCGATAATCACATAACAAGCTTCCTTCAACAACCTTAAAATAAAGGCAGTAAATCAGTTACAGAATTAATAAAATTTTAAAGTGAGTCATCCCTAATTTGTTGCTCAAACTACACACTGTTATTATTTCGAACGAGTTACATGAGCATCAAATGTAGACAAACATTTATTGCAAAGTTAATATTATTTTATGAATACAAATTATGAGAGATGTACAGTAGATGATATTACACACAATTTTTTTTAAAGCTATAAGTAAAGATCATCATAGAGCACCCCGAAAAAAAAAACAAATATAATCTTCGGGAATTGATTGAAAAATTTTGAAACGGTTATTTGAAAATTATACGCTGATAGTGGCAATTCACTCCAAAAAAGATGTAGATAAAATACACGATTGGTTTCTCAAAGTTCGGAACAAAAACATTGTCCGGACCAATTATTAAAGAAAATGCGATGCCGAGAAATAGTTGATCGTGAAATTAGCATGGAATAGATGGCTAAAACAATTCTATCACAGACAGAACATCACATTTAAATCTATTAGTTGAGGAGCAGCAAGTGCAACTAAGAACGAGGTGAATAGATAAAAAGAATTATAATAAGCGGCTATTCCTCAAGAAATGCATCTAGTGCCGATGAACTTTTCAATGCAAAAGATCCATTTTTGCATTGAAAGGTGATAAGTGCACAGGCTGCACAACTGTTAAAGAACGTCTGACAGTTGACAGTGAAATATGGAAGGCGAAGGGAACAGAAACTCCTTTAGTAGTTGGAACACGCAAGAATCCTAAATGTTTTAAAAGTTCCCATGTTGAAAAATTACCGACGGAGTGATATTATAAGACAAAAGGTGTACTAACTACTAGTATTGTCGATATAAATATTGCCCATTCTAAACTGAAGGGGATGGGGGCACTTTTTATTTTATTTAATGATTTAATAGGAACCCAAAAGGTTGTCGCATGTAGAATCCGAAGTTGTAAAAAAGAAATTTCAAAACAAGAAGCATACAACTCGACCAATATTTCACATAAATAAAATTCAAATGAGATTGAATAAATCTGCTTCAGTGTGAATTATTTGAGGTGCTTTTATTAAGCACGTAACATTTTTGTGAATTATATTTAACCTTTGCTCAAGTTAGTCTTTCTATAGCGAACCCTTTCTACAACGAACAGTAGCCTCTACTACACAACTGTCCGTTGTTGATAGATTTCACCGTATATACTCGAGATATTAAACAATTCCAAAAGTTCAGACGCTTGCATATTAAATTTGTAACATAAATAATAAAGTTTCAAGGACCATCTATTTAAAAAAAATTCAAACAGGAATTTAAATGACGCCAAAGTACATGGAAGTGTCGCCATTAGTTAACTCCATAAGCTGGTAAGGAATTTTTGCAATATTCCTAAATATTTAGCAGCTGATATCGAAATAGATTGGTCATAAATACAAATACTTCTAGTTTGTACTGTATCGCATATACTTACATACTCAGCATTGATTGCGTACTACCTAGAAACCATATATCTACGCCTAATTACCAGAATATCCCAAATTATTTGACTAACTCATTATAAGCGTACACACTAATAATTAGGTAGATCTTTATTGCCTACAAAAAGGTAATTATATTGCATCTCCGAGGTATCCTTAAGACGATAATCTTAAAACAACCATTTCATCAAGCGTGTCTATGCCGTGCGATTTCTAATAAGTCTATACGTGAGATGATATTAAAAATATAGCGTCAGCGTAATTAAGACATAAACATAATCCATCACCAAACATTCTCAAAATTATAAGAATAGCTTAAGGTGAAGAACTACGTTTTTTTTCGTATACTGTAGAGACTGGTGGTAGTTGGATGTTTTCCGAAAATGGAGGTGCTTTTCAGCTGGTTGGATTACCTTCTTTTCATCGGCATGTTACTGCTGAGTGCATTAACTGGTGTTTACTTTGGGATAATCAACAAGCAGAAAACTGCGGCCGATTACCTATTAGGTAATAAGCAAATGGGGATACTACCAATATCGATGTCTCTCGTTTCAAGGTAAGTACTGATTTTTTGCTTTGCACTAATATTTAAATCTAGTAGGTAATATCACTATCATCACTCATAAAACTATGCCATTAATCGTTAATTCCAGATGTGGATAAATTTCACTCCTAGTTGGTGGAAATTATTATTATTATTATTATTATTATTATTTAGCCGTTGCAATGTTATTACCATACTTTGAGCAAGTAATCAATTTAGCCAATTTAATAATGATAAAGCCCGATATAAATCCCCATCCTATGGTTATTATTCAAATAAAATGTATAGTTGTGACAAACTTCAAATAAATCGATGATATAACTACTTTAAAGAGCTAAGTTTGTGCTATCTCCTAGTTTGAAGAACAATATCGTTATCTTCCTTGCGAAGATATATGAGAGACTGAACAGGTTAAAATTTTGTAAATTAGTCGAACGCGACTGCCCAGGCGTTCTTATGTGCCTTCTGTGCTATTGGTTTTCTATAAAAGCAACAAAGACGAGAACCACAAATCGTGGGCTGTATAAAAGTTGTATTACGCATAAACGATGCAGCGACTGATGGAAATCTTTGTATTGTATCAACGTTTCATGTCCGTCATGTGTGTCACAACAACTGCAAACTACCCTCCGTATTTGTTGGTGTTGTTATGTATCAATTCGTATGTAACTTAAATAATGGACCTTAGTCAATATTTTATAAAGTTATAAAAATTTTAGATGAATAATTTTTATCATAAATGTATATTTTTTGGCACTTTTGTTTTTTTTTTTTTTGTGCTTAACGCTATTTTCTGCAAAATTATAAGATCTGCTACCTACTTTTCATTTGTTTTCGATATATTCCCTTGGGGACATTTTACGAGAGTGAATTTAAATGTACACATAAAAAATGTGACTGGATCTTTTTTAAGAACAAGATTGGTCTTACTGAGGCATATAGTATGGAGACACAAAAATAAACTGGAGCAACTAGGCAAAGTCAAGGGAAGAAGCCACTAACACTGCTCCTTTCGCAAACTTGTGGTTGTAAACAACTAAATATGAAAAACCCAAATGGAATATGCTTCTGAATAGTAAAATCCCCGCAATGCATTCAAAAGGGAGTTTATATAAAATTAGAAAAACAGAATCTATAATATTTTATTACATACAGATACACAATTAACGAAAAATGTGAAAAGTGTTAGAATCGGAGAATCTAGGTTGGTCTTCTTCGTAGTTTGCAATAATTACCCCACCGCGTAGACAGCAAAGGTCAACTTCATAAATCTTTCAATCAGGAAGATAACGTATTGAATGTAAAGGGTTAAAAGAAACTCAATCATTTGGTGAAACCGTTGCACCAACCAAATGGGCTCCGAGAATACCTAGATAAACATTCTAAATAAAACCGATTCTAACGTCTTGCCACTACACACCTATCGAAACTCCAAATGTCACTCACGATTACAAGAAAGTTAGAATAAAGGGCAGTAACAATAACTTCCACTTAAAGAAAGTGCAGCATCAGTAGTATTAAGTTAGCAGATTTATGGTATGTCATGTGGTAACGTTTCACTTCTACAAAAACGCACATATTTGGATTATGGTTTCTTTTTCTTTGTCTACGGTGATTCTTTACTGTTCGTCCACGCTGATTCTTTGTCTAACGTACGGTTCTCTCTTGCTAGCCTTACCTCGTTTCGTGGTGCTTGCGAAAGCTCCTCAGAAATTTTACATCGAATCTTGTTTTCTTTTGTTGCATTGGTATGTATTAGATGAATTTAAATGTCCGTTTGTATTAAATACGTACAAGCATAGGAGATCGCTTGTTAACTCAACAAAAATCTCTTTATTGAATCTTTTTGCTCGGACGAACAATATTAGTTAGTTTAACAATTTCAATTCAATTACGGTAATTTTGACTTTTCTTGTTAATTAATTTGACCAAACTATACTTATTTATGTCGATTTTCCTGGAGGGCATGTATTTCATTCAACGAATAAAAAAAAATATTTCGCCATATGCAACCTGGTCAACCTGTCAATGTTACAATAATTTTGTTGAATCATGAAATGTTAAAGTTTAAACAATAGAATGATGAGTTAGCAAAGTAAAATAAATCACCTAATGGATTGGACGCTCATGACAAATTATGAAACGAAAAGGAAATATAATGGTAATTTGTTAATTTGGGCTGTGAACAAGACAAAACGTACACTGCCGTTCAGAGAAGTTCGGTCGGTTGGTAAAAAACATGAAAAGGTTACAGAAACAAACGAAACTAAAAACAAAATGCAATTTTATTGTATGTACAGGTAAAACAGACAAAAATAAATAAATTAAAAGTTATTCTGGCCTAATATAACGTACTGAACATTTTTTTTTTCATCGAAAACACCTCCTTTGCTGTTAATCACCGCTCGAACTATTCTAGGTATTCTCTCGATAAGTTTTGTTAAAACGGATTGTGGAATATTAATCCATTCATGTTGCAGAATATTATGTAAATGTTCTTGTGAAGTTGGGCATATTTTTCGGTTCCTCCTGTCCAGTTCATCCCACAACAACTCTATAGGGTTCAAATCTGGGCTTTGTGAGGGCCATGTCATTACTTTCAGGGTGTGCTGTTCTTCTTGCGCCTTTAGATAGTTCTAACACACTAACGCAGTGTGTTTTGGGTCGTTGTCATGCATGAATGTAAAGTTACGGCCTATTATACGCAGTCCTGATGGCACTGCATGATTCTGGAGTATTGCAAAATAATTTTCCTTCCTCATTACATCCTGCACTCTGCATAAATCTCCCGTCCCAGCAAAGGAGAAACATCCCCACACTAACACAGAACTACGCCCTTGCTTCTCTGTAGGCACAATGCAGTTCGGGATCACTTTTCGGTTTTAGATCTTCGGACATAAACTTGTCGATTTTGCCCAAAAACCTCAAACTTTGACTCGTCACTCCAAAGTACGTGTTTCCAGTCATCTAACGACCAATCTAGATGAGAACGGGCCTACTGTAGCCGTTTTGCCCTGTGCCCCGACGTAATAAGGGTTTTCGAATGGCAATGCGTCCATGAAGGTCCGCTTGTTGGAGTCGACGTTTACCCGTACTCGCCGAAACTTGTTCTTCACGGCCGCGATTGACTTCGGCTGCTATTTGTGGCGCTGTTAATTTTCTATTGCATTTGCTTAATAATACAATTCTCAAATCTTCAGCTCTTGTTGTTTTCCTAGATGCTCCAGGACGAACACGATTTTCTATAGTTCCAGTTGTCCGATATCGCTTTATGATGTCATTTACTGTTGAACTTCTCATATTTATTTTTTCAGCAATTTGTCGCCCCGAATGTCCTTCTTCAAACAGCGTAATAATGCGTGAACGTTTTTCTACACTGGTAGGCTTGCCACGTGCCATTTTGAAGTAAATTTTCTTAAAACGTTCGGGCAAAAACGACAGATGCACACCAACACACGTTTAACAGTAAAATGAAGCAAATTTATATCTTTACGCCCGTGATAAATTAACAAGAGTGATGCCGCGGTATATTTCCTAAATGTATTGTTCGTTAATAATCCCCAAACGACCCGTTTCAAAAGATCGGTACTTCCGAGAAAATTCTTGGAATGATAATAAAAGGAACTTTATTGTGGTTGTCGCAATATTTCTACTTTACATAATAATTTATGGCTTTAGTCCCTTAGAAAAGAGTGTATGCTTAATATTTTTCTAATTTTATGTATTAATAATTGTATACAGTGTGATATAATAGATTTTTATTGTATGACCGAAGTTCACTGAACGGCAGTGTACATGACCAAGAATTAATAATGAGGTATCAGGAATTTTGGTAATTTGTTATCCAACGCTCCTATCACATACAATTGTACGCATATTGCATTGGGTTCTTTAAGTTTAGTTGTTGGCAGTCATCATTAGCACAATGGGCCTCACTTATTGGGAACTAAGAAATTGTGATAACAATAGCAGAGTGATATATTATAATATCGAAAACATATAGTGTACAACCATATAATAATATAAATAAAACTAAACATTAAATTCTTTAAACCTCAAAAAGAAACTACAAAAGGTCCATAACAAAGTTTTAGATTCGATACCAAAATAGGTGTCATATTAAAGGGCTGAAAATTTGCAAATAAGCACTATAAGTTCACTATAAATTGTCACATTTTTCTAAAAGAACCTTTCCTTTTGTATTTATGCCCCTTCCCATTTCAAACAGCTTGCACTACTCGAAACTGGCTTTGTTAAAACGGTAACTTAGTTACATATTCTATCACAGACTGCTAAACTATAATGAACAGGTTAATTATTGTGTATTTTTAGTAGCTAACTTTTTTACTTGAATGTATCCTTAAAATGCAGATTATAAAACCACGACACGGAAACAACAATTAAATCCGTGATAAAAAACTTAATTTTTAGTAATCACTCCTGTAGGTTTGAATCACTAAAATACATTAATTCTTTATTTTAACTTTGAAAAATATTACATTACGTCATAAAAACGAATTATAAAAATTTCCATTGCAGCCTTGGCCAATAAAACGGAGCACTTTACACTTCGTAAAGCTTAAAACTATAGTCAAATAAGATGATTATATTGAAATTCTGCATGTAAATTAACGTCGTATATGACCTCATTGGGCTATACTCAACAATTTCTCACAATTCGCCGGTGAAACATTCTCCGCACTTTTCAAACAGTGTTTTTTAAGAGCGTTTGTCACCCTTTAGTTTATGTTTCGTAAAATGCTACAAATAATCGATTGGATTTAAGCCTGAGATACGTCAGGCCAATCCACAAGATGGAATCCATTTAAGTGTATTCCATCTGTAGTTTTTAGAGCTATGTGTCGGGAATTTTGTTGGAAGACATATCTCCTAAAAGGTCGAAATCCAATATTCTTACACCTATTTATGACCGACGACGTTCCTTTGTGGTTTAGCTATCGTTTTTTGCCAAATTTAAGAATCTCTGCTGACGCCTGATTTGACAGCCCACACGCAACTGAAACGGGAGTACTACTAAACACTAAAGCAACACGTTTGTGTAATCGATTTCGATTCTTTGAATTGTTTATGTCTGGATTTAGTTGATTTCCCAATGGAATACCTCCATATCATTAGAGAGTCATAGAGTAATTTACACAATAACATTTCATTCCTTTTTGTGCTTATAATGATACAACGAGTACTATTTGCTCCATCTTATTAGTAAAGACTATATATCCCTCATGGTTAAATAACAACATCTCTTTTCTAGTTCGCTATCTGGCATAGCCATATTAGCAGTACCAGCAGATATCTATAGATACGGAATCGCATATGGTTTAACAGTTTTCGTTCTGCCATTTGCATTACTACTGGGTGGAATAGTCTACATTCCAGTTTTTTACAATCTTCAAATAACCAGCACCTACGAATATTTAAGCTTACGATTTGATAACAAAGTTAGAACATTTGCTTCGATTTTATTTACAATCTATATAGGCCTATTTCTTCCTATCGTAATTTATATACCAGCATTGGCCTTGGGTCAAGGTAATTATCGCAAAATCAATGTTAGCATACAAAGAAAATCTATAAAACATTTTCGTTTCAACTTAGCGACTGGAATAAATCCGCACTTGATAACACCAATTGTATGCGGCGTTTGCATCTTTTACACAACTTTAGGCGGTTTGAAGGCTGTAGTATGGACGGATGCTTTGCAATTTATAGTAATGGTCGGCTCGTTGTTGGTGATACTTGGAATCGGTATCAACTCCGTTGGTGGATTTGGCGTTATTTTTGAAAAAGTTTATGAAGGAAAACGCCTTGATATTACGTAAATTATTACGAGAGAGTTCGACAATTACCTGGCCTCGGCAAGAGACTGCGCTACTAGAATTGATGTAGCTCAAACGGATACATCAGTTAGTCTGTGGATGATAGCTATTTAAAATAAGCAACTTTCGTGATTTAACACCCTCATTGCACCATCATTATCGACCATAATATGTTAGGCAGATGAAATTAAGCGCAGCCGTACGAGCATTTTTGATAAAGAATGTCCAGCTCATACAAATGATTTCACCATGAATAATCGGAAATTGAAAGTACGTGAGTTGATAAGGCTGTAGGCATCTCAACTGACCGAGTGCATTTTAGCAACTCATTGTAGGGAAGCTTTCCACAAGATGGGTACCGCAATTGCTCACAATTGACCATAAACACGCACGTGTGTCAACTTCGAAGGGATGTTTGACTATTTTATAAGCTCATTCCGGATTAGATACGAATTACCGCCGCATCCACCATATTCCCCAGATTTAGCCCCCGGCAATTATTTCCTATTTTCGAGTATTAAAAAGATGCCTCGGCGGAATAAGGGTTCGCTCAAACGATAAAGTGATCACAGAAACAAACTCCTATTTTGCGGGGTTACAGAAATCCTATTTTTTAGAGGGGATACAAAATACAGGAAAACGATGGACTAAATATGTCAACCTTAGCGAGGCTATTTTGAAAAATAAAATGAACTTTACACATAAAAATATGTTTTTCCTGCCAAGGCTAGGTATTTGTCTAACTCCTTCCATACTAGAAGCTAATCAAAATTTTGGGTGGCATTTTTAAAACGCTTTCTTTTTAGTTTTGATATAAATCCATTGAAAAGAGATACCTTCTGGACAGGAACTATTGCTAACTTCTTCATGTGGGTCAATCATTTCGATATTAGCCAGAGTTTCGTGCAAAAATGTATGGCATTGCCGTCCTTTGGAGCTGTGAAAATGTATGTACCATGGTTAACCGTGAATAGCTTTCAATAAAATCAGATAAAACTTGTAAATATTGTATTCAATTGTAGCGCTCTTGGCTTATCAATTGTTGGGATAATGGTAATAATGGGTTCGAGCATGATTACTGGATTAGTAATGTTTGCTAAGTATTTTAAATGCGACCCGTTAGTAAGAGGAATTGTAAAAAGTCATGACCAATTAGTGCCAATGTTTGTTATGGAAGAATCACATTTTATTCCAGGTTTACCCGGTTTATTCATATCCGGAATATTTAGCGCAGCTTTGAGGTATTGCCAATCGCATGCTTTATTCAATAAAATTGATATCGAGCCTACTTTCAGCACGTTATCTGCTGCAATGAACTGTCTAGCTGCTACCATTTATGAAGACTTCATTTCTCGATTTGTCCACAAAAACACCTCTCAGGAGAGAATAAGTCTTTATCTTAAATTGCTGGTAGTTTGCATTGGTATATTTTCAACGCTATGCGTGTACATTATAGAAAAATTAGGAAACATATTGCCTTTGACTATAAGCTTTGGTGGAGTAACAAGCGGTCCCCTTTTAGGTTTATTTTCTGTTGGCATGTTAGTACCAATGGTGAATGAGAAGGTAAATATTGTGAAGGGAATACTCCATGGTTGTGTTTTAAAATTGTTTGTTTAGGGAGCACTGTACGGTGGTATAACTTCTTTGGTAGTGATGTTATGGATAGTTATGAGATCGCAATGGTATTCTTTGAATAAAATGATCACGCACCCAATTTTACCGGTGAACGCAGACGGATGTAATAGTACAATTTTCAACGCAATGAATGAAACGTAAGTTACTAACACCCACGTAAGTAGTTTGTAAATGACGCTAGCAGATCACTATTTTAGTATAAGAGAAGTAGCTAAGACATTAACTAATGCCACAGCGGATCCACTGCCTACGGAAACGCCACCTTGGATCTACAGAGTATCTATATTCTGGTACACATTTATGGGCGTCTGCATTGTGTTTATCGTCAGTATAGGTGTTAGTCTTTTTACGAAAGCGAACAAGCCGCCGAATAGAAATTGCATCTGTCCGCTAGTACACTGTTTATTGCCAAAGGAAGAAGAAAGTCCACCTAAATACGATAGTATAAAAAACGCTTTGAAGCTTGTAAATAAGAATTGATTAAATATATCGTAAATTACAAGATCAAAGAAGTGCTAGCTTTGGTTATGTATACAACAAAATAAAAACATAAATGTTAATTCCTTTCACAAAGTACAACAACGAACGTGAAATTAATGAATTTCTATCAAGTATGGTACGGCCACCACTTGCATGTTTGCGCACGCGAGCAGGTTAAAAAAAAAACATTTACAAAAGATCTTAAAAAGTTTCGCAATATTTGGGCTAGTTCTTGTTAGTTGATAGTTTGTTTTCTTCCTTTCTATAACGTATGAACAGCGACGAAAGCTAAGAAAAGCCAAGTTACGCTTATAAAATTATGCTACCTTTTAAAACGAATTAACATAAAAAGTAAATTTAAATAGTTTATGTATGTCAAATGTTACCTAAACCCATGTTAAGCAATTTCAAGAAATTGCCAAGATGTGGCCATTGACTTCTCGACCCTAAGGTTAAGCAGATAGAAACCTACACAGAATGTTAAATGTAGTGACAGGGGAAAGAGTCAGAAGAAGTCGCTATTTACGCGTAGCATAAATAGAATATTCATCGTCAGAAAATAATTGCGAACATTGCATTTAAACGAAACTATGATAAATAATAACCGTTGTAACCAAAATTTTTCCAGGAAATTTTCAATACCAAATGAAAAAATCTGTTGCGCTTGTTATGGAAAATATCCAAAAAAATACCACGAACTGAGTAAAGTTACCTAAAACCACGCAAAACAAAAGTGAACGTTAGTTGCTTGCAGGGAGGTACTAAATTATTTCATTTCTGGTTTGAAATGTTGGAATTCAATTAATAAAGTTAAAAAGAATTGTAAAATTGAATTAAAAGGATACAATTAAAGGACATAACATTATTTGAGAAAACATTAAACGTAGACGTCGAAGTTTTGGATAACAATAGTAATTGAGGTACATTATAAAAGAAAAAATCGTCGAAATTTTAATTAAATTTTCTAATCGTAGCTTTTATAAATATTAAAACTTCTCGCCGTTTCACGCAGCAAACCGATTCGATAGCAGTATAACTTTATTTCAAATATATAGTGGATAATATTTGATGGGCTGTGATCTTTCCTTGGATTTTATTGCAAAATGACGAATGATTCATTTGATATTTTGAAAGATACAAAACATAATCGGCGAGATAACAATCGCGAACTACAAATACGCTACGGATGAAATTAAACAGTTTTAGCTGGCTGAATAAAAAACATTCATTATAAGGATTAATTATTATTCAAATATGTATCTATTATTAAGTAACCTTACGGCAATGATCTTTATCTTCAATTGTACTTTTGAACAAACAATTTAATAATAGGATGCGATCTAAGAACGTCCATACATACATAATTAAACTTTTAAATGAAACAACTGTCAAAACTTTTTTTTTAATACAACTACAAAAAAAACTATTTTTATATTTTTAAAATGCCAACCAATTTTGGAGATGACGATTACGGAACTATACGGCATTGATGAAAAATATATATGCTACACTGATTTCAATTATAAACAATGCCAACCTGTTCAAGTTATAGAAACAATGATTATGCAAATTTGTTTATTATTTATGGAGAATGCAATTGCGATAGCGAGAACATGCGATACCTACCGCCCTCACCAAATACAATTAAACGAATAATACAAAATTCAAAAGCATAGTTTTTGCGAATTTATTTTAATATTGTCTCAAAAAATGGTCTGCTAACCATGGAGCATTTGGAAACCCGCAATATTGGAGCAATTGGAATCGCCACGCAATACTTGGCAATTCAACGTTTCACCAATGCAAGATCGTCTCCTAATGGTCATGATTAACTTGGATATCTCCAAAGTTGTATGACATTTTAAAAAACTACATCACCTACATTCTCATTGCTTAGTATTCTTTTTTTCGTAGAAAATGTGTTACAATATACATTCTCCTAAATTTCTTGAAGAGTATCCATTATAGATGCGCGATGAATATTACATTATTACATTTTTTTTGTTTTTTTTTTTGTAAGAGCAATTTGATAAGAAGAGAAACGAATTAAGTATTGATACTTTTTTCCATTTTAAAGTAATTGTCGGACACGATGTATATTTTCGACAATTTTATTCGGCTTCTAATCCTACCCTCAGCCCCAACAGTTCTCTAGAATTTCAATTTTCTAAACGAGACACTAAAAGTTCATATACACTCATCCATCTGTCCAAAATGTTCAAAAAAAAAAATGTAAATATTTCAAATATAGTTAGGAATAGCAACATCAAACAAACGCTAAGTTTGAACCAGAAATTCAAAAATGTATAATAAAGACATATTAGTTTTATCTATTAAAATAAAAAGAAAAAATGAATATATAAGGGCAGTTTCGCCTCTTGCATGATTCACATACTGAGTTGCCGTGATTAACTGCTTTCTGCTCAATTAGTTTCTCCTCTGGTGTGGCTTATATGTTGAGTTACCGTGCTAACTGTTGCCGACCACCTATTCCTCGTAGAGTTTCCGTTTAACAAAAAACGACATGGCACAGTCCGAACCCGGAACACGTTTAGTTATTACTGACTCTGGCTGTGGAAACCTACGTTTTCATTTCAAGATATAAGGGGTTAGCTACATACCTTGGTCACTAAAAACATGCATATTACGTTCTTAAAGAAGAACAGAAGAGAAGAGAAAAGACAAAAAAGCATTGAAGGATTTATGCTTCTAAACAAGAACATCTCTGAAACATATGATAAAGTGAAGTTGACGAAATATTAGAGATGGTAACAAATTTAATCAATAAGAATATATTGAACTCGGGAAAACTCTTTCTTCGTGGAAGAATAATATCTCACTTCTCGAAGCTAAGGATACATGTAAGAAGAAGAACTGTTAGATTAAGATGGTCTAGTAACTGGGGGAAGGAATTATATTCAGTACCCAGTAGTTTAGAGTAAAAGGTCCATGTCGCTTGATGTTATGTAGGAATAATTTGAATAGATTCTTACTTCACTTTGAATTATTTGACGAAAGGTGAAATTATACATAATGACCAGCTCTTTGCTTATTTACGGTCAAATCGGGATGAGCTAACACATTTAGAGGATATACGTATCGGGATTTCCAAAAAAACAAATGGCTTCTAAATAAAGGATCGCTACTGTAGATGCTTTAGCGTCATATTTTATTAGTGTTTTTCCTCTTCTGTGCTCATTAGTCTCCTTTTGATTTTGTAACAAATGCCGTAGCAAAACGTATGTGTTTTATTTGTTACTAATTGATTAATATGTGCTTCCTTATCAGCGCAAACTATGTTAACATCTATGTTAACTGAAGCAATGCAGCATGGATTAGCCTGCTCCAAGTTTGAAGATTAAGTGACATCCCTATTGTATCTGTTCCTCTATCTAATATCTACTCCTTTCCATAATCCAAACAAATTATTTTATTTAAAAAAGAATCTATCTTCTTTTAAATTTGTCCATTATCTTCCTTTTTTTTTAATTCTTTATATTTAATTCTTCATACATCCATTATAACCATATTATTTATTTCTTACTTTACTGCATGCACGTCTTCTTCTATCTTCATCAATTTTATTGATAGTCCATACTGCTTTTTCCAAAATTACGATCGCTAGTTTTACAAACATATTCACGTTCTTCCTTCAAGTACACCCTGTATTTATTAAGTCTGTAATTATAAAAACTAAATTTTTTATTCTAATTCTAACTGGCGTATTTATTATAAAAAAGAGTGACCCTGGTCAAACCACAGAACACCGGTTCCTCGTTTCTGCTTAATGTTTCTTATTTATCACGAAAATAATTTTATTACTACTTCCAAAGAATTAAGTACAAGGCGTTTGCTTTCAAGGTGATTTGTGGGGTAGCCACTGGTCATACAACTAGAGCTTATGTACATTTGACTATTTCAGTAGCTTGAAATTCTGTTCGTTCATGGTTGGTGCTTATTCGTCGTATTAGCAAGTAGCAGATAACATAGTGCAGCAAAAATTAAATACCAAGTAATTTATTACTTTTTATCAAATTCCTAAATAAGAACTGCAGTGAAGTACCAAATATAGCAATAATAATGGCAAAAACTTTCGCGTGGCACGATTATCTTGTATTCATTTCTATGTTAGTTGTGAGTGCAGCGATTGGAGCGTATTATGGTTTCATGAAGCAACAGAAAACCGCAAACGACTATTTATTGGGAGGAAAAAAGATGAAAATTTGGCCAACAGCCATGTCTATAGTATCCAGGTACTAATTTAATTTGAAACATCTAATGTGGCAATGGGTTTCCGAAATTTTTGTGGTCTTGATTTTTAGCCAACTTTCAGCATTAGTTCTAATTTCGTTACCTGCAAATACCTATAGATTTGGTATAGGCTTTTGGCTCACAGTGCCGTTTATGGTATTTGTGAGTACTGCAGCATATTTCATTTATCTTCCTGTGTTCTATAAATTGGAAGTAACCAGTATTTATGAATACTTAAATTTAAGATTTAACAAGAAGGTACGTACGTTTGCCTCTGTATTGTATACAATTGACATGCTACTTTACACGCCTATAATGATCTATGTACCATCTTTAGCATTTAGACAAGGTAAGCGTTGATATATCAAATATTGATTCAAAGCGCCATTAATAAATATTTTAGTAACTGGAGTAAACATTCATTACGTTACTCCAATAGTTTGTGGCGTATGCATATTTTACACAACCCTTGGCGGTTTGAAAGCCATGGTTAAAGCTGACTCAATACAGTTCGGAATCATGCTTAGTACTTTTATTATTGTGATAATCTTTGGTGTTATATCAGTTGGTGGATTTGAAACAATTTTCAGAAGATCCTACGAGAAAGGTCGATTAAGCGTCAGGTATGTGAAAGCTAATTTAACTATTCCTAAAATGTTAATCGGTTATTCCGTTTCTATTTTCAGTTTTGATTTTGACATAACAAAAAGAGATACATTTTGGTCGTGTACTATAGGCATGTTCTTTATGATGACTAATCATTTTTCATGCAATCAAAACTTTGTACAGAAATGCTTATCCTTACCATCGTTTCGGTCAGTAAAATTGTAAGTAAATTAGCGATTGCTATGTTCAAACTAACCCCAGATAGATCAAAGTCTTGAATCAACTTTTTAGAAGGATGATATTACTCGCTAAATAAACTGTTTAAATTAGGAAATTTTATGTCACAGTCTTGCCTTGCACAACTCGCCACAAAGATTCTTGGAAAAAATTATACATTCATCAGAAAGAATACAATAGAAACTTGACTATAACTTTAAAGCATTATCTCTAACTCGTATGATGCTACACAAAATTAAAAAAAAAGAGTATCAACTAACACTATAACAACGAAACCTATAAAACAAAGTTAAAAAGTAATAAAATCGAGGCATTCACCTAGAAATAAAATGGTTTACTAGGTGGTGTCATCCGTTCAAAAATTTCCTTCAAGACATAAAATAGCCTATATTTTCACCTTTCTTATGCGAATCTTTATCAGCACATTAATTTTGGCTTCCATCGGCGTTGTTGTGGTCAAAACTGTATGTATGGGAGCCGGTTTAGTAATATTTGCCAAATACTCCGATTGTGACCCATTTGCAACAAGGACCATTAAGAATTTAGACGATCTCTTACCCATGTATGTCATGGATACTGTCAGTTTCATACCCGGATTTGCTGGACTGCTTCTATCAGGAATATTCGGCGCTGGTCTAAGGTACGCAACTAACAATACCTTTCAGGTACATTATTTTCTATTACGTACTTGCAGTGGCTTGTCAGCTTCGCTAAACTGTTTAGCGGCTACTGTATATCAAGATTTCATTTCACCTTTCGTACCTAATGAAACACCTCAAGAGCGCATCAGCTTATACCTCAAGCTATTGGTATTTACCATTGGAATATTTACTACGGCAGGTGTATTTATAGTCGAAAAACTTGATGGTTTGTTAGCATTAACGCTTAGCTTCGCGGCAATTGCCGGCGGACCTCTAACAGGTCTCTTTTCTGTTGGCATGTTAGTACCTTTTGTGAATGCAAAGGTAAGAAATGTAAAATTGTGTGATTTGAAGCTTAAAAGCTCACTTTTTTAGGGAGCTCTATGCGGAGGTATTGTATCTCTTATCGTTAACGCATGGTTAGTACTAGGAGGATTGTGGTATAAAATGAAAGGTTTCACCGATCCAACATTACCAGTTTCTACAGACGGTTGTAATGAAACCTTAAGCAATCTATTTAACGAAACGTAATATACACTCATTTTTACTTTAATAAAATTCGATCTCGACAAGTAATTTGGGCTGAACTTTCCAGATTCGTCAAAGTTTTAAATACAAATTTAACGAACACTGTCAACGAAGAAAATCAACCTTTTGATCTCTACAGAATATCATTCTATTGGTTCATCATGATTGGAGTGTTAACAGTCTTCTTCGTCAGTGTTTTCATTAGTTGCTTTACGAAGGACGATAAGCCTCTAAATAGAGCTTGTATCTGCCCTATTGCCCAATTTCTGTTGAAGAAAGAAGACGAACCCGTTAAATATGACACTATCGAAAGAGCTATAAGAATTGTAAATGAAGACTAGAAAATAAAATAGTTTATGCAAACGTTTTTGCTGGTTTCATATAGTACTACACCCATAACAACTTTCTAAAATTCCTCTTTTTGCCAAACTTGGCAGAAACGTATAACTATTCAAAGGTAAAGAAAAAGAATAAAACATTAACACAATTTAATTTTATCTTTATTGATAATGTGTTGGATCCTCTCTATTAGTTTCACACTCCCTCACTCTTCGCGGCATTGATTCCAGTAGCTGGTCGATGTCCTTTTGGGCTATGGTGTCCCAAGCAACCTACAATTCATACCGAAGGATTTCTAGAGTTTGCGAAGGATTCGCGCTATGTTCCTCGCTTTCTTCCCATAATGTCCGACATATGTTCGATTGGCGAGAAGTCTGTGAGATCTGGGTAGCAATGGCAAGATATTGACATGGGCCTCTTTGATTCTGTTTAGAGAAGTTCCTACTATGTAGAGACGGACAGTATCCTGCTGGAAAAGTGGGGAAGAATATTGGGTTTCACCGCCCCATCAATGTAACGTTGGGCGTTCATGATGCCTCAGATGAACACCAACTGATATCTGCTACCATAGGCTACTACACGCCATACCATAACTCCCACGGCTCGGTGCACATGCCTTCCAACAGAAAATTGAAGATCGTGACGTTCCCTACTTCTTCGATTATACATAATTAAACATTACTCTAAGCCACCCCAGTGCATTCGCAACCTATACCTGTCCAAACGTTGCCATCGATGTTGAACCCATAGTGGTAACAAAAGACGTGGTCGACAGGATAGCAGGCCGAAACCCCTTATTCGGCGATAAACAGTTCGAATGGTCACAGGACGTAGATCAGCAATTGACCTGGTATTGGAAAATCGGTTTCTTAATGTCATCAAGCGAAAGGGCGGTCCTACACTTTATCACTTCTTGTTCGGCTTCCGATTTTGCCGATTTGCAATTTCTCTGAACGAAAAACCACCTTCGCACAAGCCAACAATTCGATCTCTGTCGAATTCATTCAACTGGCGATAGTTTCCATCGCAGTGTGTAGGTTCAAAACATGTTAAACAAAAGTATAACAATAGAAAACCGTGAAAATTAATTCAAACTTGCAAGAAATACGCCTAACATTAATGTCAGAAAAAACTGCAGAAAGTGACAAATCCATCCCAATGAAACTATTATTACCTGTGATCCATCCCAATGAAACTATTATTACCCGTGATCCATCCCAATGAAACTATTATTACCTTTGAATAGTTATACGTTTCTGCCAAGCTTGGCCAAAAAATTCGTACCCTTTCTTGGTATTTCCATGTAATGTAGCATATTTTCAAAGTGACTAGTTTTTCATCAATAAAAGCTATGGAAGTTCGTGGGAAAGTCCCAATGAAGCAAATTATATAGATGACAGATAGATGACGAAGAAAGCATCTCTATCTACTACTAACCCTCCATCCAATAATGACTTAATAGCTCATACAATATTAACGAACAATATGCATATTAGAACACAAACATTTTAACATTAAGACAATACAAAATCAATGTTAACATTACAATTTGATGGACGATATACTAGAATTCTTTGGATTCCAACTCATTACCAAAGACTTCCCTTCCAAGGTATTTCAGATCCTGTATCTCCTATCTTTGAATAAATCTTTCGACTTTCAATAACTTTACATAAAAGACACAAATTAGCGGACAATTGAGTGGAAGTATACATATTCATTTATTCAATGTCTATGTATTAATCAAATCTAATGTAAATTTAATAAAGCTCTACTTCAAAATAGAATAGATGTTGGATAATTTCATATTGTTACACGAAATACTATAATTGCTCCTAATTTTTCATTCATACAAATTCTGAAACGCTATATGCACACTTCAAAGTTATTTTGTAATATATTGTAAAGAGACTCATGAAAAATTGAACTTCTCAGGGATAAATAATAATTGTAACACTACATTACATGAGCTTTATTTAACTAAACTTTACTATTTTTCGAATAGGACGAAATAAAAATTAAACAATTTTTAATGCCCAAAGAATTTACAGTATTTATTGATTGTAAAAATTGTATTTCTTATTAAACAATAAAAATAACACTAATAACACTAAAAATAATTGTAAAAATAACAGTAAAAATAACAGTAAAAATAAAAATAAAAATAACAATAAAAACAACAATAAAAATAACAATAAAAATGACAATAAAGAAACCACAATAATAACGATGATAAAAACGATAATAATAACGATAATAGTAACGATAATAACAACGATAATAATGACGATAATAATAATGAGAGTAATAGCAATAATAATAACGACAATACTTCTTTTTATCTTTTTCCTCCAAACCTCCACCTTAATCCAGGGAGCCCCCCAGACCCACTGGTACAGCCGGTTTCCCCGGGAATCCCTCACTCGGGAAAGTCGGGAGCAGCCGCAGTCTCGCACGTCCACTCCACAAGCGAGAAACACGCCCACGACCACCACCAATCGGTCTCCCCAGTCAAGCAAAAGCTTCTTTTTCCTTTCGCTAAACAAATAGATGTGTCGCTGCTCCTCAAAATACAACGCAAACAAGCAACTGCTACTAATCAAAGCAGGACAGTAGCAAAAGAAGTATTGTTACCCAAATTCGCCGCCATTACCAGATACAATTCCACGTTATACAAACAAGATCGCACAACCAAAGTGCATACGTGCTTCTCTTCGTAAACCAAAGTCAAAGAAAAAATATTAAATGAACTACATGCTAATCTAAACATCACTTTTCTTAGATAAAATTAAAAACAGCATTGTTCCCGCTTCCAATAGACAAAATTTGACAATAGTAGAAATAAAGCTCGCTATCACTATTGGGTACATAGACAACAAGAGGTCATAGCACACAATCGGATTATGCATCTGTCCCTTCCCTGGCTTAAATCAAACTCGCAACTTGCTATATTTAAGAACAAACAATAACAATATTAGATACATAGACAACAGAACAAAGCAGATCATACAATCAGTTTATTCCTGTGTACTAAAAAAAATCATAATTCTATCCAAAATTAGCAATTTGTTGTATTTTAAAAATTCTTATAAGATCATAGTTTACGTATCTAGGTTTTTCCATACTCTAAAGTAATAGTAAAGTAATAAACAAACAAAAGCAGTTGGAACCCCCACTAATGTTTCTAACTATACATTTTTTCGTCGATTGCAGCGACTAAGGAGAATGCAAGAAGCATTTCTCCCACACAGTGATTTAGTACGGATTCGACTAGAGCTAAATAGACTACCATTAAAATATTTTACGGTACTATAAAGCTCAAATAGTAGAAACAGCAAGAAAAATATTTTGATTTGTTATGAAGTCCATTAATGTGCGCAATCCAAAGGAATGAGTCATCAATAATTAGTCCTAGATATTTAAATTGTTTTAAGTTGTTATTTATTCATTTGTTTCTTATATTACGGCATTTTCAGAACATTTTTTACTAAAATTGGTGATAAAACAACTTATTGCTGTTGATGGTTTAGTATTTTAGTGAACTTTTCTCATTTACAATTATTATTGTAAAACGAGAACGACGTACCTCAGTTTAGCTAAAGTACGTGGTAACAAAACGAGTTTAAGTAAATGCTTTGATTGACCTTTTATCTTATCTAACAATGTAATGACAGACACTTTCATTTGTAACTACAAAGTACTTTACTATTATTTATATTATATTTTTTTACCCCAACTTCAACGATGCATAAAAGTACGACATTCGAGTATTCTACAAGCAGTGCTCTTAACTTAAAAATTGTGTAGCTCTCATTAAGTGATCTCTTCTCTTAAAATGCAAGTCGTTACGTTTTCATGGCTTGATTATTTTTTATTTATATTAATGTTAACTAGCAGTGCTTTGGTAGGGGTGTATTATGGGTTCTTTCAGAAACAAAATACGGCACATGACTACTTGTTAGGAGGAAAACGTATGAGCGTCTGGCCAATCGCTCTCTCCCTGGTTTCAAGGTAACTTATTTAATTGAAAAATTAGTTCATATTTGTATGTCCAGGAAAATCATTAAGTGTCGAAATTTCAGCACATTATCCGGATTTACTCTCCTATCAGTACCAGCAGATGTTTATAAATATGGGATGACATATGGCTTTATAATTCCAGCTAACATTTTGATGGGGTTAGCATCCTACTTCTTGTTTCTTCCAGTATTTTATAAGTTACAAATCACAAGCGTTTATGAATATCTTGCCATTAGATTTAACAACAAAGTTAGAATATTTGGTTCACTTTTATATGCGATATATATGGTGTTATTCCTTCCAATTGTAATCTACATACCAGCACTGGCTTTAGGACAAGGTAACTTACTCTGATTTCAAAGTTTGGGTATCACTAAAACATTGTTTCTTTTTCTTAGTTACTAACCTAAATATCCACTTAATAACGCCAATAGTATGCGGCGTTTGCATATTTTACACAACCCTGGGAGGATTAAAAGCAGTCGTTTGGACAGATGCTATTCAGTTTGGTGTTATGCTTGGCTCCATGTTAACTGTAATTATAGTTGGTGTAGTCAATGGGGGCGGTTTTACAAAAATCCTAACAAATTCCTACAATGGAAGAAGATTGGACACAAGGTAATACAATTTTAATCTCCACAAAATGTTTTTTGCAATCGAATTTTAGCTACCAGTTAGATTTTCTCGAACGAGATACGTTTTGGGCCGTATTTTTTGGTCAAGCTATACAGATAACAAGTTATTTCTCCGTTGGTCAGGGTGCCGTACAAAAATTTATGTCTTTGCCAACGTTCAAAACGATCAAAATGTAAGTAATAGTTTTTCTGTTCTAAAAAATAGAAAGAAGTCAAACTTGCTATATACTTACATAGAACCTTAATCTGGGCTACCATCGGAATGTCAATATTGATTTCTCTAAGCATCTTTTCTGGACTATTAATGTATAGCAACTACATGAATTGCGATCCGCTTGAAGCAAACTTTATTAAGAGTATCGATCAAATTTTACCCTTCTACGTCATGGAACAAGTCAACTTTATACCAGGGCTGTGTGGTCTGTTCATATCAGGGATTTTTAGCGCAGGTTTAAGGTAAGCAATCCTGTCTAATATTGGAAAACGTAATAATTAATACATCTTCCACAGCACACTGTCAGCTATAATGAATTGTTTAGCAGCTACCTTGTACGAAGATTTCATCTCTCCTTTTGTACGAAAGGATACCTCTCAAAAAAGAGTCAGTCAATATCTCAAGTTCATAGTCGTCATAATAGGAGTCACATCAACAGCGCTAGTATATGTCGTTGAAAAACTAGGGAGTTTAGTTGCCCTAACTTTGAGCTTCGCTGGAGTTACTAGCGGGCCAATTTTAGGTCTTTTCTTCGTAGGAATGGTACTGCCGCAAGTCACTGCAAAGGTACAAGGAATCTTGTACCTTAATATTCGTATTGAAAGCATATTTCTGAATTATTTTAGGGAGCATTAACTGGTGGCATTGTGTCACTCGTTGCAATGGCATGGGTAATTATGTCGGCTCAATGGTACAAAACGAAAGGAATTATAACCTATCCTGCTCTGCCCATTTCTATAAGTGGTTGCAATGAAACAATTATAAATTCTCATATTAACAACATGTAAAGGAAACCTAAAAAAAAACTATTTTAAACCTAAAAATTCTTCAAAATTTCAGCCTTGCAATAGCGGCCAACGCACCAACAATTATAGACGAAGAAGAACCCTTCGCAATATACAGAGTGTCGTTCTACTGGTATGCAACTATGGGTCTGGTGATAACCATAATAGTTTCTCTGGCAGTTAGCTGCTTTACCAAAGAGGATAAGCCTTTGAACAAGGATTGCATTAGCCCCATTATGCAGTTCTTAATTGTGGAAAACGGCGACAAACCTCCTCGATATGCCGAAGTGGCGGAGCTAGAAATGTTAAAAAAATAATAAGCAATACTTTAATTACAACAATATAACGAATTTTATAAGCTAATTTTAAAATAAAACGAAAACACGTATTTACCTAATAGTTTCTAATTTATATCCATCGAAAATTATCTTACGCAGCTTATCTTACAAACTCGCATTTTAATCAAACAGAAAGTCATATCAATTTGAGATAATAATAGCAATTCAAAGAAACTACAAGACTATCAACTTCACGACGAGATAGTGAAGCATTTCTTCTGCAGGTGTCTGGTGCTGTCGAGCTTGCTGGTTGAAAAACAGTTAAATCTTGCCCCTAGACCTAAGTACACAAGCACAAGCTATGGGATCTATCTAACCTTCTCGTTGTCCATAACTACGAATATATCTAAAATGTCTTCTGCCAACACTAAAATTATTACGCGTTCTGTCATCTCAGTTTCGCCGCTCGCAAGGCCTTTGGTAATTCGCACTTCCTACTGGATTGTATCGTGGGAGTAGATGTCGCTTACACAGATTTCAAGATTTTGTGAGTTGGCGGCAATTTTGCTGAGTCAGTTAAAACTGCTTGTAGACCTTCTGAATTTAAGTGTTATTAGCAGTAGTTAACCTAACAATTTCTTGATGGCGCTGTGGACTTAGCACCTTCAAATAAATCCCATAATACATCATAGTTTGTATCATTCAGCAATTTTTGCTTGATGCAAACATACCCAGATATCGCAAAAAAAATATTAGCACGTACAGAGCAATTTAACAATTACGTGGTAAATTTGGGATAACCATATAAAAACATCAACATTGACGTTATTTCCAACTCTTTATTCTTCCCTAAAATAGAATATTAAAATACGAAAGGTTTTTTTTACAATTTTGCATCTTTCGATTGTCTTCTTTCCGAAAAACTTTCAACGCAATTAGAATGTTGGACTCTCAGAAAATCTTATAAGTTCTGCTATTTTTTTTTTTTTCGTTCTGAAGTGGTTCGTTTATGATTTGCATACCATAACACATTTATTTAGGTAAGTTGATAATGGAACAAATAAGAATAATAAATATAATATTAGAATCAAGAGCATAATGTATATAAATACAAAAGTAACTTGATCCATTGCATTTTCTACCAATTTATCTTACCCCCGAATTCAAATTTCAGCCGAAATCTATTTATTTACCATATTCGTAGTCTTATCATTGTCGAACAGATATTTTAATCTAAACACAAAACGCCTTTTTTTGGCAAGCAGATAGATAATTAATTACATTCACGTCCCGAACGAAAAGCCGAAACCGTTAACAAATTCTTCAGAAATTCTTTCCCAAATTGCCGGCCACGTATGTAAAGTATTACCTAATCTCCAAACTGAATTTAGAAAACTGATGTTCCTTATATGCTTGTTGTATTGAGATATCAACAGAGAAGCTATTTTGAGCAAAATAGCTTCTCTTGGTCAAAATAGTTAACTATCCGTTTCGCAATGACATATTGTAAGGTCTTAGGCGATATCGAAATAGATCATATACGTTAATATCTCCTTTCTTATGTTGGCATAACCTTCACAAGGCTTCAGATGGAAGAACACCTTCATCCAAACATCTGTTAAATACATATCGCTACTTCTTCTAAGGTACGATTTAATAATTTTGCCATTAGCCACAGTATCCACAGTTGAGTTTTGTTTTATCTGTTCCAGCACGTCAACTATTTCCAAAGGGGTTGTTGGATGATAATAGAACGATCCTAATCGGTCCATGCCGTTCCTGCGTGAGGATTCCCCATGCAATCCGTGTATTAATTATCGCAACCGCAATCTCAGCCACACTACTGAAGGTGTTAATATTGTCAACGAATGTCCTGAACGTCCACTCTTATTCTTCAGGTTTCTCTAATCCAGATTCCAGATTATTTTCTATTGATTGCTTACTTGAAATATCGTGTTTTCGTTAAATTTTTGTCAATTCGTATCAATATTAACAATAATAACAACCCATCATTCCATTTGATTTTTTTTTTGAAAAATTACACTTTTTCTATATATAGTTATTTTTCTTTGCCGAGATAGAGCCGCTGTTCGTACTTCAACGGACACCCGATAAATCTTGACGGTAATGTACCATAAAATTTACATCACAATACTTTTGTTAAACTTTTTATACAACCCTTTTATTTGAAGTAAAGAGAATTTCGTTCAATAGCTTTTCTTTTTTTCGCTATTCATAGTGCAAGCGATTTTTCTATTCACGGCGGTAGTGTTATAAAATTACACTACGTTCGTGTACTAGAATTTAACACTATGTAGTGTTGTAAGTGTAGATATTCTATTCATAGTAATGTTAGTTTTATGTGTTTATTTCGCTAAAATAGTGTTCAATTCTTAACACTTCTATATGAACTTGCTTGAACAAGTCGTAGTGTTATTTTAAGGTTGAATAGCGAAAAATGTTTTCACTTTGTAAATAAGAATCGTTTTTGAGAAAAAAATAGCTGCTTGTCCATTTACTTTGCGCATTTTTTTTTTTAAATTGCATCATACATCAAATGCAGATTGGATAATGTTGTTATAAATTACTTCCAGTGTACTAATTAATATGCGCGAAAGAGCATAATCTACAATAATAAAGCTCCCGGCTTTTTTAGTTAATCTCTCGCCCAACAACAAGATCTGGGAAATAATGTGAAGTGACATTCGGCTATCTAATATCCTCATACAAAAAAATTCGCCTTGAATCAGCTAAAACAACTACTTGCAAATTTTAAAATAAATCATGGCTTTTATTATCTAACAACGTTAAACATTACATTTTATTGCCTATTTTAATACAATATAAAAATGCGACCTTTATTTCATTCCCGATTCTCTGATGAAAAAAATGCAGGTCGTTACATTTTCTTGGTTGGATTACTTTTTGTTCGGTTTTATGCTGGTGTGTAGTGCTCTGGTAGGGATTTACTATGGATTTATTAAGAAGCAGAATACCGCGCAAGATTACTTGTTGGGAGGTAAAGAAATGAAGGTGTGGCCAATATCCATGTCCTTAGTTTCAAGGTAATTATGTAAGTTTATTCTTCTATTCGCGTCTTGCTTATTCTAATGTACCACTCTTTAAAGTCTTATGTGACCTTAGGGTTGTTAAGATGGTGGATTCCTTTTGGCAAAGATAAAGTATGAAACTGTAAAATGGAATAACAGACGCCAAATATACCATATTTCTTTGAACCAATCTAATGCATGATTCAAGTTTTAGTTTAGTTCTTGCTTTTAGCTAAAGCCAATTTAAGGATGGACAGGGGCTCTATTTCATTGATGGTAAGTTCTGCAGGATTTAAAAAAAATTCAACAAATTTCTGTAATCAAACACTAAGAAGCGCCATTTAAAGATAATCATTTTTTTTCAACTTTTAAATGGAAGGATATATTCATCATGAATTATTATTGATAAAGTCTCAAAGTAGAAGAGAATGGTGAAAATCAGATGTTACCATCTACTTTCTTGGAAATTATAACTGCGAATATTACCATTTTTTAAATTACCTAAATAGCTATGAGACAAAAGAATAACAAGACAATAAAAAACAAACGCAGAAACTATTTTAACCCCTTAAATGTTCAAACTCTGTGCCGTTACTATGAATGCAGTTGTTTATTCTCCTTCGGGCGGAAAGAACAATCGTTTGAATTTTATAAATCGCTATTCTAATCCTTTCGATCATATCGTCCCGAATAGTTGGTTTTTGTAAATAAACCCAGTCTTTCATTTTATCCCACAAATAAAAATCTATTACAGTGGGCTCTGGAGATTTTGTGAGCCGGCGAAATGAACCTTTGCCGATCCATCTATTGGAAAAGCGTTGTTCAAGATAATCGCGAACCACCCACAAATGGGCCACCGTGCTGAAAGCACGTATTTAAAAGAGTTTCTAAAAGTAGATTTAGATGGCCTCTGAAATAATTTGAATATTTGTGACTACTGCTGTAATAATTTTATTTTCCACAATTCGACACCATGAATTCACTCTTTCATTGATTTTAATAGTCAACTTCTTGCATCCAGTGTGGATTTATCTGCGACCAATGGTGCTTATTGTTCACATTTACATTGCAAAAGTGGCCCCATCTAACCATAAAATATTAAATAAAAAATTTAGGTTTTCTTGTACCATCTCAGTCATGTCAGTCAACAACAGTAACCAAATCTGTGTTCAAAATCCCGACCTGTCAAAGCTTGATAGCCATGGAATTTATTTATGGTCTATCGCAATAACCCTAGATCTCTTGATAATCTGGGAATGAGGATAAAACTCAACATAGGCGACAACATTATCTTCATTACTTCTCCACTGTCTTTGTCGAGCAGGAACGCACCTCACTTGTCTAGTGTTAGCCAAACATCTAAGCAAGGCGAGCAAACACTTTCCCAGAATAATGCCACCTTTTTGGGGATCGCACGATATATTCTCGCCATGCAATAGTTGCATTTCCGAAGGAATGGAAATAAGTAGCTAACATACCGTAAACTTCATTATTAGAATATTACATTTGTTATTAGTTTTTTCCAATATATCTACTTCCTTCTCAACTACAAATGCATTTTTTATTAATATTTGCAAAAAGGGATATACTACACGATAAGTATCTCTTTCTCAGCTTGTTGTTTCATGTCTAGCTACGACGCCCCTTAGCGTTTGATTAGAGAAGCATATGCTCTACTTAAACAACGTTTCTTAATCCTAGACAAACCAATGTTATGAAGAATTCGTTGGGATTCAACATAAGCTCATGCTTTCATTTTATTTGAAAGAATTCGTCATAGAGTATTAAGACAAATCTATGCAACATCACGTGTGCACTACTATTAAGCCACCATTCCATTTGAGTTTTTTGAGAAATTATGCCTTTTCTTCCTTTCTTGCAGTTGTGCCGTCTAGCGGTCAATTCCAAACATTAAAACTATTTTTAACGAAATGTTTTTGGTTACTTTTATAGTTGAATTTGTTTTTGAATCTTACAAAGCTTATCCTTGCTGAGATAGAGCCACTGTCCATCCTTAAACGGACAGCAGGTACATAAAATCTAACAAACAGGACTCTTAGGTTCGATGTCTTGAAATGTTATTCAAAAATTTAATTACGTCAGTAAAACCAAAAAAAAAAAGCAATTTTTCAGTATTCGCCAATTGAAACCAATATATTCACTAATTACATATTCTATTGGATTAAATAAATGTATTGTAATTCTTACTATAAATTGTTATTATTTAAAAAAATACGAGGGATTGTTACCTCAGATTTAAAATAGTTTTACCATTTCTAGCTATTTGAAATTATTTCTTTTTCAGCACACTATCCGCATATACGCTTCTTTCAGTGCCAGCAGACATTTATAGATACGGCATAACTTATGGTCTTCTGGTTTTCATCAACATAATAATTGTTTTAACATCCTATTACTTTTTCCTACCAGTATTTTACAAGTTGCAAGTGACAAGCGTATACGAGTTCTTGAATATAAGGTTCAATAATACAGTGAGAGTGTTTGCATCATTTCTGTATGCATTGAGCATGTCCCTATTCCTACCAGTAGTAATTTATATTCCAGCATTAGCGCTAGGACAAGGTACATTGATCTACGTGCGTTCTTTTTTTCAACAAATACATTCAAGAAAAAGTATTTTTTTATTAGCCGACGGTTGTTTTGAACACTTTCTATGTTTTCTCTATCGGAAATCCGTCGCGCAATTAACGGGCCATCTCGCTAAACCATCCACTAACATTAAATGTATGGGAGTTCGATGAAAATGTCGAAGGGAATCGAAATTTTATACTTTACATACCATAACGTACACGAAACGGAAATGCACGAGGGAATTTCGATTAGCTTCGATTTTTCATTGAATTTAAGTCACCACCTGCTGTGGAAAACAGTAAAAGAAAAATATTTGGAATAAATAAATTTTGTCAAGCAGACCACCAACCGGTCTTTGTAACCAAAGCATTTATTGTCCATCTTTTGTTAATTCATCGGAAATTCAACATTGCGTTGAAGAAGTGACCGCACGTTATTTATAACCGAGATACACGTAAATGCTAATACAAACAAATAATCTTCAGTTACCAATCTAAATGTTCATTTAATAACGCCAATCGTTTGTGGGGTTTGCATATTTTACACCACTCTGGGAGGCCTAAGAGCTGTAGTCGTAACGGATGTGATTCAATTTGGGGTAATGATCGGCTCATTATTAGTAGTCGTCGTAATTGGAACATGGAGCGGAGGTGGTTTTGGAACAATCTTAGAGAAGTCATACGAACGCGGCCAACTGGACATCAGGTAACGGTTATATGTGAATAAATATCCTTTTAAACCCGAATTTAGCTTTGATCTAGATTTCCTAAAAAGAGACACGTTCTGGGGTGTCATGATTGGTCAATCTGCACAGTTGATAAGTTACTTCGCAATTGGTCAAGGATCAGTACAAAAATTTTTATCACTGCCGTCGTTTAAGGAAATGAAAACGTGAGTTGTTTTGCAACCATAACTACGAAGTAGTACAGACATCTTTTAGAACTTTAATTTGGTCAACATCTGGTATCGCAATTATACAAGCACTTAGCGTTTTCTGTGGAATCCTAATGTTTAGCAAATACATCAATTGCGATCCGCTTCAAGCAAAGATAATCAAAAGCCATGACCAGATATTACCGTTGTATGTTATGGAGGAAGTGAGCTTCATACCAGGATTATGCGGTTTATTTATATCCGGAATTTTTAGTGCAGGTTTAAGGTAAAAATTTCAAATTTCCAAATTTTAATAAAATCTTTCTGGGTAATTATAGCACATTATCAGCGATAATGAATTGTTTGGCTGCTACTATATATGAAGACTTTGTTTCTCCATTTATACCAAAAGGTACTTCCCAAAAAAGAATTAGCCAATATTTGAAATTGATAGTAGTTATTATTGGAATCGAATCGGCCGCACTGGTATACGTTATAGAAAAAATGGGAGGTATTGTACAATTGACATTGAGTTTTAGTGGAGTTACCAGTGGGCCCACATTAGGGCTATTCTGTGTAGGAATGCTGTTGCCACAAGTTACAGCTAAGGTAAAAAAATTAAAAGGATACATATGTAAAATATTATTATGGATGTATCATTTAGGGAGCACTAGCTGGTGGAATCGTATCAATTTGCGTAATGGGGTGGATAATATTAACATCTCAGTGGTACAAAATGAAAGGTCTCATAACCTATCCAGTTACTCTTCTATCCACAGATGGATGTAATAATACCATCATTGGTGCTATTAATAAAACGTATGAAATCATTGCGTAAAATAGTATTATGTAATTTATCTTTTAATTTCAGTATTACAAATGTAGTCGAGACAACAAATGAGATGCCTTCTATTGAAGAGCCATTCTTTGTGTATAGAATATCATTTTACTGGTACGCTGCAATGGGTCTTCTTATAGTAGTAATAACATCTTTGGTGGTTAGTTACTTTACCGAACATGAAAAACCATTGAATAGGGATTGTATTAGTCCAATTATGCAGTTCTTAATCAAAGAGAGGTATGAAGAACCACCTGATTATAACGACGTTGCCTTGGAGAAGCTAAATCAACCACATTGACATCCTCATCTTTTGAATTTAAATTTAAATTATTTAAATCGTTTAAATAATTTTGTGCCATTTAATAAACTATTTAAAAAAATGGGTGTCTAAATATTTATTACCTAGTAATTTTCAAGTTGTAATCTTTACAAACAATTTTACGTAATAATAATAGAAAATAATCGTAAATTCAACCTCGCCTATTTCAAAGATAGTTATTAAAACCATATTAATTTAAGAATGTAAAAAAAACGCCAATGTGAATTTACCAAAATATCGTGGTCACGTCAATGCAGTAACATCATTTCCTAATGCTGTCGCAGTGTTACTATCTTCTGAAACCTTGTGGTCGAACGCATAAAAATGTACTTCTCTGCAACCTTACTAGTAGCTTATTTACTGTAGACACAAGCATTAAAACCAGGATTATTCCGTATCAGACGATGATTTCGCAATTTTCCGTATTTATATTTGTTTATTCATTGTTCTAACCTGCCATAAATTTGTATAAATATTAGTTTATTTATTTCTATTGTTACAATTAATACAATACGTACCCCTGTTAATCTTTGCAATTGCCTCATGCCGTTGATAAATTTCAGTCTACGTCTAAACTTACGCTTACTACAAATATCCGAGTAAAACTAAATATAACCGTTAAGTTTGAATAGTAATAATAAATTAGGTGGATTACCATTCAAAATAATCTGCTTCCTTCCATTTCAATGATGTTTCCAAGGGTATCGTAATAAGCTTTATCTCTAGAAATGGAAAAAGGGATATTTTGAAGAAGCAAACCCTAATGGTGATTTTTGCCTTAAAACTGCGTTTGTGTAGGCAATACTGGCGTTCTTATTTTCTGTTAGAAAACCAACAAGTAATGTTAAAGAATGCTGATATGTAGTGCTTGATCAAGATACATACACGGAACTGATATCAGTAATTAAGATACACAACCTAACTAAGTTGCATATCTTAATTGTATGTAATGTAGACTAAATCAAATTAAGAACATTACTCGTAAAGTTTATAGATGTTTTTGACAATATTGCTCCATTGACAATTAAATTTCTTCCTTCCTTTTGGAGTTTTGACTATTCTTTCCAAATATTTTAACTTAATGGATAAAACGAAAACATTTTATCTACTAAAGCTGAAATTCTTAGAAATACAAATTACCAAACAAATTAATGTTAGTTTCTATAATGCAAAACCAAAAGATTAAATTAGTTTAATAAAAAAATTCATTTTTGTTGGTTTTTGTTTTTAAACAGTGGCTTTACTAAAAGTTCTTTCGAGTTCTTACTCATTTTCTTTCGTTCCTCTCTTCCAAGTTATTTGGGGTCTTCCTCTACCTCAATCCATTTTTATTTCAGTGCATGTTTTGTTAAATCTTATTATTCTTTCTTAATATGTGTCCTATTTAGATCCATTTCCGTTTTTGTATTTCTTTTCTTATTGGTACTTTTTGCGTTCTTTTCCAGAGTTCTAAATTGGTGATTGTATTTAGCCAGAATATTCTCAAAATCTCTCGCAAGCATTTATCTATTTTGCATTTTCTTTAGGTTCTTTTTCAGATGCAGCCCATGTTTCACTACCGTAATGGTACTGTTTTCCATGTTCGTAGTTTTTAGGGCTACGAACCGAAACTGGTCAAACCAGTTTTGTGTAGGGCTATCAATCGCCTTCAAAACAAAATCCGTGACCGGTTTCACAAACCAGTTTTGAAAACCGGTTTTGAAATCCAGTTTTGAAATCAGTTTTTAAAAGCTGTTTTGAAACAGCATGTTTTGGACGTTGCATAGTACAACATGAGGAAGTCGAATCGCGCGCACATCGTCACGCACCCCAGCTGCATATCACATTTTGAATATTCATGAATTATTAACTATTGCAACCAAATGCTTACTAGATTATTACAACAAATAATTTATATGTAATAATTATTGTATTAGGCAGTTCTTTAAATCTATTCTTAAATCGGTTTCCAAACTTGGTTTTTAAAATCGGTTAACCGGTTTTAGTGGAACCAATTTAAAGATAAGCCGGTTAATTGGTTTCTAATATTTGGGGATTTCCGCAGCGCTAATTGTTTTATATTTGATCACCCTTTTGCACTAATCACACTCGCCAAGTAACAAGATTTGTTTCCTTGTTTTATTTCTTTCCTGATCGTCTTCTATGTTTATTCATATTTCCACTGTTTTCTTCACATTTATTGCAAACCCAACCTTTATAACGTCTGCTTCCAGGTTCTCCACCATGTTTTTTATATCTCATCATCATTACTTAACATTAGACGTATGTCATTCGAAGCTCAAAAATACCATATACCAAAACTTCTTATGGAATAATGTCACAGAAAATATCATTGTTGGTTCTTGTTTTCCTAAACAAAACCGAGCTGAAGCGCTATGTCTGGAATTTAATTTCTGTTTTGATTGATTTTTTGTGTGTGATGAAATTTAAATAGAACAGTGTACGGAATTTTCTACAATTATCTTTTCTAATTAGATGTTTAAAAATATAACAGTGACATTCCTTTTTTCTATCAATATTCCTTAAACCCAATAAAAAATATAATTCTACGCGGAATTCGCCGAACTACAGGTAGAAAATTAAATTACTTAAAAGTTTACTGAACCAAATATTATCGTCCATTCAGAAAATCAATAAATAACACATGATAACGAAGAAATGTCCGCACTGATTTTTACCGAGAGATAAGACTAAATGTTGTGATCAAGGTAAAGTTGTTTCGTTAAGTTATAAGGATTTTTCCTACAAAAATAAATATCAACCTTTCTTAATACTTTCAATGAAAATAATATCTTTTGAAATCCAGTCATTACTGCTACAATTAAGGTAATTCTACTTCTCTCAAGGTTCTCCATCAAAACTATTTAGTTAACTAAAAATGAAATTATGCGTTACTTGACGGACGCTCTGTAAGTATGCGTTTCGAATCTATGTTTCCGTAACTGTTATTACCTGAACCTTGACCTATTTTCATTGACGTATTTTTTTTTTGTTATTAATAGGAATAAAAAAAAGTGATATTTTACAACCAAGAAATAATTGTAATCCTCCTCTAAATTAAATTTGATTTAACCTAGATCGAATTACCTTAACACATCTTAGAAATTAGAAATTAGCTAGGATTGACATAACGAAAACATCTTGAACGTAAATCGTCTTTATTGGCCATATTTAGTTGCTCCGAAAGTTAACAAACTAAATAAACATATAAAGTTAATAGAAAATAATAAAAATTAACAGATATTCAAATTGCTAAATCAACGCCCTCTGCTGTACAAGTTGTTATTCATCGTTAATGAATGAAAGCTTCAATGAAGCTTTTCCCTGTACCACACGTGTGCATAAATATTGAGCCACATAGTAACTAATCTTTTATTTTGCTTTCTCGACATAGCACATCCTATTACACAGACGTTTATTCACAACAATTCATAAAAATGTTGACGAAAACATCGCAATTAGCTAAATAAATAAGAGTGATAAACGAGAAAAAATGGTTGGGATGACGTACTTGTCCCAAATTTTGCAAATAATTCATTGTCACCAATTATTTTGAAACCTCACGATCCTTATAAAATGCATCGTTAGCAGATGAACGAATTTAGTCTAGGCATTAAGACTCGCACCATCATCGTTTGCAATAATTACGGTACCAATATTACGACAAGAAGTTTGCAACATCTTTAGAAAATGGATCTTCTGAGTGATAGTGATACCAATGCCACAGGTGCGCCAGATATTCCCATGGAGTTAGCAAAGATAGAGTTTTCGTGGTATGACCACGTTCTATTCGCCTTTATGCTCGTGGGCAGTGTCTTTGTTGGAATCTACTTTGGATGTATAAAGCAACAAGTGACTAGTACAGATTATTTGATGGGTGGAAAAAAGATGAAGGTTGTACCAGTAGCTTTATCCATGATAGCCAGGTAAACTGATATAAATATGTTTGTTTGCTATATCAGCAGTGCTCAGAAGACTGGTTCAGATGTTTAACAACTATTTTCTTTAAAATTTGAATTTCTTTTGAATTTTATTTAAAACTTGTTAAAGGAAATTGTGACTGCTTAATTTATTCTACATTAACAAAATTATCATTCTTCTCAAGTACATGAGGAGTTGTTGTTGTATTCTCGGACTAGGCAGTTTTCAGTCTTAATATGGATAATAACGTGTTTGACAATTTATCAAACAATTGCAACAATTAATTCTAATATCTCTCAGTCGAATATCGAGCAGAAATAAAATTCTTAACAAAACAAGAAAAATCTCCAAAAAACTATTCGTGAAGAAATGTTGGCTTTATTCGGAGATGATTGTCCTTCAAGGTTGACATTGTTTAAACATGATCGAAGGTCAGGGGATGATAATCCCCGTTCAGGTCAGCCTGTTGACGTGATCACCTCTGAAGTATTGCAAAAAACCAAGTGTTTGGTACTGGAGGATGAAAAATTAATGAAATGACAATTGGTAGCTTTATTATGAGTTTGAAAATCCACGGTTTTCACAATTCTACACGAATACCTTGGAATAACAAAAGTTAGTGCAACATGTGTTCTACGAATGCTTTCGCCATTCCAAATGCGTGTTCGAATGGAGACGTGTGACAAATTGCTGGTGCTTTCTGGAGACGAACCAGATTTAATTATTGACTTGTCACCGGATATGTATCCAGGATTCATAATTTTGATCCGAAGTCAAAACAAGAATCAATCCAGTGGCCCTCCTAAAAAATTTAAAATCACCCTCTCTCCAGGAAAAATAGTGGCAACTGTTTTTTGGGATTATCAAGGAATTTTAACTATTGGTTATCTAAATAAGGGTAGTACGGTAACAGGAGAATATTATGCGAGCTTAACATATCGCCTCAGAGATTCTATTAAGTGAAAAGGTGCGGAAAACTCGCGCAAAGTAGTCTCTTGCTCCACAATAATGCACTAGCTCACAGTGCTGAATGCGGCTTCATAGAAATTAACCATCCACCTTATAGTCCAGATTTAGAACACGAATTATGAACGCAGCTGTTGAAAGATAATTTGCAGATAAACCAACAGATTTTTCTTTTATAATGGCTGGGAAATATTCATGAAACAATGTAATATTTGTATTAAAAAATAAGGGGCCTGCATTGAAAAATACATTTTCATTGCTGATTTAATTTTTTTTTTCATGCCCAGTCCGGCAACATAAAAACAACCCCTCGTATGTAGGACAGCAATGGATTTATCAAACGTTCTAGACAAATGGTTTTTGTTTCGTTGGTTATTTTATAAATTCACAATTTATCAATCTTTCTACTTACTCTTTAGTAGTTTCTTAAATACGTTTGATTACATGAAAAAACAGTTCTGTGATCAACTTTAGAAAAGATTTTTTTAAGACTTTGTAACTCGGATAAAAGCAACATAACTCTTATTACCATTGTCAATACTTTCTAGTGTCCTTACTTTTCTAACTACTGATCTACTTTTATAAGTCATAAATCAGGTGTCTTATCTAAAGTTCACCACTTTCCGTGTGCTTCACGAGATTAGCAGAGACTAGACAGATTCGTGAGAATGGGTTCGTGTTGCCTACTGATTTCCCAGAGACTCGACAAAACATCAGTCCGTCTAGTCTCTGTTAATTTCGTGAAGCGCACGGAAAATGGCGAACTTTACATCAATCACATATTTGTTACAGCGCAATATCTGGATTTTCCATATTGTCGGTACCATCCGAAATCTATCAATTCGGTGCAACCTATTGGTTAAGTTGCATAGCCGCCTTTGTTATGGCTGTTGTAACTTACAAAATCTATTTGCCTGTTTTCTACAAGCTACAAGTAACAAGCACCTATGAATATTTGAAAATGAGATTCGATGGTCGAGTACGCTTCGTGTCATCGTCCTTGTTCGTATTGAATGTATTGTTATATCTTCCAATAATTATCTATACACCGGCTTTAGCTTTTACACAAGGTACCGCGAACCTAGTTCTCTCGAATAATTTTATTCCTGTAAATTTACTTTTTAGCAACTAATATTAATGTCCATTTCGTAACGCCTATAATATGTGGCATATGCATTTTCTACACAACCATAGGTGGGTTGAAGGCAGTTGTATGGAGTGATGCTTTCCAGTTTACAGCTATGTTAGGAGCGATGGTTGCCGTCTTTTGCCTTGGACTGGTAAAAGTAGGTGGCTTTGCTAACATATGGAATACCTCTGTGGCTGGAGGACGCCTAGATATTGAGTAAATAAACCGATTTATTTAACTATTGTAAGGCCGTTAACAGATTCCATAAATTAGAAATGCAAAAAGAAGTGGAAAGGTCTAAATAATATTACTTTCTTTATTGGAAACACAAAGCTTTTCGAGCGCTTTTTTATTCTTCATTCGGCTGACACTAGTGAAAATCAGTTAATGTGAAGACATGAATTCAACATACAATGACATTTTTAAGTCAACTTAAGTTCATGTCTTAACTTTAATTGTTTTTCAATAGTGTCGCCCTGACGAAGAGTAAAAAAGCACTTGAAAAATGTTGGTGTTTTAAATAAAGAAAATAACATTATTTAGGCCTTTCCACCCTTTTCTGCTTTCTAATTTATGAAGTCTGAAGACTGTTTTTTATTACATTTATTTAACTTAAGATGATTAATATACTCAAATGTTTAGCATGGATATCAGCCCTCTTAAAAGAGATACCTTTTGGGCAGCGGTTATCGGTCTTAGTTTCGGTTGGATATCGTACGTTGGTGTTGGTCAAAGTAGCGTGCAGAAATTTTTATCTCTTCCATCAATGGAAGCTTGTAAATAGTATGCATCAGAAAAATGAATTTCTTATCGAATCAATTTTATGGTTATTATTTCTAGCACAACAATTATTATGGCAATTGGGATGATGATAAATAAAACGTACATTGTATTTACTGGTTTAATGATGTACACGAAGTATCACGATTGCGATCCAATTAGTACCAAAAAAATACAGAAAGCAGACCAAATGATCCCTTTCTTCGTTTTGGATATAGCAGGTGATATTCCGGGTTTACCGGGTCTATTTATAGCTGGGGTTTTCTGCGCGTCTTTAAGGTAATTTTTTTTATTATTATTTAAGGTGTATATAAGCCTTTTTACTGTGTAAATTTTGCATGTAAAGTGTTCCAAGGCTTTCTTATTATCACCCTCTCACCATAAAGGGTGAAGCGCTGTTAATTGTTCACCAACCAAATGGTGACTCGGGGTGCAGCAGACCCTTTAGATACTTTGAACTTAGCGGGGAACACACAGTGCCTAACACTGCCCAGCCAAGCGAAGTTACTTTTACCACTGGACTACCAAGCCGTTCACTTTTGTAACTTCTAATTGTTGCCATTTACTTTTCAGTACCTTATCCGCAATACTCAACTGCATTTCCGGAGTCATTTACCAGGATTTCATCAAACGATTTTTGCCAAAAGATTTATCGCAGCGCTCTGTTAGTAATATCCTTAAAAGCATAGTACTTATCAGCGGTATAATGTCCACCGGATTAGTATTTGTAGTCGAAAACATGGGAAATCTATTTCCATTAGGTATGAAATTATCTGGTGTCGCCCAGGGACCACTTGTGGGCTTATTCACGTTGGGTATGATGTTTCCGGTGGCGAACGCGAAAGTAATATACAAATGATATTCTAAGAAATCACTACGTTTAACATCTATGATTCCAGGGTGCTGCTGTAGGTGGTCTAACATCACTCTCCATTGTTTCATGGATGTTAATCGGAGCATACCATTACCAAAGCAAAGGAGTTTTACGCGACATTCCCAAATCGTTATCAACTGATGGGTGTCCATTCCCTGTAAATACAACATTGATCGAGCAACAACCTCCTGCCAGGTAACAGGTATTTAACTGGAAAATGCAATCATAAAAATTTTGTATTTTAGCGAAGAAATACCTTTCTTTCTTTATAGAGTAAGTTATTACTATTACACGTTCGTGGGAACGATGATTACCGTTATAACTGGTCTCATCGTTAGTTATCTTACTCGAAAGAAAGACGATCCGCCAGTTCATAGAGATCTTATAACGCCTATAATGCATTTTCTACTACCCCAAGAAGAAAGTATCGTAGATGAGAAAATGTACTATCCAGTTGAGAAAGCTCTAAACTTATTAAAAGTTGACAGTGAAGACGACAATTATGCAGAATTGAAACGATAGTAATAATTTTTGTAATTAAAATTAGTTAAAAATATTTATTTTTTTTATAAAAAATAGTTTATAATATTTCATATATTTTCATTTTATTGAGTTTGTTAGACATTAAAGAATCAATTTAAAAACAATAGAAAAATGGTTTTAGTTGCAAAGTATTTGAAAATTTGGATTTTGGATCACCATTGCTTAAACCAGCAGCATGAATCTCCGTAATATCGAAAAGTAACTTAATGAAAAGTAACTCTTAAATTTCAAATCTTTTAGTTTATCAATTCACTTCTAAAGTACCGAGAGTCCGTAATATTAAATAACGAGTAAAACCTTATTTCCATGCCGTATTGCTTGGCAAAGCTCGAGTTTCGTCCTTGTGAATCTGCAGTCTGGACCGATCCATAATCTTTAATTAGATTCTCTCATCCATATACATATATTCCTGTCATGCGTACTTATACGACAATTAGTCATATCCACACCACCATCCATAAATGTAAACTGATGAGCTGTTACATAGCGCGATCGCTTTATGAGGTATAAGTGGTAGTTTAGTTCATTATTAATTTCGTTAATTTTCTGGTTAAATAAGCTGTTAGTTGATCTTTGCGGCCCTCACGGACAGCAATGCCCTTGCTCCGCGTCGTAGAGGCGTGACAAATTATTTGACAGGTTTCTTTAATTATATTCAGTCATCCTACGTTCCTACGTCATCCGTACTTATACAACATTTAGTCGATCGACTACTATCTTTCACGAGTGTTCACTGATGAGCTGCTACACAGCGAAACGCGCGTCTGTACATGGTGGTTAGGTGGTAGTCTAACTTCTGATTTCAATAATAATAATATTTATTGCCTGTAAACAGAAACTACGCAACCTTACAGCGAGATCAAGAATATGGGCCCGCAGAGGTAAAACGTTGTCTGGCACCGCACCAAGAAAGCGAGCATAGTTTGCGCGACAAATTAATTCTCCATCACCCTAAACTCTTAATTCCTCTGGCGTTGCTATAGAAGGTACAATACCTGACAAAAACATAGACGCGGTATTGTTTCTATTTACGAAACAAAGTTTATAGACATTATATAAAATGTAAATGAGGGTTATTAATACTTGTTATGTAAATAGTCCATTTATAGATATTTCTGGGTATTTATTGCTTTATGAGGGGTAATCGAGATTTTTCCAGATCAAAATAGGAATTTTAAATGCGACAAAAATTTAGACCCTGTGCATTTATTACATTAATACAAGCAAAAATGTTTTAATTTGATACTTCTCTTTATATGCAGTGGTTGTGCTGGTAAAGTGTACACATTTCACCACGAGAAATTATATTTTATAAAGTGTTTGCAATATGGGTAGAAAAAAACAATTATCCTTGATAGAAAGGGGTGAAGTTCTAGCCTGGCACCAGGATGGTGTTAGTAAGAAGGAAATTGCTCGTCGGTTACGAAGAAGCGATCATTCCGTTAGAAATTTCCTAAAAGATCCGGAAAATTACGGCAAACCAAAAGGCCAGGGGCGACCGAAAGCTGTAAGTGAGCGGGATAAACGCATGATATTGCGGTGTGCATCCAATTCTTCTGCGTCGGCGAGAGTTATTGCAGAACAGGCGGGGGTACAAACGCACGTGCGTAATGTTCAAAGAATTTTAAAGGCGTCACCGGTAATATCACGAAAGAAAATGTTGAGAAAACCACCACTTTCGGCGAAACACAAAGAAGCGAGGTTGAGATTTGCTGAAGAACACGTATCCTGGAAGAAACAATGGGAAAAAGTTATATTTTCCGATGAGAAACGTTTTAATTTGGACGGACCGGGTGGATACTCGCATTATTATCATGATCTGAGAAAGGAACCAAAAGTGAAAATGACCAGACAATTAGGGGGTGGATCTGTGATGATATGGGGAGCGATTGGATTTCGCGATAAAAGTGGGATAGTGTTTTGCACAAACAAAATGACATCTGTGATGTATAAAGACTTATTGCGTGACAATCTTCTACGTTTTGGAAACCAATGGGCCGGGCGCAATTTTGTTTTTCAGCAAGATAACGCGCCAATTCATAAAGCGAAAACCATTACTGAATGGTTGAAAGAGAAAAAGATTAAAACTTTACAGTGGCCGGCACGGTCACCAGACTTAAATATTATTGAAAACATGTGGGGTGAATTGGCACGTCGCGTTTATGGCGGAGGCCGTCAATATTTCACGGTCCAGGAACTGAAAACTTCAATAGTGACTGAATGGCAGAATATCCCTCAAAATTATGTGTTAAATTTATATAAATCTATTAATAACGGACTATTGGAAGTGATTAAGAACAATGGAGGATCTACGCATTGCTGATCACTCATTTCTTTATTTTTGTTTTACATTTGCAACAGAGCGTCTAAATTTTTGTCGCAGAAATTGTTTAAGCATTGCAGTAATAATTTATTATTTAGTTCATATATTACCGGAGGAGATATTTTTAAGTTTATTTTACTTTTATGAATAAGAACTTAATTAGATATCTTGCTAATTTCGCAAAGAAATGTTGTAACCCTTAAAAGCCGTAAAACATCTTACCGCGTCTAAGTTTTTGTCGGGGAGTATAGAGCATTTATATTGTTTGGGATTAGCTGGAAGTTGTTACTGTCGCACCATTTCTACATATAACTAAGATTTTGTTTTATACAGTCCTTTTTATTTTTTTTTCAAATATACGTTACAATTGTATGTGATATTTTATTGATTATCAATAAATTTTGTTTGTGTAATATATTCTGGATTCTTAATTTTTCTACAATGAAACTTGCTTCAGGACAAAAGCAGACTTATCAAGGATAAATCCAAATAACCGGATTGCGTGCCCGTCAAAATACGTATTCTTCAACGTCTATTTAGGTTTCTTCGAGCAATAAGATTTAAGGTTTAAGTCTCAATTTAATATTTTTAATGGTAAATCGAGAATTATGTTATGCATCGTATAGAAAAATTTACAACATACGCGTAAAATGAAGTATCAAGCCTGGGCAGATTGAAATTACCATTAGGAACGATAAGTAAGACAATGTGCAATTCTGTTTCACCCCTGCTCTAGGTGATTTGATTAACTTTGACTTATTTACTTTTGCTATACAGGAATCATATTTTCAAAAATCAAACGCCATCTTTTTTATCGACCCAAAATTGAGATAAGGTGGGTTGTTACAGCACTTAATAGAACCATGATGCAATTTAAAGGCACGTTACAAAGATTTTTAACAGAAAAAATATTGAGACAACTTGGTGCGGTCTCTTCTCATCATTCCATAGATTAGCAATTTTAAAATATATACTAAATAATTGTAAGAAATAAAGATAGGCCCCATTGAAAGTGGATGGTTTAGAAAACCTTTTATATAATAAAGAACATCCTCTCCGCAAACAATGTAGTCACAAATAACGTGCAATTGTGACAAGTGAATTAGCATTAATTAAAAAAAAAAAGCACAAAAAAGTACAGCTCAGTATTATTGAAGATAATGGTGTCACAGCTGGCTTTAGTAATAATTTATGAATTCAAGCAAATATACCTTTGCATAATTCGTCGTATTATGAACTATTTAGGTATGCAAAAGACGGAACATTCACACTAAATAGATCAAAATTTGCAAAATTACAGAAAGTTAAATGTTATCCGGTGATAATAATGACGAATATAACGTCTTTAATAAATCTCGATGAAAATAAAATTGAATTCTCTTGGCATGATTACTCTTTGTTTACATTAATGTTGGGACTTAGTGTTGCCATAGGAATATATTTCGGATGCTTTGCGAAGAAACAAATAACCGCCAATGAATATCTGTTGGGTGGTAAAACTATGAAAGTATTTCCCGTAGCTATGTCTTTAGTGGCTAGGTAAGTACCTAGTTATCCATAGAATTATATGTATTTCTTATATCATTGGTTTTAGTAACATATCTAGTATTGCAATGCTGTCTATTCCAGCCGATGTTTACAAATTTGGTGCTACAGTAATCTTTATATCGATATCCCACGTAATTGGCTGCATAGTTGCAGCTTATATAACAGTACCAGTTTTCCATCAACTGCAAATAACCAGTACCTACGAGTATCTGAAATTAAGATTTAACAGCAAGATTAGAATAATGGGATCCATTCTGTATAATATTAATACATTATTATATTTACCCATTGTTATATATGGCCCTGCTTTAGCTTTGTCACAAGGTAAGGATAATATAATTTTCTTAAGAGATTAAACATTTTAATTGTTCTTATCTACCAACAACATTTCGAAATCCAAATCATGCATACAACAAAATGATTTATAAACTCCTCAAAGTATCAAACTACCCCATTGCAAGCATAATCAAAAAAACTAAACTATTATTTGTTCCAGCTACCTCCATAAACCTACATTTGATAAATCCAATAATATGCGCAATTTGCATATTTTACACTACGATCGGCGGATTAAAAACTGTTGTTTGGACCGATACTTTACAATTAATTGCAATGTTTGGCGCCTTGATAGCGGTTCTAATCATCGGCGTAGCTTCCGTTGGAGGTCTGAGAAACGTTTTCATCCAAGCTTCTATTGGGGAAAGGCTACATATTGAGTAAATAAAGCAATATTTCTCTTTTTTCAATTAGAAATAGTTTTTTTTTAATATGAGACATATCCATAGCTTTGATATCGATCCCACTAAAAGAGATACTTTTTGGGCAATCGTGATTGGTTGGACCATATTCTCAATGCCTCAAATTGCAGTCAATCAAGGTTCAATTCAAAAATTTTTATCACTACCATCGATGTTGGATGCTAGAAAGTAAACACTTGTTTATTTTGCAAAGGCCGGATAACACTGTCACATTTTAGAGCACTGGTAATATATGGCTTTCTTACAATCTTCTTCAAAAGCTCTGGGATCTTAATAGGACTTATTATGTATGCAAGATATCATAACTGCGATCCGTTGACAACGAAGGTAGTAAAAAAAGATGACCAATTATTGCCCTACTACGTTATGGATGTTGCCAATAAGATACCAGGGCTTTCTGGTTTATTCATTGCTGGAATATTTTGTGCATCTTTAAGGTAAATTTTGCCAATTGTTTAGATTCTTCAAACCATTTTATTTGGCTTTTAGTACTTTGTCTGCTCACATGAATTCGCTTTCTGGACTTATATACGAAGACTTTATATCTGAATTCATGCCAAAAGATGTTGATCAAAAGAAAGTTAGTAATATACTTAAATTGATCGTGGTTATTATTGGGGTTGCGGCCACATGTTTGATTTTTGTCATTCAGCATTTAGGAGGTCTTTTTGCGCTGGGAATAACATTATCAGGAATTACAGCAGGACCACTGCTGGGTTTATTTAGCTTAGGAATGATATTTCCTTTTGCAAATTCTAGAGTAATAACAGATATTTTTGCCAATTCTTATGTGCTATAATAAATCATATTTTAGGGAGCGCTGGCAGGAAGCTTAACGTCTTTATTACTAACATCGTTTATAGTAATTAAAAATCAAATTTACAAAGCTTCGGGAGCTATCAGTTATACACCAAAACCACTTTCTACCGAAGGCTGTCTTGCTAATTTGACTAGTTTTATGAACGTAACTTCAACACTAAGCAATACGTAAGTGTTTGTGCATATAGTACTCAATTCTGGTAACACAAAATCCGCATATTACAGGTCCCCAGCATTGGATTCAGATATATTTGTATTGTTCAGGATAACACATTATTACAACACGTTTATAGGTATCATAATATTGTTGTCCGTCGCTTTGCCTGTAAGTTGGTTCAGTAGAGATAATATTCAAGTTAACAAAGAACTTATTACACCATCAATGCGTTGGTCAATACCCAGAAAGAAGGACGATAACAATGATACTTTCTACGCAGAAGAATTGGTTGAATTGTACAAGAAGTAATATATAACTTTATCAAAATTTGCAGCAAAACTTTATTAAGATGATAATAAAACTTTCGTGCTTTTAGTACCTCTAGTAATACAAGCATCTGCTTGAAAACATCCAAAAACATGTACAAAGAAAACATTTAAAATATGAATACTAGATAACAGCTTAAGCTAAAATAGTAATAGGTACCATTTTGATCTGTTGTCATAAAATTTTACGTTGGTTGACCTCGACAATTGACATTCAAAAACATCACCCTCTCACCTTAAAGACCCTTTAAGAGTTGTGATTTATCGTCTTTATAAAAAACAAGTTATAACTGCCAATTTCAAATCCGATATACGTAATAAAAATTCACAAACCGAAAAATCCATCAGACCGATGGGATCAGATATGGGCTTGCCAACGTGGTGAAGAAATTTTAATATCGTTTGATGTCTGTTCATTTTCTCGGTCCTATCGGTTCCAGAAAACTTGGGAATTCTTAAAACGAAATAAATGTTAAAATTGCTCAATACAAAAGGTTAGCTTCACCACTTGCGGAGACGGGATTAAACGGAAACGGCAAAATATGCGCACATCCTTGGGAAATACCATTTACGCTTATATACATACTCGCTACCCTCTTTCTTCTCAAAGAAATGTTGAAAACAGAAATAGTCATTACAGTGGGCACATTTTACAAAAGCAGGCTCTCCACAGATTGAACATAAGGGTAACATCTCTTCATCTTAATGTGAAAAGCATATTTTACTGGATGAACGAAATGATCTGGTTTAGTGTCTATGTAACCTCCTTTATACCAAAAATATAGAAATAAATTATGATATTTTGGGAAGGAGAGTTGATTGTAAATTAAAGTTTGCAATTTTTTTAAGTTTTATGTAAGCAATATCCGTATTAGCGAGTAAAACTTGATCTGAAAACGTTTTCACACGTTTCACGTTTTCAAACACGAAAGCCATATATATTTCCAGAAGCTCCACCGTACCAGTTGTTTTCTTGGAAATAGTTAGAATATGTGTAGGTTTATCGGCAGGTATGTACTCCTGCAATTTGGCAGGACAGCGACCACTTCAAGAGTCGCGTAGCAAAGCTCTGCATCCGACTCAATGCAAAAACACATCCGTCAACCTTAACATTTGATACTTAACAAATATAAAACGTGATGGTTTAAAAATGTGAGAAATACCAACTTGGAATAAATTTTCACGAACTCGTGGGCCAAATGTCTCCAATCTCCTTGAATACTATTTGCAAAGGTGATACAAGTTATAGGATAAGAAATTCGTGATAATTCCCTTTCACAGGGTATTGAAAGATATCAAAGTTTTTAAAGAACGAAATATGAATGTGTGTTTCAACTCGCAAAATACACTCAAAAACTTTCTAAGCAACCCGAAAGTTAAACCGGATATGATGTGATAAAGTCTACATTGGACAAGCGAGAAAGGCTGTAGGCTCCACGTTCAAAGAATATATGGCGCATTACCCCTATAGAAGAATTGAATCATCGAGTATAGCGCAATACATAAACGAACCGGGCATATTATTAAACTAGAAAACCTATAATTCATTTAACAGCTCGGTAGTCCAGCCAAGATAGCCTGCGGTTAACTAGGCAGAGTTAGGCACTGTTTGTTCGAGTTCCAGTTAGCGAGTTCGGTACACTCCTACCATTCACGGTTAGGTAACATTTAACTGAGCTTCACTCTTTACGGCGAGGTAAAGTTTATTTATTGCAATAAATATTACATTAAAAGTTAATATATATAAAATACATATAAGAGAAAAGAAAAGTATACACAAAGGTATATAGGGCCTAATGCAGTGAACATAAAATACATGTAAACAAGCATCGTCTAAAAGAAACTATTTGATTCTGTTCAAATAATATCACAAAATACTGTTTGTTGTTTGTTGTGTATTTTCGGACCGCAATAAATAGTGTACTTTTGGGCGGTTGCTAAATGATGATAAAACACTTCACATAACATACGCTTGTGAAGTCTATTATATTTTTGAGCATGCTTCCCGCTCAGTTAGTTTCGCCTCTGGCACGGTTTACACGTTAGGTTGCCGTGCTAACTGTTGCCTGCAACCCTTTCTTCCCCTGAAGAAGCTCCATATAATTGTGGGCGAAACGTTTAACAAAAAACGACATGACACGATCCGAACCCAGAACACGTTTATTATTAACTGACTCTGGCCGTGGAAGCCTACGTTTTTATTTCTAATTAAGCCTTTTAGAATGAACGCTGCTTTAAACATATTTCTACTAAAAATTTACAAAAGGAAATTGATTGCATCTTGTACATTTTTCTTTAGGGACTACTTAGTTTTTTTATCTACAATAAGCCGTAATGTACGCGTACATATTGCGTTTTTAATATGAGCGATGTAATATAAACCGTAATAAATGTCGTCTTTTACTAAACAATTTTCTTTAAATATAATTCCTTTACAACATTCTCCTGTAACCTTTCTGTCAAAGATAAGCAAAATACTCATTACATTAATAGGCTACTGTACGACACGAAAATTTGTTTTGTTATTCCACACACAACATATCTTATCTATAAATAATAGAACTAAACCCCATGCTCTAAATACCCAGCATTTATTATTCACCGATGTGTAGCTGGTGGTAGTATTTTTATTCATTGCGGAAGCAATATACATTTAAAGCACCTATTCTGTTTAATTTTTTAGAAATTCGTAAACTTTAAAATGGAAAAGACAAATAGCTCAGAAAGCCCTTTAAATGATTTTGTAGCAAGAACAATCCAATTTTCTTGGTATGATTATTGTTTATTTTCGTTTATGTTGGGCGTTAGTACTTTAATTGGAATTTACTTTGGATGCTTTGGAAAGAAACAGACAACAGCTAATGAATACTTACTTGGAGGAAAGAGTATGACAGTTTTCCCTATAGCGATGTCTCTAATAGCTAGGTATGTTACTAAGCACTAAACGTAGCTTTTTTTCTAATACATATGGTAATAACTACTAACTAATTTAGCGATGTACAGAAAAGTACCAGAAAATATTTACAAAAATTTACTAATTTTAAGGCTTATCTTAAATTAAAACATGCAATATACTAAGAAATAAATAAAAAAAAATGCTGGCACGTAACACATTGGTGCTATTTGTTCAGTGAATACCAAACAAAATTACGTTGAATAACGTTATCTAGGAATAACAAAAAAATGTCTCCGAAAACTTTTCTACTAATTATTTTCAGATATGTTAAATTTAGTACATTTATAAGGTATGTTGCTTATGTGTTAGTGATTGCGTATTAAGTTGCAAGTAAAACCGATAAAATTGAGTTGTGTTTGTTGGAATCTATTAAGGAAATTGAAGAGCATTTATTAGAGACCAAAAAAATAAAGCTAGGAAAATCAACGCAATGAAGGAGTAAATGCAAAATAGAAAATATACATCCACTACATAATAATTTCGCAGATATATATGACAAATATATGTATAAGCACTAACAGGCCTTTTAGTAATTTGTTTCCAATGCTTCCTCTATCCTGCTTTAAATCTCCAATTTGTTACTTGTTTCTTCTTTAAATTATCTGAGATAATTTCCTTCCTTTTCACTTCCGGTTCTCTCCGTCCTATTGTCTTCACTATCCTTTCTTCTTTCATCCTTTCCAAATGTCCTACCCATTGTATTCGTCTTAGCTTAACTACAACACTGATCTTTGGTTCACCAAATATATACGTCGCATACCTCCTTATTCATTCGTCTTTCCCGTCCTTCACTTTGTCTTCCTCCAAAAATTCGGCGCAATATTATTCTCTTCCATGATCCTATCTTTGCGTCACCGCCCATGTTTCTGATCCATATAATAAAGTCGCCCTTACAGCAGTTCTATATATTCTTATTTTTACTTTATGTGATGTAGTCAACTGGCACATCTGTTACTTTTCGTTATCCTTAGATCCATCTCTGTTTCGTTGTTATATTTGTCACTTATTTACAACAAATATATGGACTATAATTACAATCGACATAAACGCACTGATGAACTGTAGGCGGCGGAACGCGTCTATGTATGGTGCATAGTAGTGACTTACATTTCTAAAGTGAAGGAAATAAGCCATTTCTTCCGAATTTTTTAGCCTTTTTTCTGCTTTCTTCCTCTGTTTTTCAAACACTCTATGATTACTGCGTCCTATGTTTTCTTGATCGTTTTTTTCTTGTAATTTGACCTGCCATATTCTTCTTGTTTGTCTCTTCTTTCCCATTCGTGCAACGTGCCCAAACCATCTCAGATGCTGTCTTTCAATGTCTTCTAAGATAAGCGCTACATTCAGCTCTTTTCTTACTAATTTATTTTCGATTCAATCTCTTCATGTGATTTCCCGTACTGCTCTGAAATATCTCGTCCCCAATGCTTGAATCTTATACTTCAAGATAATTCTAAACACTGTTACCTTTGTTTTTCTGTGAGACTTCTTTTTTCGTTGCACTCACTAGCCTTTCGTTTATTTCTACTTTGTATTTGGCGTCCTTGTGTATTTTGCGCACCGATGCTTCGATACTTGTACTTATTCTACAGGTGTTCATCTGACGTTCGTCTATTACCATTAATTTTGTTATCTCTGCATTAAATTTCTGTCTTCTAAAAATTTTTTCCGTATATTTAAGTTTGTTTGCAGGTTCCTTTTGTTATTGGTACAGATGATTAGGTCATCCACAAACATTTCATCTAATATAAAATTGAAAAGGGTCGGATTCAAGATCCACCCTGTCTTAACCTCTCACTGATGATGAATTCTGTTGATTCTAAGTTTTCAGTTCTTACATAGTTTCTTGTGGCTTCGTAGAAACTCTTTTCCACACTATTCTTCGGGGCACACTGTCAAAAAACGAAGAAAACCAAAATAGTTAATATTTATCAGCACTTCATTAAAGTATTAAGTCTATAATTTTTTTTTTTTACATGTTATCACCACTTTTTTTTACAGTCACATATCAGGCATTACCTTACTAGCAATGCCGGCGGATGTTTACAAGTACGGATCAAATATTTCAGTTATGTTCATCGGGATTCTGCTCGTTTGTCTGCTAACGGCATATATTAGCATGCCAGTATTTCATGAATTACAATTGACAAGCACTTACGAATACTTGATGCTAAGATTCGACACCAAAATCAGAATAATGGCTTCCCTCTTGTATAACATTAATATAATTTTGTACTTACCAATTGTGATATATGGCCCAGCATTAGCATTCGCGCAAGGTAACTGCTTGCAAATAAAATAGTTACTGGTGAAAATTTTAAAAATATGATTTCAGTTGCCCCGATAAACTTACACATAGTAAATCCAATCATTTGCATTATATGCATTTTCTATACAACAATCGGCGGACTTAAAGCGGTTGTCTGGACTGATACTTTACAATTTTCCGCTATGATTGGAGCTATAGTCGCTGTCCTTTATTTGGGCATAACAACCGTAGGAGGGTTGGATAAGGTTTTCAGTAGGTCTTATCAAGGGAATCGACTTGATATCGAGTAAGTGGCATCTTTCATTCAAGAGGAACATAATCTAAGAACTTATTTCAGCTTTGATATAAATCCGACGAAACGAGATACATTTTGGGCAATCTTGATAGGATGGAGCATCAACTGGATACCTCAGGTCGCATTTAGTCAAGGTTCAGTGCAAAAGTTTCTCTCATTGCCCACACTTACAGACGTCAAAAAGTAGTTACTATTTGACTTAATTTTAATCTCGGTTTTCAAGTTTTGGATCATTACCTTTGTTTTAGAGCTATCTGTATTTTCTGCATTGGTATAATGTTTTCAAAAGCTGCAAGTATATTAACAGGCCTAATAGTATATGCCAAATACTATAATTGCGATCCATTTTATACTAAACGGGTTAAAAAGGATGATCAATTATTACCATTTTATGTAATGGATGTTGCTCATCATATCCCAGGCCTTCCAGGTTTATTCATAGCTGGTATATTTTGCGCTGGATTAAGGTAACGTAGTAGACTGGAAATATTCACTTCGAGGATCAAGGATCCATAAGTGAATGGTCATTTTTATTTACAGTACTCTATCAGCACATATGAACTCGCTTTCTGGAATTATCTACGAAGACTTCATTTCTTTTTATGTTAATGAAAACATTACCCAAAAACAAATAAGCAATATTCTCAAATTAATAGTAGTTATCATAGGAATTGTATCCACAATTCTAGTCTTTGTAGTGGAACACTTAGGCGGCCTTTTCGCCTTGGTAATTTCATTATCAGGAATCACTTTAGGTTCTACTTTGGGGTTATTCGTCCTTGGGATGATGGTTCCTTCTGCAAATTCGCAAGTAAACCAGTTAATTCAACGCTTGTCGCAAATCATCTGTGAACTCTTTTCAGGGAGCTTTAGCTGGAAGTATTTCATCCTTAATATGCATGACATTTATAGTAATCGGTAACCAGATATACAAAGCAAAAAAACTCATAACTTACACCCCAAAACCGTCTTCAATTGATGGATGTCCAAGCAATTCTACTCTTTTAATGCACAGTCTGGAGTAAGGCAGTCGACTTAAAAATTATTCGTTACATTTTCAAATTACTTTAAAAGTTTTAGTGAAAAAGAAGATGTTTTTGCATTATTCAGAGTATCTCATTATTATTACGCGTTAATTGGTGCACTTATATTGTTCGCTGTAGCCTTGCCAGTAAGTTGGTTGAGTGATAATAAGAAACCATTGGACGAAAAACTAATTACACCTTGTATGAGATGGTTGGTAGCCAAACGTAATGTAATATCAACGCCGAAAGAAGATGAATTAATGAAATTGAATATAAAAACATAGCTGTGAATACAATACTGGAAGATATTGATGGTAGTTCCTTTAGTTTGCCTTTACATCCTTTCAAAAGCAATTTTCACAAACAGGATTATAAACTAGATTAATCAATGACAAAGCTAGGTTGCTAAACTGCTAATCAAATAAATCAGTGCACTTTTTTCTTTATTACCTACTTATCACTCTACAGTGAACTCCCAAAATTCCTTATTTTCATCACGATACAATTGGGCAAATGGACTGTCCACCGCACTAGCGGTTACACTCCGAAATGCTTACGTTATCCTATCTTCGTAGATAAATCATGCGTATTAACAATTTTTATAAATAATTCATTATGTAAGTGGCTACTTAGGCTTAAAATTTTGAATTAACAGCTAAGAACATCAATATCGTCGTGACAATCAAATTAATTTCAATGCTTCGATTTCTTCGAGTATTTCCGTTGCAGAGTACAATCTACATAATGTGTAACGGAAATACACGAGGGAATCGAGCTTCGCCGCCACAGTACAACAGCCACCGCTGCCAACACCAGAAACTTTGACGATTATAAAAAAATGTTAAACGTGTAAATTTCCTATACGGTGAATACAAAAAGTGCAATTTAAAAAAATTACTGGTGGTGCTTCTAGACACATGTATCCAAATAAAAACTATATGCAACATTTTGCAAGAGATAGATAATCCAACTGTAAAATTAGACCACAGATGCAAGGGCTAGACTCCAACGAAACGTACGCTCCCACCACAAGATTAACTCACTACGCGTGTTATCAGTAGAGATGACAAAAGCAGGTGAAATTATTACTTTTTCGCAACGCCTAGATAGACTCGTGTCTTGTCGACTCTCGGGTAAACCGGTAGCCAACACGAATCCTTTTCTATGAGACGAATAGACATGAGTCTATCTAGTCGCTGCAAAAAAGTAATAATTTCACCTGCTTTTGTCATCTACATCTCTAGTTATTAGCAATAGTTGTACAACAAGAATGGGATTTCTTGCAATTTGACGCGAAGATGACATTCCTGCATGGAGACCTTCAAGAAAATGTGTACATGTTTCGGCCAGAGGAGAAAAATCAAAGTATGTAAATTGTATTGTATGGCTTAAAACAAAGCCCTACATGTTGGAACCGGAAACTCGCAGTTACTAAACAGTGTGTGACAAAAAAATGCGTTTATGCCGGTAAGTTTAATGTCTGTCAAGTCGTTGTTGTATTTTATGTTGTCGATGGAATTATTATGGCTAAAGATTTAACTACATTGAAAGACTTTATCTTGGACTTTAAAAACAAATTTGAAATCACAATTTCAAAATCTTATTTCACTACCTTAGAGATTAATAAACGAAATAGCTCTATAGATATTCACGGGACTTCGTAGATTAATCACATTTTAAATAAATTTAGTTTTAACGATATCAAATCAAGTTCTAAACCTGCTGGTTCAAATGCAGCTTTAAGTCAAAATTTGGATTAGGAAAATTTCAGTAGGTTTACTAATGTGTGCAGCAATAACGGTGCGTTCAGATATAATGTACGCTGCTAACCTAGTTAGTCGTTTTCAAACAAATCGAAAAGAGTAACACTGGAATGCTATGAAAGAGATATTTCAGTATCTAAGGAGCACTGGAGAACGCGGAATACTGTACAAAAACGATTTTAAATTAGTCAGCTACTCGGACTCAGATTTTGCTGGCAACAGAGATACGAGAAAATCGACATGCGTTTATGTATATTTACTAGGATGGAACAGTTAACAATATTCTGTTTCTCCATCCACCACAGATCGCGGCATCATCAGCAGCGAAAGAGTTACTATGGTTAAAACAACTATTGTGTAACTTAAATATTAACCAGTGCTGCAAACCCACTTTCCATCCAAAATCCAATGTACTCCAAACGTACAAAGCACAACATTATCGTTTATTCGTCTCATGAGAATGGGTTTGTATTGCCTACTGGTTTCTCCGAGAGTCGACAAAACACGAGTCTGTCTAATCTCTGCCAATTTCGTGGAGCTCGACTCGTTTTTGCAGGCTTACTACATACTACTTCGTACGAGAAAAGAATGAAAAATAAGTTCGTAAGTGTCGAATATATAGCCAGCGACAAACAAATTGCAGGCTGTTTCACAAAATCCCTACCATTATTTAAGCTTAATAAATTTTATTTAATATAATAAATTTCATGGGAACGATAGATATCTTAGTTACATTAGTTTTACTTTATGAGCTTTATTTGCTTTATGAGCGCCTGACTTAATTCGTGGGAGTGTCAAAATTAATATTGTATTATAAAATTAAATCACGCGCTTAATAGAAAATATTGTGTTTTTTTTTATATTGGTGTTAATAAGATCCAAAAAGATTGGTAATAGTGTTAAGAACAATGTATTAGAATGTATCATCTATGAGAAACAAAGTTCCATTCATTATTCTTAAGCTTGTTTGCTTCAATTGTTTCAATTTCATTTAAACAGTTAAAACGCAGGGCAGTCTATTTACGGAATAACCCTAACGTGAAGCCAATGGTCTTTTTCTAAATGGAGAAACTAAAAATGTAATAAAATGCAGAATATTCTATTTAAAATAAAGTATTGTTAGCTGGCTACTTTATCAATCATTCTGTATATCCGGAAATATGTTTGAAAGATAGCTTATGGTGCTTTCTACATTATACAATAGGCAGAAGTTTACAATTGCATTCCGTATTGCTGATATAACTCAATTTACCAGTGTTGCAAATAAAAGGTGCGACGTTAACAATAACTATAATTAGAATTCACGTTGTCTAAAAATTATAAAAAATCATTATCATACGACATCATATGACATAATGGAGAAAATGAAAGTTATAAAAAACACACACACACCGAGAACAATGAAAATTTTTCACAAACCATAAAAGTAATAGTTAGGATTTGAAATGAAGGAAAATGGTAAATTTCCATACTTTTGCAATAGATGTGTGTTGCGACTGGATGTCTTTACGGTTCCGATGGATTTATCG
>LR736857.1:3133222-3239464 GCA_902654985.2 Oryctes borbonicus | reverse complement strand
TAATCAGCATTATACAAACATGGCGAACTTTAGCACCTACTTGAACAGTACTATGGAACAAATACATTTCTCGTGGTACGATTACTGTTTGTTCACGTTCATGCTTGGAACCAGCGTTGCTATTGGAATATATTTTGGATGCTTTGGGAAAAAGCAAAACAGCGCAAATGAATATTTATTAGGTGGTAAACAAATGAAGGTGCTACCAGTTGCTATATCTTTGGTTGCTAGGTAAACATAACTGCGATATATTATATACCTCCAAAACAAAATTTTCAAACAGTGTGTTTACCAAAAGATGGAGTTTTCTTGCTATTTCCGACGGGAACGAATTCTCGACGTCGAGGTGTTAGTGGTGTATTGATTGACACACCTGTCCGATAAACGGGAGACATCAGGTTCGATTCCTTACCGGAATAAGGTTTTTTTTCAAACAATTAATTACGTCGAAAATACTAAGAAAATTCCAGATTTTCATAATTCACCATTGGTAGCCAAATTATTAATGCGTTTATTAAATTTTTAGCCACGTATCAGGTATTACAGTTCTATCCATTCCAGCAGATATTTATAAATTTGGAACTAACTACGCTCTAGTTTTTATTGGCATACCAATAACAACCCTAGTAGCAGCATATCTAACGTTACCCGTTTTTTATAAGCTGCAAATAACCAGCACGTATGAATACTTAAAATTAAGGTTTGATACTAAAACCAGACTTATGGCATCATTTTTATTTAACATATCCATGATTCTATATCTTCCTATCGTCATATATGGACCAGCACTAGCCCTTGCACAAGGTGAGATTGTCACTTCCTTTACCATCTTCCTTTTAACATTCTTTTAGCGACACCAATAAATCTCCATTTGGTCAATCCAATAATATGCGCGATATGTATATTTTACACGACCATTGGCGGATTAAAAACCGTAGTTTGGACAGATACTTTACAATTCATTGCTATGCTTGGCGCTATCGTGGCAGTTCTATATTTGGGATTATCGACAGTTGGAGGATTTGGTATAGTTTTCGAGCGATCTCTAAATGGACAACGACTTGATATAGAGTAAGAAAAATTTAGATGAAATACAAAAATATATTCACTTCTTTTATCGGTAAGCTTCGACATCGATCCTACTAAAAGAGATACCTTCTGGGCCGTCTTAATTGGATGGACAGCAAATTGGATACCTCACGTTGCTATTGGTCAAGGTGCCGTCCAGAAATTTTTATCGCTACCAACTCTGGGAGATATCAAATGGTACATATGTGTAATTAATTTATCTAACGTTAACATTCTGGTATTTTAGGGCTATGTTAATATTTGCTATTGGAACAGCATTTTGCAAGGCAACTAGTGTTTTGACAGGACTAATTATATACGCCACGTATTATGATTGCGATCCTTTTGCTTTGAATAAAGTGCAAAAAAATGATCAGTTGCTACCTTACTACATTATGGATGTCGCGAATAAGGTACCAGGCCTTCCTGGTTTATTCATCGCTGGTGTTTTCTGCGCTGCTTTGAGGTAGATATATGAACACATCTAAAAGATTTTTAATTTGTTTCCTGATCGTAACTTTAGCACCTTATCAGCCCAAATGAACTCCCTCTCGGGAACTGTCTACGAAGACTTCGTTTCTAGATTTGTTCCGAAAAATATTACCGACAAACAAATTAGTAACATCCTCAAAATCATTGTGGTCATTATTGGAATAGTTTCTACATTGCTAGTATTGGTTGTTGAAAATCTAGGAGGCATATTACCGCTGACAATTGCCTTTTCTGGAGTTACTTCTGGTCCACTATTAGGACTGTTCCTGATGGGAATGGTCTTTCCTTCAGCGAATTCCAAGGTTTGCATAACTCATTCAAACTATCGATAGCACCTATTCCATCGGTAATTTCAAGAACTAATGATTCTAGGGAGCATTTATAGGAAGTATATGTTCATTGGTGCTAGTAACGTTTATGATGGTAGGTAATCGACTATATCAAGCCAGTGGGGCGCTGCAATACATCCCTAAGCCATCATCCACAGAAGGATGTGCATCTAATTATACAATTTTAGTAAATAATGTTACGTAAGCAAGACAATTTTGAAAATTTGCAACTATAATAAATGAATATTTTTCAATTATAGGCTATCAACCAGAGAACAAGATATTTTCCCATTGTTTAGAATAAGCCATTACTATTATTCATTGGTAGGAACACTCGTTGTCCTTATTATTGGCTTACCAATTAGCTGGATAACCGGAAAAGAAAGGGATGTTGATGAAAAGTTGATCACGCCTTGGATGCAATGGGCAATTCCAAAGAACGTCAATGACAACCCTCCAGAATATAATGATATTTCGAAAGAAGAATTAAAGAAATTAAATGAATAGTTATATTTTGTGATTAATGTAATTGTTTACAAAATTAATTAACTTAAACAATATACATACGCCCACTTAATATTATGTATGTCACATACATTTAAAAAGAACTTGCGAAACGTATTTAGACGTACAAAAATAAGCATACACCTTTGCGATGTTATTTATCATATTTGAGTCCAGATCTGAATAGCCTTAAATTGCAAAAATGTGAAATAAAATATTTATGTAAACAGGAAAAAATTAACACCTCATTAACACGACTGCGTAATTTATTCTACTTATAGAGACTTCTATATAAAAGGCTGTTTATTCATAAAATTATTATAAATTAAGATACATCCTTAAGTGTGCAGAGTGAGGCTGTAAACAAATGTCCAGCAGGTATAATTCCACATCTTACAATGCATATCAACAACTCGACATCCAACCAACGGAATATCAAATCGCTATTGACAAATTAAGATCTCAGAAAATGCCTAGAAACAATAACTAAAAAATAGAATGCTAAAATGGCTTAGTTTCCTCATGGTATTGATGGAATAATTCATGGCAAACTCAACGAAAGGAGAGAAAAAAATACACTAACACACGGACATGTTTCTGCCTACCCGACATCAGCGTGGTTTCGAGAGTATTTTTTATCTCTACCTTCTATTGCTGTTGCCTCACAGTTAACAGTACCCGGTTTATGTCGCTGCTTCCTGAATGGCAGGCATGCGTTTCTTTGGCACTAGAGGGCGCCAGGAAATGTCGAGTTTGTCGTTTTGAAAGTTGTGGCATTAACTGTGAGGCAACAGCGATAGAAGGTAGAGATAAAAAATACTCTCGAAACCACACTGATGACGCCGGATAGGCAGAAACATGTCCGTGTGTTAGTGTATTTTTTTCTCTCCTTTTGTTGCGTTTGCCGTGAATTATTCCATCAATACCTTGAGGAAGCTAAGCCATCTTACCATTATATTTTTTGGTTAATTAAGATAATGTTTATTTATATATCGCTATCTTTAAAAGTCTATCTGATATATTTTTAATCGTATTCTATTGTATAATTCTAACATTAATTTATCAACAATGTTAATATAATACATTCGAGAACAACGTTACTTTAAATGTTTAACATTTCCATTAAGAAAACATTAAATTATGATGAATCAAATCATTAAAATATTCTATACAAAGAAGAGCAGTTTACTTTACAAATTGAAGTGAACAAGAACAAGAAGCCGGTTTCGGGCTGATAAGCTGTGGTCTACTGGAATTTCCAAAAGTAATCTCACATTCAGGAAAACAATTGAATAACGACACCAACGCGATCGACTACCAACAGAAAATTCAGACTTTTTTAGACTCGTTAACACTATAAGGACCCGGAAAACTACATTCTCCCCAAGACTAACCAATTGCGGGTGATTAAATCAGAGGCGTTGCCTCTCCATCAAAGCAATATATCTGATCTCTTCGAACATATTTTCAACTGAATGGCGAATTCTATGAATAACTAGACGGTGTTGCGGAACATTAATACATCGAAAAAACCTACATGTTGATTTCGCTACGTGGACGAGACATTTGTCACCGGGTCACTGTCGGAACTGTATATTAGATATCACCCAATGTATTGCACCAATTAATAGAAATGTCAAACAAAGGAAAGTATGATTTAAGTAAAAATGTTACTTGCAACCCTAGTAATCACATACCAGGTAGACGACGCTCTTGAGATAGCTCGACTATTGCTGCCAGTAGTGGGTTCGAGAAATTACCAAGCCTCTTCAGTGTATCCTTCGCCAACTCACTTGTGACGGCTCCTTTTATGCCACGGTGCTTTCACGGTGAACCTAAGGATTTTGTTTTTGAGGGTCACCACTTTCCGCAGATTATTCCGAGCCGGACGAAGCTAAAGCGCTGTAAGTAATAACTGGTATCGGACATGTTTTATGTAACATCATTTTTGTCCTTACGTCCAGCTGACAGTCTCGATAAAACAGGAAAATAATGGCGTTACTACTGCGAAAAAATTTGTCACGGATGTGATCAATCCATGCCAACCAGTGATCGAAGATCACGATCAAGTATCTGATAATCAATCTCAACTTCGATCCGATCAGGAGGAATGATGACGTTCTTCCCAACATTAACGTTTTGATAACCATTCCACCAATTCATCAAGCGCTCATTACAATCGCCTTTCGTTTTGAGATGACGTGTATAAGACCATTTCATCTACGTACATAGAAAAGTGTACTTGCGGAGCTCAGAAAACGTTGCTTATATAAAGATCCGTACACTTTAGCCGCCAGCAAGGCTCCCTGTAACATCCTGGCTCTGATAAATCTCTTCGATGATAAGATCTTGCCGACATGCACTGATTGAAAAGCATTTAATAAAATAAAATTGTATAGTCTTTCTTGACACTGAAAAATTGTTTAATTTCACTTAAAACTTATTAAAAAAATTGCAAGACTTTTAGTAGGTTTTTAAAGAGCCTCATTACAATATGTTAACAAGCACTAAGACATTATTATTATTACTTCAAATACAAAAAAATGTAATAATTTCAATAATTTCTTTATTTTACCAATTCTTTTTAACAATTATTAAAACACGACAAAAATAATCCTATAATTTCAAAATAATTAAATAGGTCACTTTATAACATAGCTGTTTCCTTAATTCGTTCTTGTCCCCAGAAAATTCAGTTAGATGTAGCTGATGTAATTTTATCTCAACTTCTACTTAATACCTGTAACGAAATTTGTGTACTTTTCCCCATCAAAAAATTGTATCTTTTTCCTAGAATTGCTTATCTTGTTGCAATTTTAATTTCCGTTGGCTCTAAGTCCGAACCTGAATGGCAAATACGCAATGCAAATATGAAAATGAATATCTCGAAGTTGTTTTGCGAGCCACATACACGTACACGATCTTAACGTTGGGAACAAATTAGCTCGTTAAATATCTTAGAAGATATGAAGGTCAGTTTACGCGTTGACTCTTTTCAACGATAACTCGTTGATGGTTGATTCCATTTTGCTGTCGATTTTAAAAAGAAAGATAATGCTTTACATATGTGTACCCGAATGACTCGCAGAAAATTCATTTGCGCAAGTAATATATAGAACAGTTAAAAAAATTGCTTGTATTGTATGGAATTGCTTTTGATGTTATGTAGCCATATATACACACACACATATATTGAGCGAAGAAGCATAACTCTCCTTATCAGTTTGCTGTAGAACGCGCCACAGTTAGATTGAAGACCGAAAACCAGTACTCCGTTGTTACATTGGCTTCACGTTTGTTTGTTGTTGTTCGTCGTTGAAACACTGGGTATAATTTAGTGCGACTATAATGGCACCAAAAGGTACGTAAATCTTCCATTAAAATTCCTTATAATTCATAGGCAACAGTGTAACTTGGCGACATGGTAAGATGTAAAAAAGTTTACAAAAATAACATACATAATTACACAGAAATATGTTAATGCAACTTGTTCTTGAACCTATCTAAAACTAAAATAATAAGAATTAAACATTAGCGTACATGTTATATTACATGTTTTTATACTGATCATTGATCAATTCTACACTTTTATAATACATTTTTGTTATTGAGGTACTTCATTAAGAATTTTCGCACACACTACAAAAAAAGTAAAGTAGTTGTTCTTTAAACATGGCCAGTTGTAAACTACTTAGCTGCCATTGAAGAATACACACCTCATAAGGAAAACTAATTACTTTATAAACAAGCCTTCACTGTTATCGCCCTTGATCTTATAACATTCTTTACATTTTTTAAATTTCAACCATCTTGCATGGAAACTCTTGATGTACACTACCGTTCATATATTTAGGGACGATTAAAAAATACAGTTTTTTTTTAATTCGGATAAAAACAAAAAGTCATTTGTAATTTAGTTTACTTCTGTACATTGAGTATACTATACAAAACTAAAAATATTCCAAAAAGAAATGTTGTACTAATTATAATTAGGTCTATACGGATTTTTCGTCGATATGTCCACCCTTTGACTTAATTACTGCGGTACATATTTGTGGCATTCTTAAAATTAAAGATTTCAAAAATGTCGCTGGGATCTCGATCCATGCTTGCTGGACCTTTCTCCATAAATCTTGTGACCTAGTCACTCCTTTTTGGCGAATCCTTCTGTCTAGTTATTCCCATATTAATTCGATAGGCGACAGGTCAGGAGACTGAGGTGGCCAAATCATTCTTTTTAATCGATCTTCTTCTTCCAGAGATGCTAGATAGTTTCTGCATATACGAGAAGAATGCTTAAGGTCGTTATCCTCGTGAAACGTAAAGTTTCGACCTCGTAATCGTTCCCCACTTGGTACAGCATTTTCTTGTAATATTTTGAGATAGCCCTCTTTACGAAGTATTGCCTGTATTCTTACTAAATCACCTACAGCTGTTCCCGCAAAACAGCCCCAAACCATTACGTTACCTCTAGCATGTTTCACTGTAGGTAAAATACACTGTTTACTAACTCTTTCACCAACTTGTCGCCTAACAAACGTCCTCCGTTTGGAGCCAAATGTTTCAAATTTGGACTCATCTGTCCACAGCACGTTGCACCACTGTTCGAGTGTCTAGTGTCTGTGTTATTGTACCCACTGCAATCTTTTTCTTTTATGTTGAACCTTCGAAAGCGGTTTTCTGGCAGCTACTCGTCCTTTTAAGCCTGCCGCAATTAATCTTCGTTTCACGGTCGAATGCGAAATAGGATTTCTTCGTGAAACATTGACTTGCTGCGTTATTTCCGGAGCCGTTAGGAATCTGTGTATTTTTAAAACAAGAACCATGAACTGATCTTCAGCAGCTGTTGTCTTCTTTTTGCATCCAGAACGTTTCTTATCAGCCAAAGAACCCGTTTCCGCCACCCGTTTTAATATTGTAAATACACAATTTTTCGAAATTTTTAATTTTTTCGCAATGACTGCCATTGAGTATCCTTCATTACGTAAAGTAATAATAGCAGAACGCGTTTCGATGAAAATTTCTTTTCGTTTTGCCATTTCAGCACCACCGGTTTATTACGATAGTTAAATTTAAACTAAACTACTATCTTATTTTAAATACAAGACGATATCTGCTTTGTTTGTTGTACTAAGTGTTCTATGAATCTCACATTATTCCTTTGTGGAAATATTCGACAATATTTTCAAGTTTACGTTTATAAACCCATAAAATGGATTAAGAGGAATTTTGTCTGAGGCTGCGGTAGAATATAAATGCGTTATAAATTTGATGGGATAGAAGAGAATACTGTTGAAAATTATGTTCATGCATATAGAAAAGTTTACTCTTTCATATAAAACACAATCGATTGTCAATATTTCAATTTTGCTTATTTTTTGGAGTTTTTCTTAGTCGTCCCCAAATATATGAACGGTAGTGTATATACAGTATGGCCATAATTAAATGTGACTCGACTGGCTTCGAACATAATATGTTGCCTAACGTATCCAAGAAATTGGAGATCTGACAATTTCATAATCAGATATGTATTTCCGAAAATATTCTTTTAATGAATGTTACTCGAAAATAAAATAGTAACCTATCCTATTTAAATCTACAGTAGTGTTGTTACTACTTTCATGACAAAGTGACACTCTGCTTGCCACTGCTCCGGCTATTGTTCTTGTCACCTTTTTGTTTGTGGATTCATTATTGTCGCCGTCATTGTTTGCAAATGGTTTACGTATATAAGACTGCTTGCTGCGGGACTGTGGTAATTTCTTTTTTTTACTCGCTTTTTCTTTTAGATTATTTATGTATGGAGTGGTCGTAAGAATTATAGAATGCTGTTTTTTGTCTTTTTCAGTTAGCTTGCCTGCTGCATTGTAGATGGTCCCGACAAAAGCAGAATATCATCGAAGGAAACTCGTTGCTTTTCTGTAGTATTATCGTTTTGTATTTCTGTTAAGAGGGCGCTTCCACTTCAATTTTTAGTCCTTCCTTAGTATTTGCAGATGTAGCCGGCGCGAAGTCCTCTTCAGAAAAAACCTCCGGATTATACGGCCAAATACCAGTTACCTGGAATCCTTTTATGGCCTTCTCAGGAAATAAATAACCCCGCTATTTTAAAGGGCGTTATTTTTTGAGGGTGATTCCGCAGGTATTTACTACAATCAGTACTAATGGCATTTTTTAAGGCATTGTAGAGTAACGTCCAGCGGTTGGAGCCGGTGAGAGGTATGAGGAGAAACAGTCAATACTACAATCCCATTTGATCTGCAAAAATCGCATTGTTGAATGCGTACAGTGATTGCCCATAATTAATAGTATTGGTTCTTCTTTAGATGGTTTCGCATGTTTTTTAAAATGCTGCAGATATTCGGTAAAAAGTTCTTCTTGTTCGAACAAGAATAAAGTGCTCCTTGTGGTCCGTCCTTTTGCAATTGGAGATTCATTCTTTTTCTACCATATATGAACATTGGAGACACATACATACCAGCAGCACTGATGTAGGTATGATGACGGTTATGTTCCTTCCTCGTTTCCAACTGGTAGCACATCCCATTTGTTTTAAACGCTTTTGAGCAAATATCTTACCAGAGTTTTGGACTGTGGAAATTCCAGCTTCGTCCAAATTAAAAATTTTAGGGGGGCTAAAGTTATGCATCGTCAATAGTTCTTCCAAATTATTGAAAAATATTGCTGCCTCGCCCTTATTAAACGCCGTTATTTTATTTAAGCTGGTCACTTCTGGTTTCCAAAGATTCCATGATGAGATTTCTCTTTAAAAACTCCGATAACCAGTCATTGACAACATATCTATTGTTTTTATTAAATAGATAAATTATTCAATTTTTTCCTGCATATGCGCATTTCTTGACTTCTATCCTAGTTATGCCATAAAATAGCTTTGACAATGTTAATATTCATCCTACGAGCTCTTTTCCTTTAACAGCTGAAAAGACAGTTTTTGGGCCTAATGTGGGTCCCAAGTTAGATTTTTGTTTAATTCTTTTTTGAAGAGTGCTTCTTGGTATGTTAAACGACTGAGTTACTTGTCTTATTGTTCTTCCATCTGCAATTGGGGACAATGCAGATTGCAGTTGGGCTGTACTATAGTTGGCCTTTTTACTTTTCCTCTGATACTTTCGTGGCATTTGAAAGAACAATCAAAATGTTTTAATTCTACTTTACGGAAACATTCACACAAAGATGGAAATGGGGTAATCGGAGCCGGCCAGAATTACCCGATATTCACTGGCTATCATTGCCCCGAAAACACGCACTACGTAAACAAATTTCTAGAAGCATTAGAATAATTATTATTAATTGTTGAATTATGATAAAACTAGGGACTCGCAATGCTCCGTTTTTATTTTATGAATTAAATAGTGGCGGTGGGGATAAATTAATTTTAAGATGTATGCGTTCTTGATACATGTTGATACTTGTGCATTAAATCTTAAGTTGCGGTCAATAATTAGACCTAGACTTTTAGCCTCATCGACCACGAATAATTGGACTCCATCGATGGATAAATTGAGAGAATTGAAAAGCAGAAGAGACCAGAAGCGCCAGAGCGCAGAAAATTTAGACGGACTCAGAATCAACAAATGACGCTTATTATTTACAAATCATGATTAAATTATAATACAAGGTCCATGTTGCTTTAATGCAGCTCAGTCATACCATTCCATATCTAACCGCACATAAATAAATGTTTTTAAAATCAACGATTGTATTAATTGAAGAATAATCTTATTCGGTTTTATAACACGATCAAAATTGACGGTTTCTCAGCTGCAAGGTTCCACTATTATAACTAAAGACTCGTAAGTAAATAAGAGAGAAACCAAAAGCGTGAGCAATTCCGACCAATATAGTAACATTGAAATTTTATGCTAGTTAGTCGCGTTCTCAATTCACGGTAGGCGACATCTTATCTTCGCTCAAATCTAGTCGAGTGTTATTTAATTATCCGCATACTGTACATAACTCAAATGAAGCAAAATGATCAAAAAATAGTCATACGATCCATATTAAAGAATTATGTTGGAGTTTTCCGGAAAATATCTACATCTATAAAATCAATTAAATTAATTATTTAATATAATCCGTCTTTTAAGAATTCATCAGCGAAAAACCCTTAACATACAGATCTCCATCGAATTATTTCAAATTTCTTTACTTTTCGCTTGTCAAAACATCGATAAAAAAAAATAAAGAAAAATAAGTCAATACGTTACTGACCATCTTAATCTAATCTGCGCGGCTTCCATATGGATGTGTGTACTTATAGGAATTGCACAATATGTTTACAATAACAAATGCTATTAATATTCCCCGGTCGTACACAATATGACCTAACAGCAGTAGTTTGGAAAATATATTAGCGTAATAAATATTATCTAATCTGTTTATTATACGCTAAAGTTTTTATGCCTTTTGAGTAGGTACCGAATATTCGAAACTGAAAAACTACACAGTTTTCAAACGAATTTGAAAAGTAGGAGGATTTAATCTCTAATTTTAATCAAAATTGACCAATTGGAAAATAATCTTTAAAATGTTTGCAAATATCTAACCCAGACAGTAAACAAATATATAAACCTTTATTATCGGTACTTTCCGTTATCACAGATCGTCATAAATTAATAGAATTTGCTGTAAATAGTAAACACTCTTATCAATAAATACCCAAAATGGATAAAAGCTCTCATGCTCCCCCGACAATAACTCAATAATTAATAAGCATTGTCACACGTGAATTAGAGAATTTAATATATTTCAGATTTATTAAGGCAATAATTCAAAGGAAAAAGTCAGTTGTTAACTTCTTTGAAATACTAAACTTCACTTAAGTATGTAAATATTCAAAAAATTTTTTCGGAAGCTCCGAACAATTTTCCCATTTTTAAACCGACATATTGAGTGTATTCATAATTTAATATTTAAAAAATTAAGTGATATACTAGATGTATGTTTATATTTTCCACAAATAAATGTGAAAAATGAATGCATTATTTCTTTTACTTAGCGATCTTGGCCAGCTTAAAATATTTAAACTAATACAAAAGCATTTTTAGTTTTATTATTTTTCGCAATAATCAGAAAATGTTCAATTTCTACTAGAAGCGGCAGATATCAAAGTAATTCAGATGAATTGGCAGCATTTGTCCAATTCATACTTTTCCATATTCATCCGTGTATATTATTTATTTCTTTGTGCATAGGACCCGGATATGCTACCCCGTTGGATGCTATGCGTACTGGCCCAAGAGAGGAACTATTGTATGTAATATGTGTCCAGCCAAACCCAGGTGAAGGTAAAAGTGATGTGCTAGCAACTGTAGACGTAAATCCAAACTCTCCCACATATAGCCAGGTACCCTTAAAACTCACAGAAGTACATATAATTTAAAGAATCTAGATTTCCGGGTTGAAACCGCCTCGCAATTGCATGAGTCTACCGATGTTTCGCCCTCAGTTGCATAGGGCTTCTTCAGGGCTGCTGCATGTTGTATCGCCACAGTGTGCAGCACAAACGACATACAATTACGACGCGATTTCAACCCGGAAACCTAAATTCTTTAAAGGAAAACAACGACAACAGAAGTCTACAACTACATCTGATTTATTTTAAGCCAATAACATTTTTAGATCGTTCACATGCTCCGCACTGGCAACCAAAACGACGAATTACATCACAGCGGATGGAACGTATGCTCAAGCTGTTACCATATAGCAGAAGGTTGTGTGGTTCCCGTGAGAGATAAATTGGTAATGCCAGCTTTGGGATCTGACAGAGTCTATATAGTGGACACAGGAAAAAATCCGCGCGCTCCTGTTCTGCACAAAGTAAGAAACCATTTTCCCACATTTGGAATTCTAACTTGAATATTGCTTCAATCGATAGGTTATTGACGCATCGGAAATGCACGAATTCAACTGTGCCACGCCACATACCACTCATTGCTTACCGACTGGAGAAATCATGATTTCAACATTGGGGGATGTTAACGGAAACGCGAGAGGAAATTTCATTTTGATCGATGGAAAGACATATAAAACAAAGGGTATCTTCATCTCAAATTCACTAAGCTTAAAATTTACTTTATTTTATCATAGGCACGTGGATCAAAGGCAAAGAAGCGAAATTTAATTACGATTACTGGTATCAACCGTATTTCGACGTTATGATCTCAACTGAATGGGGCGTACCAAGGGTTTTCAAAAAAGGTTTCCAGCTAGCTGACGCAATGAACACAGAAGTTTACGGCAGGTCGCTAAACATCTATTCTTGGAAAAACAAGCAGCTTCTACAAACAATCGATTTGGGTGAAGATGGTATCGCACCGTTAGAAGTTAGGTTTTTACATGATCCAAAGAAACCAGTGGCATTTGTCGGTTGCGGCGTGAATGCTACGGTATTTAGGTAAAACAAGATTAACGAAAAATATTAACATCTATTATATGTATTTCAATATCTACAGAATCTTCCCCAAAGATGGAAAATGGGCTGTTGAAAAAGCTTTCAGCATACCACCGAAGAAGGTAACAGGTTGGATTGAAGATAAAATGCGCGGTATGGTATTTACAATTGTTTTTGTTATTTTTAATTTAACCCTCAATTTCAGGGCTTGTAACTGACATACTTATTTCTTTGGATGATAAGTATCTCTACTTATCCAACTGGATACATGGTGATCTTCGACAATACGACATTTCCAATCCAGAAAACCCTAAACTAGTTTGTAAGACATTTTCAAACAGTTAATTCATATCTTTTTATTACGACAAATACTCGTTATAGCACAAGTGTTTTTGGGTGGTATGATCCAAACCGATTCAAAAATTAAAGTTCTTGAAGACCCAGAGCTAACCAAACAACCGGATCCAGTATACGTGAAAGGAAAGCGAATTTATGGTGCACCGCAGATGTTGCAATTGTCCCTAGATGGAAAACGTCTATATGTCTCATCTAGTCTCCTTTCACCTTGGGATAAACAATTCTATCCAGAATGCGTTAAAACAGGTAGCTTCTTGCTTAAACTGGATGTAGATGTTGAAAATGGAGGAATGACACTGGATAAGGACTTTTATGTTGATTTCGCTAACACAGCAGATGGTCCATTGTTAGCCCATGAAATGAGGTAAAATAAAAGAAAGACAGGCATAGTCGTTATAAAATTCACAAATGTAATTTTTTAGATATCCTGGAGGCGACTGTACATCAGATATTTGGCTAGCTGACTGAAATGAACTTGTGAAGATAAATGTTGAAACCTTGTCTAACCTTTGAAATGTTACGAATTATAATCTACTTATTTACATTTTTATTGATGTATTTGTAAAATTATCTCCATAAATAAAAAACTATTATTTGGACCAAAGTTAGGCTAAAGAGCACTGTTTGCATGTTGACTAATGATAGGTATGTAAAACTTAAATTAATCATTCAGATTCTAGATGTTATTTATAATATTCAAACAATATACAAAAAATTATTCAACGATTTCCGAGCAACATCTGCAAATATCTTCTTCGCGGTGCAAATTGTACAAGGCATTTGGGTTGCCTATCCTCGACTACTACTTAGTTAGTAGGTAGATGCTCTGTTGAATTTTCTGTTTTGAAAATCCATACTTTTGCCATTTTATAAAATCAACAAAAAATCTGTTAAACAAATCAATGAAGACCTCAAGCATACCTCTTAAAAAATGTATAATTCAGTGTACAGTCCTGTTTAAATAAATCTCTCACAAGTTTATTTTTTCGATTGGATTCCTAATTACCATGGATTCTTGAAAAAAACGTTTAAAATTTAGCTTGCCAAATATGAAAAATATAAAATTTTGTGAATTATGCCAAGAAAACTAATAGTGCACGCATTATTTCAAAAATGGAAAATATATAATCTTTAGAGAAAAAGACGATTTCCCTGCTTGTAAATTTGAATAATAATATGGTATAATAAGTAGAGTGGCGACATTGCGTGCAGTTTGTTATTGGCGTTACGTTCGGTGACGGGCTAAGTCTCGCATGTGTATTACTGGCCACGTAGGACATAGGCAGAGAGCGACAACAATGCTGGCCAACGAACAATTTAGAAAAATATATCATAGTTAATTTCTATTACAATCGTATCGAAAATATATGTTTCAATTTATCTACGCTAGCAAACTACATCGAACGTCTTCACTCTAGTAATAAGATGGGGAAACGAGTAATCTTTACAAAGGAGGAATGGAGTTGGGCTGTGCAATACTGTTGATAACGACACGGCAGTTCATTTTATCAGAGATCATCCTTTTTAAACGGCAAGAACTACCGTTATCAATACAAATTTTCTCATTCCGAGGGTTACGGCATGTAAAATACCGAGATCTGACCGGGAGAGTCGCGTTACTGCAAAGAAGTCGAATTTAAGCGACGAGCAAGAGCCGCGATTCTATTTGCCGTTTCACATAAATTATGATCTGACTTGTTGAAATCGCGTTATCCTCTAGGAAAAAATAACTTCAATCAACATGCAATGGTAAAATCAAGACGCATAAACCGGGGAACTCTTTATGATGAACATATTTAGCCTAGTATTACTTCACAAGCTTTAAATATTGGTCGATTCAGACTAGATTTAACAAGAAACAAAATATTAATTTGAGGTAGATTGTAGGCTGATCACTAAATAAACAACACTTTAGCTAATAACAACAATATATATTTTGGCATTATACAGAAAGCGCGTTCGCATTGCATGAACATCAACTATTAACATAGATCCCGTCTTATAATGGTTTCCACGCATATCCGGCAAACGCAAATCAGGTTTGATTCCTTATTGGGGCGATTTTGGGAATCCTCCACTTTCGGGCTCCCATTTCATAGAACCACTTTTACTCGTACAAAAACCAATGCGCCATTGTCAAATTATGAATACTCAATCGACAATCGTTCAACGGAATTTAATTACTCTAGTTAAAGTGTTTATGTTCAGTTAGTTTAGTTTAATTATCTCCATTAAAGATAGCAGCAGAAGGTCATCTGATCATTTAATGTAAGGACAATTAAATGATCAATACAGCATTAATCTTACAAATCACTCTACAAATGACGGTAAAGACAAAAGAATATATATCATACCCCGTATACTGAAATGGTAGAAATTAGTAAAGTTCCAACACACATCGAAATTAATTCAACCTGTTCGTATGTCAATCTGGGAACATACTATATTCATTCAAGTAAAGGAACAACTTTCTTAACAGCTGGAGGTTCATAACTAAAGCAATATAAATATAAATAAAACAAATGCAGTGCTAAAAAAGCTTACAATTTTACTTATGATTTAGCTTAAAAAATAATTCGTTTTGTATAGATTCATAATGACCAATTATAGAATACATAAAATGTTACAAAAAAACTTATCACAAGTAATATTATTAGTAACCAAATTTCGTTATTTCGGCTGTAGTGATGCTATCCATCCTTCTCTAAACTGTTGTATTTGTTCGGGAGTAAGTTGATAACAGCTATGGTGTATAATAGGATAGAGTTGACTCTTGAAATGATCTCGAAGGCTTTGCCAGGTATGTCTTTCAAACTTATCTTCTATTTCCTTCCAGAATGTATGGCTTTTTACTCTGTCAAAGGCATTGTATTCTATTATCAACTGCAGAATTGCTCTCCGTTCTATCAAACTATACGGATTTCCTTGTCCTCCTACCATTTTCCAAACGAAAATAAAGATTTAGCTGGAACACGGCACATTTACATATTACTAAAACAGAACAGGTTAGTTGTTAATTGAAGTTACAAGGTTACATTGCTTAATTTTGACAACATTACTTATTTTTTTATTACCTACCATATACATTCATGTGCTTTCTTCCTAAAGCGAAAATTCAAAGAATCTTTAGTTTCTTCTCTTTCTACCTTTACTGTTAGGTTAATTCAATCTTTATTTTTTAAAATACTTACAGCCACAGGACTAACATAGACCTACCTATTATAGAAAGTTCTACGTTTTTGGAGTTCTTCGGTGGGAAATAGAGTTATGCAGCGTAGCGTCTTGTAAATAATTGAAATTCGTAAAACACAATTGACAACTAAATAAATCCCTTCTTTCGCCCGCCCAGCAGCTGGCGCCATCATTTGTAAATAACTGAAATTAAAATATAAACATGCCGGACGTACAAATCTTCGACCCAACGGTCGCAGTAGAGTGGTGATAGTCGATGTACATGCGGTTTCTTCAATCGGAACGGGAGCGCTCTTTAAACGTGTGACCCGAAAATAATGACCTCACTGATAAAATAAATATCATCTTGTGTGTACACAAGCATACATATCATTAAGTGGCATCTCTATTACATATATTCAAATAGGGACCAGCACTTAAAGGAACAAGAGAGGATACAATAACAAAAGGTTAGTCGATTTCTAGCCACTTTGGCGATGAATTTTTGTCTAGTGCTATTCAAGATAAAAATCGATCGCGTGCCATGAGAATCGGCAAATAAACAATATTGTAATCCTGCGTTTACTCGATAAAGAATCCCTCAAAAAAGCATGCTTTGTATTTCTATAGCTTACTGATTATTGATTTAACAAGATTTTGTTGTAATCCTCTACTTCAATCCATGCAAATTTAAATGTCTTACATCATTGACGTCTTCCTATACATAAACATATTAGAAAATATGTTTTTGCTATTCAACTCATTATACGTTTCATAAATGATAGATGGAAGGAACAAAGCTAAATGCTTGTGCAGCATTGCTGTTGATAAGATCACAAATAAAATAAACAGGTGGCATGCTGTGCTCTTTTAATACCTTGTTGTTAAGCCCACACATCTCTTTATACATTTTTCAATATAGGTACCTATGTGGGACATTTATAAGCTGTTGCAGAGGCGAAAAGCGCTTTAGATTGCTCTTTTTGTGTCCGAACAATTGTATATTTACATCGTTAAGAAGATAATATATGATCTCATTCGCATACGGGATTGTGAGATTGCGAAATGCCCTTTAATTTTCATACATTGAGTCATAAATAAAACTAAACTCGCTTAATATGACCCTGTATAACATGCATAAATGATTTTACCTTTAATTTACGTCCTATGGAAAATTTAGATGTCTCTGGAACCCTTTTTTTTCTGTTAAGGTTTTATACCTGTTATGTGCCAACAATAAAAAGTTTTCTACCATCTTCGTTTGGAAGATATTAGCCATTTCCAATGGGGGGCCCAGAGACCCCCACAAGCGATTTTTAATTTTTTTTCCTACGTCAAAGTTTTATACCTGTTTTGTACCAAAAATAAAAAGTTTTGTACCATCTCCGCTTAGAAGATATTAACGATTTCCCATCTCCCACAAAGCAATACAAGACTAGTGGAATAGATTAGTGCAAAAGGAAAATGTTAATGTGCAGGAGCTGATATATCTTTGCTTCTCCTGGTGGAAATTGTTTATATCATTTAAATGGAAATGGTACAAAACTCTTTGGTATAAAACAGTACAAAACTAGTGCAAAACATTGACATAAAAAAAGTTAAGAAAACCTTCACTTCTAAGGGGCTGGCATGTCTCTACCCCTCCTATTGCAAATCGTCAATAACTTCTAAGGCGTAATGGTACAAAACCGTACAAAGGCTTTGACGTAGAAAAAATGACAAAAATCCCTTGTGGGGGGGGAAGAGGGAGGCGGGTTTCGCTGGCATACCCCCGGTCCCCCATCGAAAATAGGGCTAATATCTTACAAAACTTTCATTTTTGGTACAAAACAGGTACAAAATTTTGAAATAGAAAAAATATAAAAAATTGGGAAGATCAGGAAGATGCGCCCAAATTTGGAGGATAATAGGTGACACATAATTCAAAGAATTAACAGCTGCGTAGTTAGTGCAGCTATTTGAAGATTGCACAACAAAATTATTTTGCAAATAACTGAAGAAGAACTTAAGCATTCAGCTTTACTATTCATAAGATTATCTGGGAATGAAAATTTTAATGGAAGGACGCAATTCGTAGTGCAAGTACTGACTAACAAAAAAAAATCTGCATTTCATGACTTCATTGTAACAATCAAATTAAAACTTTAGTGCCTATTCTTTTTTCATATTCCAAAAGGACCTTTTTGAAACTCTTTTTGCCATTCCAAATTATATCCTGAGAGATACCAAACACATTTTTGAATGTAATTACGCTTTATTTCCAAAAATTGTAACAACTTTCGAAATAATTCATGTATTTCCTTTTTAAAGCGTTCATGAACCATTTATATATTCCGGCAATGCACGAATCTCTGAATATCTAATAAATAGGCACTTATTTCTGGAACGAACGCGTGCACGCAGATACTATTGCTCTCGAAAAATGCTGTAATCCATAGCTTTCTCCTTTGAAAATATTACTTGACGTGGATGCAATTTATGAGAAGCTGAAATAGGTTTCGACCTCGCACAGCAACGGGATTAACAAATGTACTGGTACGGGCACTAACAGAAAATCGTATTCGCTCGAAGCTGAAAAGGGGAAATAATCCATTACGGAGGACAGATTTTTCATAAAAGTAAAATGTCACCAACCTTAGGCAGCAATAAAGGAAACGATATTTTTCGAAAATCTTTTTATTGCGTACGACATTTTTTTCTATATGCAATGGAGATGTACTACCCCGATTATTACATCCTTTTTTCGAGGAATATTAGCCAAATCGATTTTATGATAAAATGTTAAGGTTACAATATAAAGTGTGATTATTATTTCAGCGACCCTTCACTCGTCTGTTAAAGATTCCATTTATTAATTTTCTATAAATAACAACATACGAACATCGATTATTTAAACATATTCATTCTTTCCAGAATACACAGTATTATGTGGAAGTTTGCTATCTAGCGTCATCGCGAAGTGTTATTGCTGCGTATCTAGAATTTTAAAGCTAGTTGTTCTCTAGCGAACCTAACGACGTGTTAACTTGTCATATTTCATTTGGGAAAATATTATTTTGCCCCATATAGAATTATTCTATACGTGGCTCACGAATAAAGTGACTTGATTATCGTTAGTCTGGAAGTATATGTACTGAATTAAACTCCTGAAATAATAAGAAGAGACCAATAAAAAAGGACTCGGTTATATACGTCCCTACGTCAGGTTAGGCGTCGGTAGAGCGTCGCGATTACGTGAACGTACCTCCATGCATGTAGCCGAACAGCGCTAACGACGCATCAGCCATACTGATTTCAATAGCGTTATTTGTTAACATTTAAATAAATATCCAACTACGTTGAATGAAAATAGTATAGCGTTCGTTATAACCAAGATTATAACATATGAAATGAGAATATTGGAATAAATGCAGGCAAAAATACATGTATCTAATACAAATTTTACACAATCTTACTTGATGAATAACGTTCCTGACAAGTCCCCGTGCTGTAGTGGTTAGCATGACCGTCTAGCAAACGGGAGATATTAGGTTCGATTCTTTACCGGGACATTTTTCAAGGACAAAATTCCTGTTTTTCATAATTTACCGACGGAAACCGGAATTATATTAGTCCATGGTTCGGTTTGTTTCATTTGGGAAAAATTAATATTCAATAATATGAAATTTCACTTCCGTTAGTATTTCGTGACGAGAGGAAAGAACGAATAAAATGTAGTGTTTGCACCTTAGGCGTTCATCTGCAACAGGTACAACGTTATTATTTCTGCGTACAGTCACAAAAAAATTGTCTTCTTTGGTAGGCAATTTGCGCATCTCACGATGACCCAAACACTAGTGGAAGATGGAATTACTGCACAATATTATTCTTAGCAAGTAGTTTTGTTATAGTAGATAAGCGAAAATGTTGGGAAATTTGTGTATAAAGGCAATTCGGTTGAACTCCTATCTTTGTATGAAGCAGAATGTAAGATATAAGCTTTTTACTATAGTATCTTAAGTCTATGTTTTTTGAATTACTGCCGATAAATTCCCTTAACAACGATTCCAAATCACATAATTTGTATGGTGCGGAGTGTACCGATACTTTAATGTTTGCTATACTAAGCCACAGTCTTAGATTTAAATTAGCAGTCAAACTTAAACCATCCAGTATTAGCAAACAAATTTTAATTAAAGAAAGTGAACGGACAAAAGTCATTTCAAATACATTAAGAAAATGTTTGTATTGCAGCATATTAAAAGATATGCTGCACCTGTAAACAGTCATACTTCATAGAGTAAAGTAACGAATTTTAAGAACCTTTTATGTATGTTTATTGATTCACCTTATGTAAAAATAAACAGATATAAAAAAGAGGTAAACATTTTTACCAAGTAAGAAGGTATGCCGTGGCTATTAAAATACTTTTTTTTAACCTCTTAGTCGTAAACTAGAAATTACCCAGCCTCTAATAAAGGCAACGGTGTATATTTTTAACCTATCGCAACATAACGGTCAGACACACTAACCACTTTTTCAACCAGCAGCAGGTGATATATCTTTAGAAACGAGTGTTATATCTTTAAAAACGAGTTTTCTTTTCTAGTCTTAACCGTGCCACTAGGCTCGGCCAATTACTTTCTTTCTCTAAAGCTTATGAATTACGTAGGTATGTACACGTCTTTTCTTCGTTCGACGCAGAAAATCGGTTCAATTTACTTTTTTCCTGAAGAGGTATCCTTCCATTGCGTGCTGGTATCCATTTTTCTTGATTCTAATGCTTCTACATTCTTCTGATTCCAACGCAGGATATTAATGTATTTGTATCCTAGCTATTTAACATACAAATGAGCTCTAGATCTAATAGACTACCCTAGAGCACGAGCGCGAATTCGTCTTTGTTATCTCTCCGCTGTGTAGTGGTTTTTTTTATTCGCTTAACACATTTACATACATATGCATATTTTAAAACTAGATTAAATCTATTAATTCCCTAAAAGGGTAAGTTATCCACACGAGAAATAAAGCTTACTGGGAAATAGATATTGGGAGTTATATTTGACATAAGATTCGCGTTTTCTCTTCTTCTATTTAACGCATTTAGTTCAGGCTTAATGATTTTGGATTTTATTAGTTATTAGTATTTCAAACTAAATGCAAGATTTATGTGACCCCTTATGTGGGATGTCACTGTTTTCACTTTAATTAAAATAAAATTATCAAAGAACCACATTTCTAGAATCATTAAACGGTCAGCGTTCATTATGCGACTTTTAAGATCATTAATGTTGGAAGGTTTTATGGCATATACGCGCTCTTGGATCATTCCCATAACCATACATGAGATGGAGTCAGATCCGCTGACCTTGCTAGCCAAAGTAATGGATCCACCTATTCCAATCCAACGTCTACCAATGAGGAATTTTGCAAACGCTTATGATAATCTTGGAGTTGACTTTTTTGGACTATTCAAGAGCGCTTTTTGAACGCGTATGATGTGTTCGAATACTTCTAGTTTGTTTGCTGTTTCCCCTACTGTTACGTTTATGGTTTTGAACAATGAGAGGATGAGATAGATTCCACTGCATTTAGGCCTATTATGCATGCTCTCTACACCGGGGATCCCTCAAAACCGTCGACCAACTCACTGTCTTGGCATAGGTTAAGACGTTGCCCAGATGAATCGTCTAAATGTCGGCAAGACGTAACCGCTCGTCACCTAGCACGGTCCTTCTAATTGACGTCGGTGCCTATCACCTGCATAGGAAGCGTTCCAGTGTTTCGTCTTCAGCTTAGAAGCTCTTATATGGCAGATCTTCGGCTAATCCCATCTTGTTAAGGTGTTCCTTTAACCGGCAATGCTCAGTCAGAATCTCAGGTATCTGACTAACGTGCGGATGCATCAAAATGACTTTGGCGGTATAGCATAAATTAAGTTCGCCCCAGTTTTTCAAATCATTTCATATGGGTTATAGCTCTAATCCTTTTATAAAGCGTATACATAAAGGGCGAATGGAGCCGTCTGGACCGTGTAGTCATGTCGAATCCTTCTTGGCCAGCGTATCTGGTTCTTCCTTGCCAGGATTTCCATTGTGAAGCTTCAGACATCCAGAGTAAGATTTGCTTCAGAACACCTCTTAAAAGAGGATAATTTCTGGGAAAGAGTAGTCTTCCCACTCTGCCAGAGTGCGGGTTTATAGATGAAGCAACGTAAGATACGATGAAAAATATGTGAAAAAAGTTGACACCAGCGGCAGATTTGTTGTTAAAATATGTTCATGGATTTCTATAGCTACTAAGGTGTTACTGCAAGTATAGGAGCGGCTGATTAGTCACGTTCACATTAGGAATTTGGAAAATGTGATGTGGCCCTCTGTGAGACAAGCGTATCCGGACGACAACTTCGTTTTCCAACAAAACAACTGGCCAATTCGTACAGCTAACAGGGTGAGAGAATGGTTCCGAAACAATAATGTAAACGTGCTTAACTGGGCAAGCTATAACCCTGGTGTTACAATCCCATTGAAATTATTAACATGATTAAAAATATAGGAAAACGCCAAACAAAGCCACGCAATAGAAATGAACTTATGGCTGCAATAAATAATGCTTGAAGTGATCTACATATCTCAGATTTTTTTCAGAAATCTGTGTCTCAGTGTGCCGTGCAGATTAGCCAAAATTATCGAGGCGAATGGAGAGGCAACAAAATATCGAAGTTTAGTTGTTGATCTCAGAGAAACCGAATCCAACAAAAGTTGTTGATTAACCAAGCACTCTCGAACAAATTATTACCTGTTTCTCTCGTTGTCCCATGCATTATTTTGAAAGATCTAAAAACTGTTAATTCTGAATAATATACAACAATCAAATCAGATTCACTTGATTTAACAACTTCTTACCGTTGCTAACTATTAAACAAAAAAATACGTGCCTTCAAAAACCATGTTTTAAAGATACCACCTTCACAGTATGCAAAAGTCTATCATTCTTAATGGCGAATATCTTGAAAAAAAAAACGATTTTTCCCAAATTTCTTTTTCATTGTTTTCGTAAAAACTTAAGAGGAATTCCCTGTATTGCCAGAAAATTTTCACCTTCTATCGTTTACGCATTTTAAACTGTACATAATAAAACAAATCATTTAAAATTACTGAGTAGTGATTGCACGAGCTTGGCACGCACATTGTATTTTATTGGTTTACTTTATTGTTTATACCTAATTAATGTTTATGCTCCAATAATTTATTGAACTTCAATAATTAATTTATCCATTTTATGGTGGAGAAAGAACATTTAATTAACAAATTGCTTTTGAATATTTCAATTAGTAACTATTTTGTTGTTTGAGAAGGCGAATAAAGATTTTCCAATTGTTATAAATTTTATTTCATATGTGATTAACTACGCAGGATGCATTAAGCAATGAATAGGATATACTTACATTGAAATTGATTACAATTCTATCACTTCACTGCTAAGTTGCATTATCTCATTCGTTTATTGTTGTTAGGTATAATAATACGATTATTGTGAACAACAATCAATTACCGTTTCCTCGACTGCTATGCGTTTTGCTCACGTTCAATTAACATGGACGTAATAATTATCTTGTTTAGACAGATATTATTAACGGTTTCTTCACAATTATTTGCCAATTTGGGCGATGTACAGTTAACAAGCTTCCATAACCATATCTCATCTGTCATCGACAAACCACACAGTTATGGTATTCGGAGCATTTTTCAATCATGTCCAACGATATTAATTTTCTAACAGCAATAATTTATTAGGTCAACAAAGTAATAACTTTAACACAAATACCGGATCGAAATCACACATTATCCCGTCTTTAAACAACAGTATTTCGCTGTAATAGCGTTTGCGGTAAATGTTAAATGAAACCGGATAATCTTACGTCCATCAAAATTGACACGCTTTACTAAAGCAACTTGATATACATACTTAACTAACAACATTCTTGTTTTCTGGCCATACTATGCAGGTTTTTAGAACTTAATCTAGGCAATATTGGAACAATATGTTGCTATTTACTATTACGTAAATCACGTGGCTTTTTATCTTATATTTCTAGAAACTAGATCCGGTCCTGGCCAAACAGCTATTCACATTACATGCGGATTCGGTCATTAAACTTTTATATTCAACGGTTGACAAAACCATTATGAAACGAAAAATATTTCCTTTTTATTGTTAAAATGCTTTTATCGTGTAGAATGAATGACGCATTTTCGGTGTAGAGACATATCCATAAAATTTTTGTTAGGAGATCTGGGAAAAATATATGATGCTCCACTAAATAAAATAACACAACCCAAAGTTGGCGGCGATTTCCATTATCATCTCATCGAAGTTTCTTGATATAAAATATCTTCAATGCACTACTGAAAGGAAAAGAAATACACAATTTAAATTACCACTTTAGCGCCGTCAAAGAAACATGGGCATGTCACGAAAATCTCGAATTTTCTTAAAAACCAAGCTAGATACGTATAGAGAATGTTGAAAGAAGTTGACATGAATTGAACAGGGGTGTCCAAAAACGCATTAATATCCAGCTTCTCTGTTTAAAAGCTTGTATCGTTAGCAACAGAATTTGAATGCTTAGATATAAGATTATGTTGTGCAGAACATTTTTTAATTTAAACACTTTTCAGGATCAACATAATATTATTTTTCAAAAGGCATGAAAGATTTCAGCGAAATGTTAATCGAATTTATGGAAAATCTCTTTAAATTGTTTCAAAATTAAATAACTTTCAGAATATTTGAGATTCGTTAATTTACTACGGGAAAGGTTATTTTCAGAAAATTGTACAATCGAACTCCAAAGATTTGTATGTCTGATGAGTTTTTTAATGATTTTGTGGTGCAAGCAAATCTAGTGAGTAACAACGCTGTAATTTTTGCAAATTGTTACGCTTCTTCGGATTTCAATGTAACTTGAAATGAATAAAAACTAGATTGTAAGTACGTGAATAATTTCACCATTTTAAGCAATAGAGTTTTTTAGTATTAATCGCTTATATCATAATAACAAAGTAAATTAATACTCAAAACCAACTGAGATCTCAAATTCAATATTTAGAAGGAAATAAAAAAATCCGGAATGCAAATATATTTTAGCGTACCGTTTTACGAGATTAAACTGCGCACTCGGCTCTATCTAGACACGATATTAAAACGCCTTAGACATATACAGGATGTTCAGTATTGCTGTTGGTGCTCAAAATTTCAAATCAGCACTTAACAACAGCAGTGTCGATATGTTTTTTTACTGTTATCATGATAACCGAAGAATACTATCTCCAGAAACCACTTGAATGTACAATGTCCATGATACACGTTTAACTGTAAATATCTCTTTTACTTTCTATATATTAGACTTATGCATAATTATACAAAAACTTTAGCGGTATATTAACAGAAAAAAGAACAAAATTCTGTTGGAAAAAGATATATGAAGCTCTCATTATATTGGTTTATTTTTAAATGAGGAAACTCGGAAAGCAATAATATACAGGATGTTCCATAAAGTAAACTATGTACCTGGTTCACTATTTATTAGAATAATTGATATATATTTTAAAATAAATCCAGACATTTGAAACATCTGGATGTAGGTACAAATAATTTTTTAGTAATATTGTTTTATATGGTTATAATCCCTATTGCCCTATTGCTATCTTTCCCAATGCAAATTTTATTGTTAAACTTTCAATTAACATTCATTATGACGCAAAATATTTACCATTCTTTTTATTCTTCCTGTTTGTTTTCTGTTAACAGGTGCAAACGTACAAAGCATTCATAATTTAATTAACATCAGCATCTTGGCGTGCGAATTATTTGGCAAAGGAATTAAACATGCAACAAACGCAAACGGACAAATTTAGACAATTTATTCACCCTTCTAAATTCTCTATTGATTTTCCATCGCTAATCCTGATGAAAGGGCACGAAATACAGAGAAACAACATTCGCAATATTAATATTGTCACAATAACGCCAACGTAGAAACTCGGGAATAACAAATATTTAATTAAATAACGGGATAAGGCCTCGCAATTCAGGATATAAATAAAGCACCGATATCGTCTCGCAACGTAACGTTGACAATACGATTAGTGAAAACAGAAAACGACATTATATTCTTGATTTTCTCATGGCAACTGGGGCAGATTGTTTGCGACCTTTCACATGTATTTTATCTAAACTTTAACTAGAATTGGAGTTAATTCTATTAGGCACTGATGAATTAATAAATAAGTAAAAGTTAATGAGGTGAAGATAAGCGTTCTTTGAAGTTTTATCGTTTCAAAAGTACTAAATTTGTGTGTTTAAGGCTAACGTATTGAGTTTTTTTTTTTTCTTGACGGATTCGGTAGAAACATCACAAAAACTTAATTAGGAAATTAAGAAAACACATATTTTGGAAAGAAGTAAATTATACAAGTACAAAACATCTAATTGGGGTGCCAATATTCTGCCAAATATATTTTTATAGTTGACAATTTTGCATTCACTACATCTTGAAAAACACATTTTTGAAATCATCTCTGGCATAGCTTAGAACCAGTAAAAATTGTACAATACTAATTACAAAGCCTACAGAAACGAGTTCGCGCTTCATGAAATTAGTAAAGACTAAACAGACTCGTGTTTATTCGTCTCATAGAAATGGGTTCGTGTTGCCTACTGGTTTTCCCGAGAGTCGACAAAACAAATGCGGCCGTTTTTCCGCAATGTCTGTCTTCAAATTGTCACGTGATGATGCATAGTATGTTCCCGATATTGCTTCTCCTTTTTGAAGATGGTTGATTAGCTCCATGGCTGTCCCAAAAAACAGCCACCATCGCTTTTCCGATCAATGGAGCAGAGCTTTGGAACGTTCATCGTCAATCAAACTGGAACGAATACGATTAAGTTCAGCTGGCCAAAATTTCACTGTGGCATATAATGGCGCAAAGTCCTCATAAAGAACATTCATCTCGTCTTTAAATGTAAAAACTTAATTACTGCTCGATATTCGATTTTCCCCATTTCTAAAAAGACTACCAACGACTGTTAAACTGAGCGTCCAACATGGCTGAAATTTTCAAAAGTATCTTTCATCGTATACGCAACAATATTACCAGAATATTTTCGACGAATAGCGTTCTCCTTTATGCAGACTTAAAACTTTTCAGACTACTCCGATATAACGTCCTGGATAATTTCAATTACTGTTTGCACTGTTTTATCGTCTAAGTTAGAGTGTAGGATTTTCTACGCTCGTAGATAACAGAACTCTGTTTACATACACGATTTCTATCACAGAGATAATCTAATATTTACCTCTACTTTTTTGAATTAATTTTATCTACGATCTTATACGTTGCAGTGTTTTCCTAGACAATTAACGGCTTCATCCTATACCAGCATCTTTTACTTATTAACACTATCTAAGATATCGTCAAAACTAAACGTCTCCTATTCAACGTTTACGTTTTAAATTTACATATAAGCGACCATATTTATATGAAGTTACCTCATTTTAGGCGTTAAGATAAGTTTTTGATACTTGTTTAAAATTGAGAATACTGGTTCAACAAGTGTACCGCGCTCATTTGCCCGCACCACTAAACTATGTAGGTAAGCTCTTTCTTTTATTTCAGCGCCGACATCATTTTCTGCGTTAAACGAGCTGATTTCTACCACGCTGTTGATAATAACATGGTTATTAAAGTATGCGTGTTACGGACATTCGGTAAAAAGAACGCTATTCTTGGAACGTGGACTTTTATTATACTTGTTTACCACCTTGTGAATACGACCCGTGCGGGTCTTCTGCGATCTTTGCGTTAAGGAGTGCTCCTACACGTTTTCTTGTTTACTGCTCTAGAACTGAGAGTGCGAAAAAGCAATGTCTTCTTCGAGATCGAAGTATTTTTAGATAGCGACAGTTCTATACATATCAATCGCGAAGTGGGGTGGCTGGCTTTCTAAGTAATCGCCAAGAAAATATATTGCGGAAATTGCTTTCAGTTCCATACGCTACACACGCATTTCATTTAATATAGAGATACTTGTTTGCCGCAGCTTACGATAATCATTAGAGTTCCTGGGTGAAACTGTATTAAACATTTGATACTCCCCAATGTAAAAGAAATTTAATTTTTCTCTTTCAACTTTCAACAAAAACAAAATAGTTTAGCCAGATGGGTTGTGCTTAAGGCTTTGGTTTGCCGGGGTAAGGCGAAATAACGTAGCTTCGTTATTGAATAGGCTTCTATTTTTATTTATCTAAATTTTAATAGAACATCTTACTATGATCGATTTAATTAACATTAACATAATATAAACGCAGTTAAAATTAAGCATCATTTGATTAATAGCCTTAAATATACATACTTTCAGTCTTCACTTTCTTTAATATCGGACTCTCACGTTCCGAATGAATAACAACAAATCGAAATCTATGTCGACTTTGACAAAAAAAAACAGCGAAAGATAGGCGACCTACTACGCTTGCACTCTCATATATTTACTATCCACGCATAAACGAGCAGAAAACGTGCATCCATATGTAGTTTAAGTTTCAATTTTCTCCATACATTCGCTGAAAGTTGTATTCTCTCGTATTAGAAATCGTTCCCTTAATCGCAGCTAATTTCCAAGAATACTAAATGAACCAGCTGTTGAGATGAGGCACATCGCCAAATGAATAGTCGTATTAAAACATTGGGTATTTTTAAGAACTGCAGCTGATTACATGCGTGTAGCATAAATATATTGCTGAAATACAACACGATCGTCGTCCCATTGGTGTAACTTTCTAATCGTGAAAATATATTTGCTTAGAGCTATGTGCACTGGTATTTATCACCATATTTCCCCATTCGTAGCTCTATTATGTTCACAAATAGATGCATAATAAACGTATGCTAGTATCGTAACAACGGCATTGGATGTAGATGCATAAACAGATAGGATTTTAACGAGGTAAAAATATTTATCGTGAAAATGCCGGTATCTAATTTAGGTCAAATCTTACAAACAATTTAATGGCCCGAGATTATTAATGGGTAAAAATTTCTATGATATACCTTTACGTCTACTAAATAACCTTGAATTAATATTTTTCTGTAAAGATTTGCAAATGTTAACTGGAAAGTTGAGGATATTTGGAATAAATTATTATTTCACGAATGGCGATTACAATATGGCCAGAGTTTTATCAGAAAAAGTTTTATTTTTTAGATCATTTAGTGTTGCTAAAAGGCGTCTCACTTCCAACTGTGATTCTGTATTTTGGATAAATACATAAGTGGTATTTCAATATACGAATACAAATGAAAAATTATATCAAACATATAAGCACCACGTCATTAATTGTGGCTGTATGTGTATAGTTGTAGAGGCGAAAGTCGCATTTGATGACACGGTCAGAGCCCCGAACACGTTTAGTTTTTTCTGTCTCTGGCCGTGGAAGCCTACATTATTATTTCAATACGTACCCCTGGTATATATTTAAAAATACAGAAGATTGTATGAGCTCACTGAACAGACCAACTCGCATACGTATAGTTTATCCTAAGTGAAATAAACATGCAAGCAGAAAATTAAAAAATGCACCAATAAAGATCTCGCTGTCCACCGGATACCATTCCTTATCGTCTACATTTTAAAATTGAATGCTACAGTTGCCTAAATTAAATAGAGAGCTTTATTAAAATTTTAAATATAAAAACATTATTGTCCCAAAAGTATATTATCACTACTCCAAATAAATATTGAATTAAATATGAATATGAATGAAAATATTAAATATAAACTCTCTTTCCTCAATGTGGGACGAATTCACCAATTTGGGTTCGAAATCTCTATCATTCATCAGATCTGGTGAATACACCAGATCTGGTCCCTAGCGACATTTTCTATTTCCTAAGCTCAACGTTTTCATTGGAGGACAGATCTTCATCGAATGGTGAGACCCCCACGTTCATAAATACAAACCTTGCAAACAAAGATACCAATCACTATTTATACGGATTAAGGAGATGAGAGCGCCGCTAACAAATATGTATAAATGTGCTAGAGGACTATGTTGGGAAATAACTGAATTAGAACGAAAACCTTTCAGATTACCCTCGTACAATTAAACGTTCTCTATTCAAAAACAAAAACATTGAAAAACATCGCTCTGTAGGTGTATACTTTCTCTTTTAATCCTGGAACGTATACCTAAGTAACTCAATGCATAAGCACAGCATACATGTTAGGGTCACTCAACCAAATGGTGTAAAATCACACGACTTCAGTAGCACCGTGTTACTGAAACCACTTGTCGTTCAAGTCCAATTTATAAATATGGTTGAAAAAGAAATGGCTTAACATATCTCAATCTTGCTGCAACTGCTTCACCAGCTTCACTTTTGAAAAGGCAAGGTCCAATCACTCCACCTCCCCAAAATATGCACCGAACCGTGGACCCCGTTTTCATAAAAGCAAATAAATTCTTCACTCCCAATACAACAAGTTTGCCTATTTACGTATCCATTAAAGTGTAAATTTTATTCTGAAAATCCTCGTTTTCCTGCCTAATTAGCAAAGATATGTATCTGTCTTGGATTTTTTTGATTTTATAACATCTAAAATCTCTCTAAAAATAAAAAATCTCTATTTTTACTCTTAAAAAAAAAATCTTGAATAACGGCTGATTTTTGCCAGAAAAATTAGTTTCTTGATTGAGCGTAATTACCTTTCTTAGATTTTACTTATTATACTTGGTTTAAATGGATAAAGTCAGTGGCTTTGTTATAGAGCTTTTCAGCGTACTTAATAATTTAAAATATTTTCGCCTATACGAAACCACTTCTCACCAACTTTCTTATTTTACATAGAATTGCATATCTTTTAGCAGCTCAACAGATTGTACCCATCATATGTAAATAAATCGAATTAGGGCGCCTTATCCCTAAACTTAAATATTTACGATCATATTCAAATTTTAGCATTTGCACGGTTCTTGTTGAATTTAAATATTTGAGGATATCATAAAAATTAAGGTATTTACTTTTGTAGGAACGAAATGCAGTCATGGGTACCACACCTTATCGTTATCGCTACTAAATTTTATAAAGGATGCTATCATTAACATCACTACGCATGTGGGTAGTAATACGTTCACTGCAACACCAATACCAATATCCGAGGATGTTTCCTGTTACGCCATATGGCAATTGGACTACTGTCTTGAATATTGTACCATGATTTGGTATCTGCCCATTCCATCAGTTTCATCGGGACTTTCAGGAATCGCATCCCGGTTCCATGAAATATCCTGCAAAGAGAGCAAGCTAGCCCACATTAGCTTCTATATTGCTTTTAATATCAAAGTACTATAAATTATCGAAGAAGTAAAACCATAATAAGCATAAAAATACATTATTTGAGTGTTTTGGTTTTTTTTTAATTTATTTTTTCTCTTGGAAAACCATATAAAATTTTGTACATACCTCATTCCAGTAGCTAATTAACCTTTTTGTTTGCGTTACTGTTGTTTGTAAGCCGTAGTGAATGTTAAATTTTCTCTTGAATAATACATACTTATAAATACATGGCACGTCGAGCATACCCGCATGCCTATCCAACATACTTATTACACCAAAGAAGCGACCATTCAACGATAAACAAGTGCACCATTGTTCAACAGTTATTCTCTAATTAAAAAATCCAGACAAAAACGATGCGATTCACTCTTTCGTATTGCAGTATCTCGAATCGTAGCCGCTCTACCGTCCCAATTTAATTAAGGGAAGTGAAGGTTCGCCGCGTGCGTCCGAAAGATGAGATTTTTTTCACCGCGTTACGGCAGCGAAACACATTGCTAAAAATGCGGCGCGCGTCAGAAATATCGGAGATATATTTTCGGGTTGCGACTGTAAAACTGTAAGGCGCCCGCTCGGATAATTAAAATTTTACGGTTGCTCCGATGACCCCACGCAAGATATTTGTGGTTTTTTATTTAATTATGTATGTGGAGTTAAGTAGGTCAGAGGAAACGTATCGATTCGAGATGAGACTTTTTCTTGGCTTAAATTAGATTTATCGTAACGAATGTGACAAATCGATTTTTTGCTCTGAAATACATTGATATTGATAGTGATTAATGTTAGTAATGACATTTGAACATATGCAGAATTGAATGTGCTATAAAAAAGAAAGAATTCATGAGAAAGAATTTAATATGGTATGTTTGGATATTTGCGCTTAAGAACATGTGTTTGCGTACATATTTGATTACGTACACTTGCAATAAACAGTACCCGGACACCCAAGAAAAAGGGAACAATACGGCTCGCTCTCCCTACAGACCAAACGGCGGAGGGTATCCTTTTCTGTCTTTCTTGGGTGCCCCGATACATCTTATTCTCAGTGTACGTAGCCTAAAAAATCGCCATCTACTGCAGAAAATAAAATATTATTTGTCAACAATATTCCGACAATATAATTACGCATGCCCTGAAAGATACCTTCGAAGCTTTCAGCCATGCAGATCGCTCATTTGTTGTTTAATAATCGTTTGCGTCAGTCGATGTTAGAGTTTCTATAAAAATAGAAAAATCTAATATCAAGCCGTCACTAAATGTTTGCATTTAAAAGGCAATGCGCTTACGCAAATTAAAACTGAAATGGACACTGTTTTCGGAAACCCTGCACCATCTTTTGCTGCAGGGAAATTTTGGCCAACTAAATTCAAATGTAGTCGTTGCAACTGGTTGACGATAAATGTTCGTGACGGCTAAAAACTGCAACCACTACTGATAACATCGGAAAAGTTCACCAAATATTGCTAGGCAAGCGTTGAATTTAGATTAGAGAGCCTACGGGCATCTCGTAGGAACGTATTTGTTGTTACTGACCGAAGCTTTGAGCATGAAAAAGCTAACCGTGCGTTGGGTTTTTCGAAGCTCTGTTTAAGAGAAATAAGTCGGAGTTTTGACGTCGATTAATGACTGTAGATGAAACTTGGATGCACCAGTACAATGTGCAGTTCTGAAGCCAAGGCATCGGCTCCGAACATTGGCTGGGAAAGTGATGCCGACTGTTTTTTGGGATAGCCATAGACTACCTTGAAAAAGGAAAAACAATTGCTGAGGTATACTACGCATGAGCACTTGATAAGTTGAAACAAATATTGCAGAAAAAGGGCCGAACTTGAAGAAAGAGGAGGTTTTGTTCAGCCGAAACAACGTCTCACATTTCAGTGGTCACCAAAGCAGAAATTCGCGAATTGGAGTTCGAATTCAGATCTGCCTCCCTAATGACCTGTTTCTATTTCCTAGGCGCAAAGTTCAGAAGACAGGCATTCTCATCGAATGAGGAGGTCATCGCATTCGTAAACGCCTATTTTGCTGAACAAGATGCCAAATACTATTTGGACGGATTTAAGAAATGGGAAATGTGTTTAGACTTACAAGGAGAACGGAATTTGACAAAAAAGTGTACTTGTTTCTATGTTAGCCTGGAAACTCTTTAGGCTACTCTCGTAACCACCTAGATAGCTACATTTAAAGTGGTTCTTCCGTTTTAGACAAAATTAAGTAGTTCAGAAAAGATCGTTTTTACTATTCTGCTTTCAGCTTAATAGAAGAGTATTCGGTATATACGTATATTGCATTTTTCCATTCATTGTAAATTTTTAGAGGAAGATCATTATGCATTATGGAATAGCTATCAAACCTATTGACATATTCAACTACTACTACTGCTCTAATCTGCAACAGTGTCGCAACTAGAAAAACACTGATTTGGAGAAATCCAGGACTGAAAATCAAAATACAAACTAAGTACTGTGAAAATAAATTTTGTTATTCTTTGTTGTTGATTGTTTTGATACAGATCTGCATTTAATCTGATAAAATCATCAGACTAAAACTAGTCTACTCTACTTTCAATCAATTATCTCAAATTTCATTTTTTTTTTGACTTATGACACTGTTGCAGCCCATGTGCGATATATAAATGGAATCACCACGTACCTAATATGAGCCTTGAAGCCTCTAGGCTCGGAAGAGGAAGAGACATTCTGTCCCAAGTACGGAAAGGTAATTTATCGGGCGAAATTTTAAATTCAAATCCCGGTCACAAGATCTGTAGATACCAGGAAAGGTATCAATCTTTCTCTCTTGATCCTATCGGCTGCTGACCTTATATGTATTTAGATTGGGGAAGGCACTTCCAGTTATATATGCTCTAAGATTAGAGATAGCACTGCCATCATAAAACATGTAACATGCAAAGCTGCATTGATGTCAGTTGAAGAACTTTAATCTGCGATTTTATGCTACTGTCAATAATTCTTCTTACATGTTATAATTTATATAATCAACACATACACTCTTTAGTGGGAAACAGTGAAGCAGCTATATCTTTGTAACTACTGAGGGCAAGATAGATGTTTACATCACCTCTTACAATACTTTTTATCTTGCAAAGCGTATAGTTTCCACCAAAGAGCTTGAAGAAATAGAAACATTTGTATGCAACCTACACGAAGTCATATTTACATCAAATCCCCCGAAAGTGAGAGTGAAGTAGCTTTCAACTTTTCGTTTTTAATTAATTTCAATTTTTGAAGACTGTGTACGGCCAAATTTAACAATTCAACAAGTATTTGGACAACATTTTTAGCAAAGGCGGTAAGCTGTTGAATTTGTGAGAAACGGTCATATTTGCGTACAAAATCTACTAATGCTACTTCTATTTTCTTAAGATCCCTGTATTTTCAAACCTTGCTTCGCCTATTATTTTCTAACGACAGTATTAATTACCAAACGATATACACTGCCGTTCAGTGAAGTGCGGTCATACAATAAAAATCTATTTTATCACACTGTATACAATTATTAATACATAAAATTAGAAAAATATTAAGCATACACTCTTTTCCAAGGGATTAAAGCCATAAATTATTATGGAAAGTAGAAATATTGCGACAACCACAATAAAGTCCCTTTTATTATCATTCCAAGAATTTCTCGGAAGTACCGATCTTTTGAAACGGGTCGTTTGGCGATTATTAACGAACAATACACTTAGGAAATATACCGCAGTATCATTCTTGTTTATTTATCACAGGCGTAAAGATATAAATTTGCTTCATTTTACTGTTAAACGTGTGTTGGTGTGCATCTGTCGTTTTTGCGCGAAAGTTTTAAGAAAATTTACTTCAAAGTGGCACGTGACAAGCCTACCAGTGTGGAAAAACGTTCACGCATGATTACGCTGTTTGAAGAAGGATATTCGGGACTGCAAATTGCTGAAAAAATAAATATGAGAAGTTCGACAGTAAATGACATCATAAAGCGATATCGCACAACTGTAACTATAGAAAACCGCGTTCATCCTGGAGGATCTAGGAAAACAACAAAAGCTGAAGATTTGAGAATTGTATTATTAAGCAAACGCAATAGAAAATTGACAGCGCCACAATTAGCAGCCGAAGTCAATCGCGGCCGTGAAGAACAAGTTTCGGCGAGTACGGTAAAACGTCGACTTCAACAAGCGGACCTCCATGGACGCATTGCCATTCGAAAACCCTTATTACGTCAGGGCAACAGAGCAAAACGGCTACAGTGCGCCCGTTCTCATCTAGATTGGTCGTTAGATGATTGGAAATACGTGCTTTGGTGTGACGAGTCAAAGTTTGAGGTTTTTGGGTAAAATCGACGAGTTTATGTTCGAAGATCTAAAACCGAAAAGTGATCCCGAACTGCATTCTGCCTACAGTGAAGCAAGGGCGTAGTTCTCTGTTAGTGTGGGGATGTTTCTCCTTTAGTGGGACGGGAGATTTATGCAGAGTGCAGGGTGTAATGAGGAAGGAAAATTATTTTGCAATACTCCAGAATCATGCAGTGCCATCAGGATTGCGTATAATGAGCCGTAACTTTACATTCCTGCATGACAATGACCCAAAACACACTGCGTTAATGTGTAAGAACTATCTAAAGGAGCAAGAAGAACAGCACACCCTGAAAGTAATGACATAGCCCCCACAAAGCCCAGATTTGAACCCTATAGAGTTGTTGTGGGATGAACTGGACAGGAGGATCCGAAAAATATGCCCAACTTCACAAGAACATTTACGGAATATTCTGCAACATGAATGGATTAATATTCCACAATCCATTTTAACAAGACTTATCGAAAGAATGCCTAGAATGCCCAAAGGAGATTTTTTCGATGAAAAACAAAAATAATGTTCAGTATGTTATATTAGGCCAGAATAACTTTTTATTTATTTATTTTTGTCTTTTACCTGTACATACAATAAAATCGCATTTTGTTTTTAGTTTCGTTTGCTTCTGTAACCCTTTCATGTTTTTTACCAACCGACCGAAATTCTCTGAGCGGCATTGTAAATCCTTAGAATCTCATGTTGTAGTTAATTCATGTTTGTTACATATATGCTAATAACAACATTCACGTAAGATCAACAACAACGCATCTGTTAGCAATTACCACATATAACAGTATTATCGTGTGTATGATATAATAAATTTCCTGGAACCGCAACATGTACATGTAATATGCATACCGCATGCATTTTTATTATAAATTTGTTTGTAATAAACATTTACGTGCGTATACATTTAACTTTCTTTCATACACGATTACTCTTTCGAAGCGCATTCTTATATAAATAAAGCAACCTGTTGAACTCGTACCAGTCAGTGATGCGATAACTGTACTTTATAGTATGGTCATAGCATATTAAGTAATTGGAGTAAATAACTTTTATATAACAGTGACTTCGTAGTTTGGAGAAACAGTAAGACCGAGATACGTTTGGTGCTCACCTATTAGTCAGAGTTCCTAACACGTACATCGTTGAACTCACTTATAACCTCAACGAAGCTTTAACAGAAAAATGTGAAATTTAAGAGTTACATTTGTGAAAACTTTGGTCATCACCTCCACAGTTTCAACGTATTAATTGATTTAAACATACTATTTTGTAAGTTAATTGTAAGCAATTAACTTTTACTTTCTTAACAGAAATCAATATCTTACATATGGAATATTGAGGGAGCAATTAATTTATTCTGGTTGACTTTAATTGAACATTTCACATACTTGAATAATTATCCGGAATTTTTTTATATCCCATGCATTAAATAATTTCATAATTTTAAACCTGTTACCGTTCTACATTTCCTTTTGAAATAAAAATTCTTTTGTTGCTTACAAGGAAGTATTGCTATAAATTTACTTGCTCGTGTCGAAAATAGACCATTATAAAGATAGAATGCAGGTTATAGAAGATCATTGCTTTAGAAGTTACTTTCTTTAATAGACCATGACCGATTCTCTGCTTCAATGTTATACTTAGTTCCTATAGAACGTTTTATAGACGTAACATAGTAAAGAAACACATAGTTGCAAATAAATTTTTGCACGGTTGCGCTACAAAAATATTTTTAACTTCATAATCCATAATTTCAAATCCGTTTTAGATTTAACCAAGAGTGTTATGAAGTTAAAAATATTTTCAGAAAACATACCTTCATCTATAATAACGAACTAAAATTTTTAATCAACATCTTCATTTCTTTCCATAACACAGGTGACCATTCTGAATAACTTTTTACATTTATGGAAAATACAAATCCGCTTTATTCAAATATTTAAGTTTAAATTTTAGCCTAGATTCTTAGTGCCGATTGTACTAAAGGTCGTTCAAGTTTAGATTCATCAATGGACCAAAGTTGAACGCGATTCAGGCAGAAAAACGTTGCATGAACGGTAGAACGCCTAATAATACGAATATAGAGAATTAAAGCATTTCACAAAGAATGTTACTCTAATAAAAACATTGCTGCCAAAATTGAAAGAAGTTTAACGCAAATTGTGAATAATTTTATACGAAATATGGAAAACGCGACAACTACCTGCCACTATAGCCAGTTTGAGGGCTGTACAAAGAATAATTAAAAAATGTGCGACATCTAATACAGCATATTATAAGTGACAAACGGTTGTTTTCACCGATGAAAAACGAATTTGTCGAGATCGTTCCGACGGATATTTGTATTATTTTCATGATCTGCGAACAGAGAAAAGGTTTGCGGCTCGTTATCATAGCAAGTAAGCTGAGGTAATAGCATGGGGGTCTATATCTTCTAACGGTGTGTTACACCTATAAATATTAAACGGTATTCAAAATGCTCAGACAGAGACCTATTAATAAGAGTGAAACCCGCCCTAAATAGCACCATGGAAGGTTTACCGTGGAATTTTCAACATGATCATGTTGCAATTCACACCGCACAGATTATTAGTACCTGGTCCTGAAGTCCAAAACATCGAAGACGTAAATTAGCCCAGTGTACCACCCAATTTAAATATTATTGAAAATGTTTGGCAAGTGCTTGTATGGTGATAGCCAGCAGTATCATAACACTGTACAATCAAGTAACGCAGTAGAAACTGCTTGGAACGTCATGTCCCAAGAATATTTAAACACTTTCTTCAATTCGTTACCAAATCGAATATTTGAGGTTACTCGTTTTTTTTTTTTTTTATTCGCAAGGGTAGAAGTCGTTGTAAGCTAAATCATTACTTCCTCAGTTTTCAATTTTGTAGTACAATAAAACTGCTTCCGTACACAGAACCGTGAGTATTCCTTTTTTTCTGAGGCTATTCAGATGTCGCGGCCCAGCTTTTTCAATAGAAATGCGAATAATGTTAAAATTTAATGATAGTTTCAAGCAACATAACAATAAAGATGTTATGCTCATCTTAATCAGAATAATTGTGTAAATTGTTTATTTTTCTTGTGAGGCTAATCAGTTGACGCGGAGTGTATCATTCGAAAACATGGCGTAAACATCAGTATCATAAACGTCAATAACAAAATGGTTCAAAAGAAAATTTCGTCAAGTATTTGATTCATCGAAAGCATCAAATGGAAGTTTAATTCACTCAATATTATCATTTTTATTGTTTTGGTTCTTTTTATAATTTAATGTTGTAATAATATTTTGTCCAAATTATAGAAGCTGTAGTACAGGTAGGCTAATATTATATTTCAAAACGTACCCCCGCTTTACAGAACACATTTTAATCCTGAATTAAGTTAATTTCCACACAAAATTTAATAACTACTTTCTCGGTATTCTACTTGACGTATTTGATAGATAATGTAAGCTGAGATTTGATTTCATTTATGGCTTAATTAGCACTTGAATAAATTAACTTAAGTAGTTTAAACGTAATTAGTGACTTCACAAAATTAAATTTATTGAGATTAAAATATTTAATTCGCTTTCTGTAAACCTGGGGTTAATAATACATAAATTTGCAGACATTTTGGAAAAATGGGTGTTCTTCATGTGAAACCGATAGCTGGTGCTCGACCAAAATTAAATTTACCAAATAAAAAATTAAATTTCAAAAAACGGCTAAGCGCAGAATATCTTTAATAGAACCTATTGATGTGTCAACATCAACAAGTGATGTCAACATGCTTGCTGTGACCACCTACGTAGACAAGCTTCTACTCGAGAAAGAGAATTAAAAATGAAATAATAATTACGGCATATTTAATATGTTCTTGAGCAAAAATAGTTAGGCTTTTTATTAATTATCCGTTTTCGAAATAAATTAATATAATATGTTTGTCGAAAATGGATAGGCCGCTTACTTAATCGACTATTGAACGATCGCAAGTTGGTGTACAATAAATCGATGTTGAACTACGATTCGCTTTTGTTTCGAGTTGGACCGCTCAACGTTGGACCCCTCCCGTACAACTGACCCTTAATGTAGCATTAAAAATGCACTACTTTACCAATTCAAATAAATAATTAAGTAAGATCAACTTCAATATTCTACCGCAACCTAATTTATTCAGCGAAGTTGATTTCGATTAACTTCCAAAATGACTGTTCCAAATTAAGTACTCCGCAACGTTTGAAATTAAACGAAAACGACGTTTCGTACAAAAATTTATTGGCAAGATGTTACTTGAGAGAACCCTTTCTACAGTCTTTCTACATACCTCTCTCTTAAAGGATTTATTTCCGCTGGCAAGGAATTGCAGCGAATGGCGCTTGTAACGTTCTCGTCATAAATTTTTCTGGAAAAAATTCGACTTTCCATATAATATCGACGGTATAATTTCCGGGGGAATTCTGAACTTGTGTTTCTACCTTGTAACATATGTATGCTTCGTAAACTATTTTATACTTGTTTTATTTGTTAGTAAAATTTAACCAATTAAAATAGTGATCGGTTAGGAAAATTATATTTCAAACAGCATAGATTGTTATACCGTAAAAGGATGTACAGACATATTTAGAGATATTTCGATTACCAAACTTATTCATTAATTTATTTCTATTTTCATCCGCGGAAATGCTTCTGTATAGCTTCAGCGCCTTATATGGCGTAAAGAAGCTGCGTCATGCTCTAGAAATTCATGCAATATTATTATATAAACATTTACTTCGTAATATTATAATGAATTCGTTCACAGTATGTATTACGGATCTAGTTAAAATATAAACAGTATAAGGAAATTTGTAATATAGTTTCTTAAATATTTGTTTACCATAGTAGTAGTTACACAAACAAATAAATGTGTAATAATGAACACGTTCTATCTATATTAGGAAACAATTTAAGCGTCCATAATTTCTCGAATTTTATCTTACGAAAATATGTTGCTTGTTTGTATTCACTGGTTGCAATTAAAAATGCACCATCCCTAAATTATTAGAGTGCTTCGTTAAAATGTTATAAATATTTTTCTGAAGGTTAACTTGAACATTTGTTTATGCATTGGCCTAGTTTGGTTTCCAGCATTTGCAAGAGGCAGATAACAATAAACACCTGAATTTCAAAATGTTTTCTAAGTGTAGTATAACCGCTCAAGTGGTCGTACTTAGTATTTAAAGCTTATTGCTGATATTCTCCACAGCCGATCAGGACTCTAGCTTTTGCCTCATTATCTGCATTGATTGGTTGATCAAATGATTACAACGAAACACTAGTCGCTTGTAAGCATTTCGTTACGCGCAATAGTCATTGTTCCCGTTTTCAACTTATTCCTCTTTGAAATTAGTCCATGAGCCTAATTACGACTCTCCATCTTTCCATCCATGTCATTAAAGAAGATACCAAAACTTGGTTGATAGTGGTAAAACCGCATGAAAGCACCTTCATCGCATCAGGTCGGGCAAAACCATTTAGTATCCGATAACATATTCAAAATCGGAATTTTTGAACCAGCATCTTTCAGTATTTCTGGGGGGATCCACCAATGTGCGTTTTGGTTTTTTTTTTTCGATTTAGCATTTACTACTCCTGCTACGTAAACCGACGCTGTTCTGTTTGATCCCTTTTTGAATGTTCTTTTGTTCAACTTTGTATTTTTCTTTATTTTTAAAATATTTTCACGTTGTTTTAATAATGTTTCATAATTTATACAGTTTTACTACTTCCTTTAAAGTTAAATTTTAAATTCTTTTGGATGGACACTAGAATCCATAATAGTAACAAACATAACTGCGGTGCTGAAACTGTCAGTTTTAGTAGTGAAGACAATAGCGTAGCCATCAAAACTCATGTCTACTTTAATAAAGTATTGTGGTAAGATGTGTTGGCCATTGCTTAAACAATACCTTCTAAATCCTTGTTCTCGTGAACTTGACAAAATGTACTTTCACTATGCCAAAGCAAATATTATCATTCTTAAGGAAATTGCAGGTCAGAATAACCACAAATGTTATTCAGTATTAGGTCAAAATGGTCATTACTGACTGGAAACAAATTGGTTTCCGCCTTATGCGGTAACTACGTTTCCTCTATTCGACGAAAACAAAACGTTAAAGCCTTGGTGTTTTTTTCTTAAATCGGAATGGTTTCTCCTTTGTAAACCAGAATTCTAGTAAAAAATGGAGAAAGTGAAGACGTATCTTCTAAATGCATCGCGAATGAAATGAAAATAAATGTCTACGTTTAGGCCAACGATGGCAAACTCTTACGTTCTAAACGATCCATCTGCAATGCGATAAGTTGTCTTCCCCTCGTCGACATTGAACGATCGTACACTTGAACCTCCGCAGTTCAAGTTGCGAAATGTATTTCAATGGCAACGGATTGAATAAACTATCTGTATGACTTATTCGACAGACGACACGCGTATTTTCCGAACGGCGTCGGAATACGAATGAAAGTTCTAGGGAACATCGCATCGGTCACGTTCTCTTGTTTATAATAGATGCGAATCGAATTAATAGCAGCCTCGAAAAATGTCCGTTACGCTCAGGAGGAACGTTTAAAAATTTATTTCCTGCGTGCGCCAGCGTAAACCTGGTCCGCGGATTGTAACATACATGCATACATGTTCGTGCGTATGTTATACGTAGAAGAAGTTGAGAAACATGATCGTGCATTCTACGAGAATACATATACAGCTATTACGCCGATATTACGGTAACAGTTGTTACTCGATTTGATATGAATTGTTAATATATTTGAAAATATTCACGCTTTCTACGTGCTGCTAGATATAGATATTATAACTGAACTGTTACTGAGAAACATGCCGAAGATTCTTAGATCTCGTTACGGCGAATACAAAAATGGTTCACTTAGAAGAAGTATCATATATTGTTATATTTTTGTTGTTTTCTTGAATACTGCAGGTGTCTTAAGATGTTTCTTTAAACATATTCCAAAATTCTAGAAATGTAGAAAAGAAGAATGCAATTAGTAGAACTCTATAAAATTCTAGCAAAGCAGAGTCATTCAAATCGATATACTCCGGTATTATTCATCTTATTTAACTCAATTCCTTCCACTTACTCCATTAACAGCCAAGTACTTCTGAGAGTTAATGAATTTTGCGATCTTGGAGTTATTTTTGATAGTCGTTTGAGCTTTGGGCCGCATATCAGCCACCTTTGTATTTCCGCATCAAAAGTCTCAGGCTTCGTAATGCGCACCTGCAGATACTTTGAGAATATATCCCTTTTCAAAACTTTGTTTTATACCTTTGTTGTAAGCAAACTCGAATATGCTTCACCTGTTTGGTCACCGCACTACATCTATCTACAACTCCAAATTGAGAAGATCCAACGGAGATTTCTCAAATTCTTATCCTTCAAGATTGATGGAATTTATCCAGTGAGAAACATCGATTGTGGTGCTCTTCTCGATCGTTATGGGATGCACACCGCGGCTTCTCGTTGGGAGCAACAGAGTGCACGTTTTGCCTGGAAGTTGGTGCGTGGCGTCCTTGATTGTCCCGACTTGCTTTCTTCCTTGAATTGATACACTCTATAATGATGTATTTTTTAATAAAATTAATGAGTTTCGAGTTTTTCTTCCTTTTACTGTTTTTTATTTTGTCTTCAATTACTATTCTTAGTATTGTACGTATTTTCTGTATAATGTTGTCCTGTAACTGGAAGCCGTTGGACAATAAACTATTATTATTATTACTATTATTATTATTGTTTTTAATTTGTTTTCCAACCATGATGTGGTGCAACAATCAGTGGGCTAAGAAAAGTAATTTTTTCTTTACAAATGATTGCCGAAACGTGTCGAGGTAAAAGGAAGGAGTTTTGTATTTCCTCTGAAGATACAGCCTTGGACATATGTCTGGGGCACCCCAAAATATTTAAGATAAGAATACATTGTGCGCTATTAAAATAAAATTACATGCATAAACATTCACTAAATAAGTTTTTAATAATAAATTTAATATTTGGTGGCACCACCATTTGCTTTAATAACAGCATTTAACCGTTTAGGCATTGACGCTACTAAACGTAAACAAACTTCAGGTGAAAGTGCCTCCCACTCCTGTACAATTTTGTTCCTTAAGTCATTTTTGTTACTGAATTTGTAACTGGAAAGCTTTAGCTTCAGCATGCGCCACAAATTTTCTATAGGCGACAGATCTGGTGACTGCGCCGGCCATTCAAGTAAATGGATCCCGTTCTCACGAAACCACTCCATCGAGAATCTGGATTTGTGACAGGGCGCGTTATCTTGTTGGAATACATATTCTGCTTCATCCCTGTTATATATTTTCAGCACTGATGCTTCTAATACCTCTTCTAGCATCGAGATATACCGCTCGCTGTTCATCCTACCATCACACACAAAGACTTCTCCTACGCCATTTGCGGACATGCATCCCCAAATCATGACGCTGCCACCGCCATGTTTGACAGTTGGGGTGATACAATCAGCACGAAATGCCTCCCCAGGTCTACGGCGAACAAACTGAGCTCCAGGAGTACCAAACATCTGAATTGGATAATTATCAATAATTACTTTTTTTAATTTAGCAAATTGGTGGTATGTGTATACATTTTTGCAAATTTTGTGTAACAAAGGAACAAAATAGGATTGCTTAACATACCTCTATGTTTGATTCGTCAGACCATATGACCTTCGACCAATCCTCGACAGTCCAATCTTTATATTTTCTTGCCCACAGCAAACGATTTTTCATTTGTTGCTGGCTCAGGTATGGCTTGCGACGCGCTTTCCGGCCCTTCAAATTCACCTCTGCCAACCTTCTTCGAACAGTTCTGTCACATACAGAAACGTGCTGTTCGACCGATAGGTCAGCGGCCAGCTGTTTGGGTGTTTGGAAGCGATTCCGTAAAGCTAAACGCTCCAAATAACGATCCTGTCTCGCGGTGGTTTTGCGTTTTCTTCCACTTTTTCGTCGATTTTCATACGAACCAGTTTCCCGAAATCGTTTAATGGTTAATTGTATCGCATGTCGCGAACGCTTCATTGTTGATGCAATTTTTTTTTGCGACATACCCTGCGAATGTAGCAACACTACTTGACTACGTTCTGCAACAGTCAACTCCCGTCTTTTAGGCATCTTCATACAATCCTCTGTACGTAAATAGAGCACAACACACAGCACACTCAAATAATAAAAATAACGCTCTAGAAACCTCTTCAATCGCCAACGTATCAATACTAATTAAATTCTTGAAATAAACAATAGACCGATATTTATGTAAATAGGGGATTATAAAACCGAATTCGGCATTTCAACGTCATAAAATATGCATTAGTAAATAAAAGTTCTTGTAGAATGCAGGTAATCCCGGTGTGGTAACGTACAATGAAACCTTTTATGGGTGCCCCAGACAAATGTCCAAGGCTGTATTATATTGTATTTTAATTGTGTTACAGGTTATTATGCTGATATATTTACTATTACATCGGATTGTTAAGATATTATTTCTTTTGTTCCTTCTTGCTAAAGACATGCATTGATATATATATATTTTTATTTTTACATCAGTAAGATGAATGTTTCCAGCAATATTAATTTGACAAATACATATTTTTAGTTGTAAACATTGTCCGTTTAGAGTGGCTCAACTTATAATAATAATATCGTTTATTGTCTTCACCCTATAAGAAAGGCATTAACATTGCCAATATTTTGCAATACATCCTGCTAATTAAAGTACACCTCTTGGATGAAATCATCTAGAGTATTCTTAAGAGATAAATAGTGTCGAGAAAAGAAAATTATACCAAGCGGTAGTGGAGGAGGTTATAAACCGATCTGACCTTTCTGGAAACAAATGGAGTTTGTATTTCTGCTGAAATATTATATACAAATAGTAGTCCAACTACTTCAAGAGTTGAATCTTCCATGCCAGAACCCCGTAGTACATGGTCAAAACGCGTATCAAATGTAATAAAGCATCATTTAAGCAGTACATTAAATAAAGGTTATTCAGATTATCTTATTATTCAAGTGATCAAGCAGAGTGAAAGAAAGAGGACGCCGCATGTAAAGAAAGGCTTAAAAAGAAAATTATTAATTTAATATTCACTTTCATTCTTCGGTTTACATATCACATATTATCTTCGTCTAACTGCCTAGGTACTTCTCCTTGAAGGGTGAGGAAATAATTAGCGAGAATGTTCCTTTGTTGGCACTTTCTGCATAGTACCTGTATCCTGGTGCCATTCAGCTTCTATTATATCTCCATTTTCATTTTCATGATCATGCATTAAAAAATTATACAAACAAACACAAGATAAAATTACTTTAACACCATTTACTGGATTGAAACCAACGGGTCGTCGAAATATTGTCCATCTAAACACTAAGACACCAAATAAATTTTCTATTGCACAACGCGTACGAGACAGCCTGTAATTAAACACATTTTTCATTTCAGATAGCTGCTGTTCAATATATGGCGGCATCATATTTTTTATTAATTGAAATGTAGCATCTCCTACTAAATAATAGGGAATTTTAATATTTGCCTCAGGTAATAATCCTGTGTCTGGTGGAAAATTGAGTTTCCCTCCACCTAGGGCTCATAATATTTTAAGTAAATACAGCACTGTCACTATTGCTATCAACTAAAACAAATCTTTAGTGTGGTTCGCAACAGGCCAGTAATACAATACACACAACACTTTTTTATACGTAAAGTAATCACTTCCAGAATTGTGCGGTGAAGATATGTTTGCCGCTTACTGCCCCAACACAATTTGGCATATTCCATTTTTGCGAAAACGATGTAGCAATGCTTTTGCAATGTTCCTGTTTTGGAGCCTCTAAATAAATTGGTGTTAAAGTTTGTCCTAATATTTCACAAGTATTTTTTACAACCTTGTAGCATGTAGAAACTCCAATTCGGTATGCTAAAGCCAATGATGTTACACTATCGCCAATTGCCAAATACCTATAATAAAAAATACAAAGGAAATATACTCCAACATGCACTAACTTAAGGGTAACTGCAAGTCGTAAAAGGTTCTCTCCAACTTTTTTTTATTAAACGTAGTGAAATCCAATTGAGTAAATACTTAAATGCTTGTACATGCAATCTGGTACATACCTGGATAATTTTTTAAACTCTGTTAACAAATTATTAAAATCGCCCAGACCCTTTTTGTGTTTAAGGGTTTTACACATCACCTCCTCCTTCACCACCTCTTCTTTCTTTTCCTTAATTGCAGATAAATGTTCATTAAATGTAGCGACAATAACATTAAACTTTCCATAATGTGTCTGTTTGTATCTGTGTTTTACCCTAGGAAAACGTCAAATAACGTAAATTAATTTCCATTGATTAGCGATAACACGCAGCGTTATTGAAGTTATTGAAGCAATATTGAAGTGCACAATCCGCCTTTGACTGCACGCAGTTACTTTGACTCAATGTTTTCAATCAACAATTTAAAAACGTCTACTTCTACATTTTTTTTTTTTTGAAGATTAGGAACAAACTTTAAAAATATGAATTTTGTATACGGTGGACACGTAAATGTTGTTCAATATTAAGCACCCTGTATATTCCGATGATACCATTTATAAATACAATTTAGCCTCTTAAAAATTTTTTGAAGCCTTTGAACTACTGATGACAAGATTATAAATATCTCCGAATATGTTAGAAATAAATGAATGAACTCCATATTACGTTGATTTATTTTAACACCGAGTATTCCATTTAAAATTTCAAAATAAGAACCTTGCTTGCTACTTATCGATCACCTGTATATACGGAAATATTTTTAAAAGATACTATGATGTCTATTATGTTATCCAAAAGTGTTTATTTTCTATTGTACGCATTTCTTATATTTTACCAATTCAGAATTTCCTTGATATCTAACAGGGTAATTGTATAAAATTTTGAGGAAATTAATCCTGCTACAAAGTACGTGTTAAAGCTATCCAAGAATAAAAGTAGGCAGTAAAATTTTATGATTAACAAACAATGAATAGCCTGTATGAGTTTGCGGATACATTAGTTACATAACAAATTATTTTTTTTCTCCAAGAAAACACCATCCTTTACTAATACTAACGATCCAATAAGCTAATCTCGATTGAACATGGGTTAAATAAATGAAATAATATAATATAAACATTCTGAAGATTTTATTTTTTTATTTTATTTATGCTCAGCTACAGTTGCTGATTCCATCGTTGAACGCAAGCAAGCGTTATCTGTATACATTGTTTATGATGATGATATTGATAAGACAGGAAAGGGGCTCACTGCCTGTTCCTGGCGACTAGGTAATTAGCTGATTAAGGATTGTATCAAACAAGCTTTCATCTTAAACAAACTATCATGTGAAAATCAACCACTCCATCAGGTATGCACAAATTTACGTGGCCATTTTTTTTTTGTAGTTTTCACGAAGAGAATCAAGATACACAACCCCGTATATCAAACCGCAACACATTACAACTCGTAGCCAGAAAATTTTTAAATTTGAAACGTCAAAAACCACACTTTGAAAGCAACATAGTATGTCACTGATAAGGAACAAACGTGAAATAACATTTCCAACGCAAAAGAACATGCAAAGTAAGATTGTCGTTTATAGCAACTATTCTGAGAAACACCGCAAAACAAAAATAACCATTCCTCTTATTAGCGAATTAAAGTAACGCACTCGTATGGTTTTAGTCCCTTTTCTTGCGCCTCTAAAAGTTTCATAATAATGGGGGATAAATTTGAATTCCCGTTCTTTTTCTGCGTCATGTTGTTTATTGTATCGAAAAATGGATTGGCCCCCCCAACTTCAATTTCCCAGATATCTCTCGGTTGGTTTACAGAAATTTGAGTTTGTGAATTGTAAAGATGTCTTAGTAGTTTACTCAAAATCTTTAGATGTAAAATTAAATGATTTCCTAAGGTTAGTATTATCTAATGTAATAGTCTGACACACCGAAGTCAAGCAAACTATGGAACTAGGAGGAAAATTACCTAAAATCCTTGCTTTTTAATTTTATATGGAGCACAGAAATATATCTTAGCTATTTTGCGCCCCTCTTATATTGCGTCAAATCTTACAACCTACGAATGGCAGATAATATTTACTTACATGCCTATATTTCTGTCTGTGTTTCTTTCCCCGGCAACTGACCTATTTCGCGTGTTTATTATAGTTCAATAACAAGCTCTTCAACCGAAAATATGTACTAGGGTATTTATAAAACACGTCGTATCTCATTCAAATGCGATCTTCTGCTCGGCATAATATGTGCTAGAGTGCCGACCTAAAATATAACTACCGATTCGCTCCCGCTTTTATTATTGGTCTATATCGTAAAACCTAACATCGCGAAATTTTCACGCAAAATGCTCGATGGCGTTCACTGCAGTCATTCCGCAGGAAATTAAATTATCACCGGTTCATGTTCAATTGTGTGTGTTCGTCGAGCGTTCGAGAAAATTTATACCCGCGGTGGCATTTAGTAGGGCAATGGAGCAGAATGAATAAGAAACGGAATTGACTTTAAGCAATAGGCACCTGTTTTATAGTTCGAGAAGTTCTGAATGCAAATCATAGACGTAAAGTATCGAATCTGAATTTCTTCTTTCTTCCAAGCTTGTATAAAACTTGTTTTAGTTACCTTTTACAGTGCAAAGTATTCTTCTTTCCTTCATTTTATTCATCCGTCTCTCCATATAAACCTTACATATATCCCTTTCCGTTACAAAAAGGCGAAAGCTGTCGTACTCTATCTATCATCAGTGCGGGGAAATATATTTGATATGAAAGCTCAATCAATCCTGAAATTCACTGATAGCAACAACGTCAATCAACTTTTAATAAGCATTAGACGAAGGTTTTCCCGCCTATCACTGAAATACAATGCGTACTAAAATATAACAGCTTCCTTCACGGATATATGATCCCACAAAATATTGATTTATTATTCTTACATAAAAATTGCAATTGTGTTAAAGTTAAAGTACGTTAGCTGCTGTTAACATTGATCATTGTAGCCAACTTCACCGAATTTTCCTATAGCAGATTTACGTAGAGAATTAATATAAAGAATTTCATCAATTTTAGCAGTTTTTTATATTTCTACAGAAATTGGGCCCGTTTTAGAATTAGTTCCTGTTATAACTTACAACACACTCCATTTTTTTCAAGAATTTTTTCTTTTTTGTTAATCCAGGACTTTATTCAGCAATTCTATCATTATCAACAAAAACAGCTACATATTTAAATACCGAGTGTTGACGGTTAGGTGCGAACATAGAGACTACGATTCCCTGCTCTCACTCTATTCATTTTACCACAAAAACCGTAGGGTGTAAAGTTGCATACAAAACCGTTTTTACAGCTAGTGTAGCTGTGACCGAAGACGACGGAGGCATGATGACAAAATGAATGAAGTAATGATAAGTGTGATAAGGCAAAATTCTTATTGTATAGCATAACATATATTGCGTCTGAGAGTGGTTTGCACTATTCAACAATTCTCACAATTAGAAGAAAGAATACCGATTATATGTTTGTACAAACACGCAATATCCGGAAAACTTAATTACTTAACAAAGTAATAAGGTTATTTGTAATTGTAGGAAGCTTTACTTCAGATAGTTATTTGAAACTTTTTCAGAATAATGTTGGTCCTGGGTTAAAAGCTCTTCCTTTAGATCAGGATATTTGGTTCCAGCAGTGGATTGGTCGATGTTAGGAATTAGCGTGCAATGATTTACATAAATTTATTCGCTTTACGCTGAACTCTAACCAACATTTGTTTGCTAATTTTCTTTATCTATTATTTATACTTGTTAGCTTATTGATGATGGTTATTTCGAGTAAATACTGGAATTGCACAGTTTACTCATTAGTTTTGATGAATATCGAAACATTAACGAAACATTTATCTGAATAGCTTCATATTTTATTTACTAAAGAACGACGCGATTTTACGTATAAAGAAATATTAATATATATATATATAGTTGATATAAAAAAATTTGCCGATGTATTACCGAAAACTCTCAGAAGTACTCAATCAAACAGAAATTGAATAACCAGTGTAGGGTGAAGAACACTTAAGATATCAGATGAAGAAACAGCGACATTGCACAAAAATATCAAATTATGTCAATTGTCTCGAAAACAAAGATAGATTGTAGATGTGCTAATACATGTATTGAAGAAAGGCAGCCAAAACCGTAATCAGTAAATATACAGGATGTTCCCTTTCAAAAACCAATCTTGTATCGATTATGGTGGAAACTGAGCATTCTGTATATTTGGACATAATTTTATATTGTGCAGGACTTATTTCCGAATAGCTTTGCAGCATTTGAATACTATTTCTATAAATTGCTCACGAAGCTGGGTGGGGAACACGTTGCATGTACGTAGAAAAAAATTAATTCTAATTATACCAAAATATTTATGGTTAACGGAAATCTTTTTATGGTTAGACGTATTTCATAAAGTTATTTTTGGGAATTTGTGAGTCTATTAATTTTAGTAAAAACACTTATAACAGAAAGTAAGTACATCCTTGAGTTTCTCCTCCAAAATTTTCTAATTTCTATCCTGAAGAAACGTTAAACAATCGCATTTATTTGTAAGAGTGTAATATTCCTGAACACTCCGCAAAAACTCAACAAAACAATCGAAGTTCTAGACGTCATGTATTGCATGTTGTGTTCGAACTTTCGTCTCGCACTCGCAGATAAATTTTGACTTGGCAGCAGTACACCCTTAAAGCTTCCCTTACAAATAAAAGTTATTAGAAAAAAATTTCGGGTACGTCACGTTGATATGTTCAGAAAATACTATTATACCCAATGTTTTATCATTTATTAGAAGCGTTCGTGTTTGCTTGTTTGTTTATGTTTACTTTCAATTGTCTCTCAATGAAGCAATTATAATTTTCATTGAGGAGCAATTGTTTACAACTTTTTGATGTGCAAACCTAAATACTGAATGCATACTATTCAATACTGTTTCAGAGCCATTACATACGGCAACTTAATGTAAACAACAACACATACTGACAATAGTGTTTAGTCTAACCATTCCCTTAAAATTGTTTATATGCACATGCCAATCCATGAATAGAAGATGCAATTGTACGTAAAAGGACTTCAAGCAAACATATAATTTACATGGCTATCTTATTTAGTTTTTTCGCAATGATACAGCGATATGCAGGCACCAGTTTATTTACTAATCAAATGCAACTAGTAGCGATTATTACCAACGTTTAAGTATGAGATGAAGAACCTGTTACATGAGTGCGCACAGTTTATATTTACATACGTAGCTTACGTTAGCGCAGAAATGAATATTTATGTTATCGCTTGCCAGCCGTATTTTTTGCATAATGGAAATCTTAGCTGCATTCAGTTATGTAATTAGATACCTATTTCGTATACTGTTACTAATTACGTTTTATACTTACCATTACTTTTACTCGAACAATACGCGCACCATATTTACGATATAATAAACCATCATAAACGGTTATTCAAGGCTTCATACTTCAATATCGTCTTTATGTTTTGTGAAGGTATCAACTTTCACCATTACCTCAGATGTACACTAAATTCGCGTAAATTTTCTTGAAGATATACAGTTACATTCATAATGTACCTAAAATGATTAATATAAGATGATGGTTTTACTCGTGTATTAAACAAATTCAACACACATGCTATAAAGTTTGTTTTTTTCTTTTATTTCTACACTGTGCATCTTTCAAAGTTGACACTCGAGTTTTATAAATGATGTTATCTTGAAAGAAGACTTCCTCGTTATAATTACTAAAGACCACCATTCTGGGTTCCCTATTGAAGACACGTACGAGCAAGAGGTTCCCAACTTATATGCCATGGTAGTCGACAATGAGCTGCAAAAGTAGAATCGTTTTCTGATAATTTCTGCCAACAGAAATCACATTATCTCTACCTCCAGAGTTTAGGCTGGCGCTGAGATTCCATGTAGGTCTATCCACCTTAAAGCTACACGGAGCAGGTTTTAATGCCACAAAAAGTGCTCGATACTCCGGTCAAACAGGCAACACCCTCCTCGAATTATGACGCTCGTTTGTATAGATTGCAGTCTATTGAACGTGAAAAGCTTCAAACAAATAACAAATATCTCCAACCGCTGCTTTTAAAGATGATTGTGCGATGATGTAAAACAAAATACCTTTGGGATCAAAGGCAATTGCCTACCCTGATTCGAAGATCCCTTGGAAGTTGATCCTAACTTTTGTAAATGGCAATATCCAACCCCACCATGTAGGCATTGAGAATTTCGCATTGCAATAACATGGTATCTCTCGCTAAGATGATCTCTAATTTCGCGAGGAACTGATCGAGCGTGTGTATGACCGCTGTAGCCAGCTTTATGCTAGAAATCACTAGTTGCGGGGTCTTGAAAATCTTCCCTCTGCTCTTACATAAGGACGATAAGCTGTTGATCAAATATGCATTCGTTCTCCAGCTTTGACTATCCCACCTATAACGCAGGTAATTCTGAGAGCAAATAAAAAACACACTCTTTGCAGGTAACGAAGCGGGTGCGAAGAAGATTGTGTCTTTTTCGTTTCTAATCGCTATCGTGTTCATCTAACCTTCATTCAGTTATTCATTTAATCACTGTTGATAGTTCTTAATTATCCCTTTCAAAGTCGATCAATGTCATGGTCATATCTAATATTTATACCAAAAAGTTATCTTTGAATTTAAAGAATTCTCTGATGGCTGTAAGTCGGAAATGATGATAAGGCATGAAATAATCTGTACGTTCGAACTTCGTTAGATGTCCATGAATACACTCATCTTTTTTACAAATCTCCAAATAAAAACAATTCTTAAATCTCGTCAGAACGTAACGTCATATTTTTTCTCATTGTCGCATTTTATTTAATTTTTAAATTTTAGATTAGTTTATTCAGATCTTGCAGATATTCTTTTATTAACCATTTTAGTTTATATAAGACAAATGAAATCTTACACATATGAGATCAATCTAAACGAAGGGTCATATTTGTAACTTGATCTTAGCGACTCTCCATAACTTATCTGTTAGAGTAAAAGCCTTATCGTAGCATAAATTATAACGCCAGACATCATTCGACAAGTCTTTCTAAATAAGAAATAAAATCCCATTTTACAGCTCAACTCATTTCTACCCATATAAACGCCAACCTGTTTCTTGTAATGACCCCGTTGATAACGGCCTTCTTTTACGTCTCACTATTTTTCTAGCCAGATAAGATCGTAACTGTCCGAGAGTACGTACAGTGCACATTTGTTGATTACGCCGACGGTCGGCTGTAAATAATGAGCAGACGGTACGTAGAAGATAATGGGCAGGAGAAACAGGCACATTTAAAAGTTTCGCAATTACAGTAAACGATGACCTTTTACCATGGAAATTAAGAGCCTCTTTAGATTGTGAGATATTTCGCGAACTTAATAGGTTACGCTACCAATAGAACTAGTGCTGATTGCGTAGTGGAGGTGTCGAAACCATAGAAATTCACAGCTTATTGTTAATTAAACGGTTTTTAGACTACCACGCACTTCTGTTAATTAGTTTCATATTCAGAATATCTCAATAATAATAATAATTCATGCTTTTAGATCCCCCAACAACTTTCGCCAATTATAGAAGGCACTGGCCGAGTGTAATTTATTATTACTCCTGCGCCCATAAAGCATCTTAAGATATTCAATCTCATTCGCCACATTTGGAACAAGGAAAACTACGGAAAACTTTGCTCTGAGAGCTCGAACCCGATACCGCGACACTGATACCCCAGCGCCCTATATACTGCGTCACCAGTCCCCTATCTTGATCTTTTAAGCGCATTAAGATGTTTGAAACAATGCAAACAGATTATTAGAAAGATCAAAATTGTGGCCAATGTTTAAATGAGAAAATTTATTGTTTCTAATTGGATTTGATTGAGAAACTCTCGTTTATGCTTATCATAATTACCCGTTCAAGAAATCTCATAATTTCTCATAATATTTTGTGGTCGTCATGGCAAAAATTCACGAATAGGGATTCGAATTGATGGACCATCCACCTTATTCACCAGATCTGCTTCCCAGCGACTTTTTTTCATCGTAATAAGGGGCCCTCACATTCGGAAGCGCCTATTTTACAGAACAAGATGCCAACTACTATTTGGACGGATTAAGCTTAGCATCTCTTGGAAAGGTGTATAGGCTTACAAGGACATTATGTCGAGAAATAAAACTTAATTGTACCTTTTTCTGTGTTGGACTGGAAACTTTTCAGACCACCCTCACAATACTTTTGTATTTCTTAAAAGGTGATGATCATATGAATCCTGTAATCAGACCATTTATGGCTCCAATTTAAAGGCACATAATATATTTAAAATATCAAATTCCTTCACTTAACATCTTTACAAACCACAATTTCGATAAAAGCACGTAAATATCTGATACGTGTCGAAAAAAGGCGTACAAATATTTACTGTCGTATAAAAATGTATTCTCACAGAACGATTAGTTTTCCGAGAAAAATTCCGCAAGATTTCCCGTGGGACAGTCTTATTCGTAAATATACATACATCGTACATTTCATGTTGCACATGTAAAAGCGACTTCTTCATATGAACCATAATATTTTATTAACAATTTAGTCGCTTGCCCATTATTTTACGTTGATGCAGTGCACTATATTGCAAACCAACGAAGATATATCTAGGTATATTAAGATACCTGTGTTAAAGAAAACAACGCAATTGTTTTGTATTTAAATTTATTCCTCAACGTAATATAGTCCAGCACTGGTTTTAATACCCATCCCAAAGAATACGACTTGTCAAACTCTGCAAAATAGCTATTTCGGTGATGACCTCTTCACTTGACGTAAACCGCTTTCTGCCAAGCCGTTTTTTAAGTTTTTTCTTCACTAGGGTAGGCCTCTCTATCTTTAGTTTAGCGTCGAGTCGAGTATATCAGCAAAGCACTGTAACCCAAATAATCAATTAAATTTGTGTCTTGCGAATTCCAAAAAGATCATCGCCATAACTTTTCCGGCTGATGGAATCGTTTTCACCTTCAATGGTGCACGTTCGCCGGGAAAAACCCGACCGGCCTTTGATTTCTGGGTTGTAGTGATGTATCATAACGCCGCAGAAACTCGCTTAAATATCTCCAAATGTTGCTTTGATGTTTTCACACGATTCCGTTTTTGATCAACCGTCAGCAGATGCGGCACCCACTTCGCCGACACACTCATACTCATTTTTTCGTGAACAATGTCCTTAATCGCTTTAAACCTTGATCCTTATAAAGTGCATCTCTTTGATTTCTGCACACGTTTTGCCATCCAAAAAGAAGGAATCGAATCACTGACCGGTATTGCTCTTTTTGCATGATTTCACAAATACATAGATTTGTTCGCTTTCAACAGCTCTACACTACTCGATGAATCTCTCTGAAATATTGACTGTACTTCTTATACCATTCTCGTATATACGTATATGTAAATACATGTATTCACCATATGTCTCAAGAACTAATCGCCCTTAATGCAATATTTTTAGATTTTAGTATCAACGTGTGCGTATCATATCTGTGCGTATGTGCGCGCGTTTATTGGCACAACGGTCTTAAAGACCGTTATAAACGCTACACCATGAAAAGAATACAAACCGACAACTTCAAAGTTGGGTATTTTAGTACGTTTCGCGAGATGTTTAATTTTAAGAACTGATTTCTTCATCGGAACGACACTTTTCTTTTATTTTCCTTCCGAGTCAAAAAACTCATCAATCCGCCATTTTTTTGCCATTGCCGAATATTAAATTCAAATTTCTGGAAAATCGTTAAAAATAACAAAGAAAATTTGATAAATGCTGTTCTGGTTGTAAGAAAAGACGAAGAGACGACGAAGCCTGCAGAAACGAGTACACTTTCCGTACGCTTTACGGAATTAGTAACTAGACAGACTCGTGTTTTGTCGACTCTCTGGAAAACCAGTAGACAACACAAACTCATTCTCGTGAGATGAATAAGCACGAGTCTCTGCTAATTTCGTGAAGTGCAACTCGATTCTGCAGGCTTACTTATCAGTTGATATTGAAATAAAAGATTGTAAAATAATGACAAACGCCAAAGATGAGTGATAAAACTATATCAAAGTTTATGTATTAGAATCGATCTTTTGCCTTGCTATTTGCGAATCAGTCAGAGCCGCCTAAATTAAGCACAAAAAATGTTTTTTTTATGCACGATGTCTGGGTATATAAGCTATTGAGCTTATCATCACTTGAAAACCTGCAAGTGTGTAAATTGTGCCTGTAAGTGTCCGATGGCTTTATTATTATTGTTTATCACCCCAAAGTCATCAACGATGAGGCGTAGTTAGTTATTCCTATATGCATTATTTTATTTTATATAATTACGTTTTGTTTTTTCAGTTTTATTAAACTTCGTTAAAAATTATATATTAAGTTTCATTGAAATAAATGTCTAACTCGCATACTCTAAAATCTGTTTAATTTGATTTCCAATCATTTCGCCTTGCAAAAGTACGTAGATCCCACGTTCGGCTCACTTTCTGCTTATAAAAAAAGAAACCCCCAATATCAATTTCATTCGAACAAGAGTCTCATAACAATATATAACAGCGTAGAAACAGACCTTTTGGGCCTAGAGCAGCGTGATTCTGTTTCATTCCTTTGTCTTTTGCCGTGACTATTATGAATCCAATTATGAATTTTCTTCTCTTTCAAATCTTCCTCTATAACTTCACTCCATCTTTTCCTCGGTCTACCACATTTCCACTTTCCTTCAAGTTTCTTCCAAACCGCATCTTTTACTTTTCTATTAGTCACCATTGCCAACAGGTTCCGTGTTCATCCGTTCCTCCTAGTCAAGCTCCCTATTCTTTCCTACAAAAATCCTTCTTAATATTTTCCTTTCCTGGATTTCTAATTTCTGTTGGTTTTCCTAATGAAGGATCCATCTCTCACATCCAAAAGTTAGAGTTGGTCTTATCACTGCTTTCTATACTCCTATTTTTGTTTTTGATTCTTCTTTCGAGAATTTCGTAGAATCCTCTTGGGAAGTAAGTCTATCTCTTTATTCTCCTTACACTTGTCGGCTATTAATACTCCTATGTACATATAGTACTTTTTCAAACTCAAATAAACGTGTTTGCAAAACTATTATGCATGATATAACCTTCTGGATGATTGCAGCTTAATTATTGCCAACGTTCGATTACAAATCACAATTTATGGACATTACGTAAGATTTTCCAATGGCAGGAAGTATAGCAACCCGCTAAAGAGCGCATTTCCTTAGTATAAACGTTGATATTTAAAAGCCGTCATGCGATAGAGACATCAACGTTTACGTAACAGCATTTTCTAATTGCAAAAACAAAGCTCTACCGCGATAGGTGAACTAATGTGCTATTTATCGCGTCTCCCGCCGCTAAAAATATACCGCTCGATAAATGGTGACTAATTTAATACCGTCATGAATATTTTATTCCTCTTACTTTGCACCTCTTACGTGAAGCAGTGAGACAAACCGGAGCGTACATTTAATCAATTGAAAAGCTTTTTCGTTATGGTTATCTAAAGTCAAAGTTTGTAAACATCGAAGTTGTTCTATCAGGTTTATTTCAAAAAGAGAACCACCCGAAATATACGTTCTGGATTAAGGGGGTTGTAAAAACGCAGAGAGTCCATTACAAATCGTACCTCGAGTTTGTTTTTATGATTTAATCGCCCCTGTATAAAATACGTCTTCTATTATTTTACCTAAAATTACCTACGAAATATAAATATGTATAGCAATAAATTTGTTTGTTGAATGCCCCTAACCGGGTCTCATGTCAATCGACAGTAAAAGCCCATCCTTATTAAGAACGTACATTTATATTCTACGAAATACGAAAGAATATTAAAAAATAGCATATTTATGTTGATCTTATGATGAATTACGTTCACACACGCAACGACAACATTGGTTTCAACCATTATTTTATATATTTTTTTCGACAGTGCTATGATTTGGGAAAATATAGTTGTAGAAATAACAATATCTGGATACATTTAATTTGCGTTGATATTAAAAACAGCGGTTATGGTTATGGACGATAGATGGTGAGAGAGATCCCACAGCATTTAACCCATAGCAAACCTATAGGGCATCCTCTCTATGCCGAGGAGCCCTTTAGGCATGGTTCTTCTAACTAACGTCAGCACCGGGCACTTGCAGAAAAATTGTTCCAGTGTTCATTTTGGCAGCCCCTACAAAACAGGTCTTCGACTAATCCCATCTTGTGGAAGTGCCTTTTTAGCAAGTAATGTCCCGTCAGAATCCTGTCAACCATGTTGACTGTTATTCCTGACTGTCTCAGGTATCCTAGTGCTATCCGCTTATTCGGATCCCATCTTTTCCGGAATTTTCCATGGATGATAATTCTGATCCTTTCATAAAACGCATACATGAGCGAATTAATGGAAGCTTCTGAACCGTGTACAGTTACGCTCAAGCCCTTCCTGAAGAGACTGTCCGCTTTTTCATTGCCAGAATTTCCTTCCATTGTGGACCTTCAGCCATATTACGTTGGTCAGAGAGTAAGGATAGTAGTCGGTGGTAGTCTAGTAATAGATTCGACGTTGTTAGTCTAACCAGGTAAACAGGTTGATATATCTGCCTAGAATTTTACAAAAAAAAAAACAGCGGCAACACTCATTTTGAGTCAAAAAAAATCTTTTGTGGTATGATGTTAACCAACTAAAAATCAAATGATTTAATAGTGCCCGTTGTTATTTATAACCCTAGAAATCCCACTCTGTAATGAGGTGTACAGGGGCTCTAGTAAATGTGATTATATTGCACTCCAGACATCTAGAATGTCATCAGTTAGATCTTCTACCTAACCAACTCTCTCAATTTTCTGTGTTTCTATGTTGAAGTATTGGTAAATTATAACCCTAATTGTGCTACGTTTTCATATTCTAGCATCATGCACGCTACTAGACCACTCTTAACTTCTATTTGGATGCAATCTAAAGGTACCCGAAAAGTTTTTGCTATTACATTAATTTCCTGCATTTTGGATGGAAATTTAATCAAAACGTGAGCTTCAGGAGGATCCGATCTGTCCGTTTTACATATCGTACACACCTCAACCACACCAGTCTGGAATCCAGGATCATCCATACTACGAAGAATTATCTCCATCTGTTTTCTGGAAGTCAAGGCTTCTGCACATGTTTCGTCAGTTACTGGCAAAAACTTGGTTAAAAAAATCAACATTTTCACTTCGAAATCGTAATAATTCTTTAGATCTACTAACACATCTTCGAATATGAAAATTTTTCTCGTGTCTAACCGCCAGAAGCATCACAATGATGCAAACGTGGAAAGTTACCTACACCTAGTTTTTATTCACATGCACCATTACACCAACTACATTATCCAGTTCTTTTAAAATTTTAAAGGTTTCCTTCATAACTATCGATCGACGGAAAAGCCGCTAGTCTAAGCGTCCATAAATCATATCGTCTGTAGCATCCTATCGTATAGCTGCTTGCATAATTGGTAAATTAAATGTTTTCTATATTAATTAAGACGTATTGAACAGCTGGCCTTTAGCCATTTATTATTAGCGACGCCTTATCGTGAAATAGTGATTACTGTAACTCCTCACCATCTATCACAAAAACGATGTACTCGCATTTATTACCAAACATATCAATTTTCCCGCTCGATACAGTATTTTTAATGAACCGAAATGTCATTCAAACAAAGCTACGTTGAACGCAGCATGAACTCCTTCTGCTCTCCATCCACGGTTATCGCTAAAAGATCAATAGTTCCTTCTGTGAAATTGAGTACAAGAACGGCGATGATCGGTCATTACCATGAATATACAGACATCCAGTCTGTCATGCCTATCTACTGTAATATAACTCGAGAGGAGATTCTAAGAAAGATATATTGCTGTAAAATATTATCTTTACCAATTACTTAAATAAGAATATACGCATCATTGTGGCTAGGACTCGAACTAATGTTCCTAATTTCGCATTGAATGGTGACTAAACAGCGAGAAATAAACCGTGAAATCTGCAAGGATCAATTCAAGGTAATAAAATAACTGTCACCTTCTTCGAATGTGCTTAAATCCGCAGGTAAATATTTCAAAGTATTTACACAGTCAATTTTTTTCTTATCTATTTATATAAGGTTTTGTACATTTGAAAACGCTGATTGCTAGTATTGTACTGAAAGTTATCTTATATTCCACCCCACTTATTTAGGAGCCTTTTTGTAAATTTTTAACAGCAAATCAGGAATATATAATATAGGGCTTTATATTTCAAAGAACATGTTTAAGGTACTCTTATCGTATCATTTTTATTCCCAATAGTGTGTTTTTTCATTCACTACAGAGTAAAATAAACGCCACAAAATACATAATCAGAACAGTTCTAAAAAAAATTAAAAGAAGGTAAAAATATTCCTTAATCATAAAAGAGAGTTTTCATTGCATTTACATTAATACATAATTCATTACGTACACTTTGTGAAATTCTAGAAATGACACTTTAAAATAAAGCAGTTTAGAGAACATTAAGTCGCTTTTGACAACCATTTATGGACTCTGGCTCTGAATATGATACAATTTCTCTATTGTTCTCCACTTTCTTATAACAGATCAACCTAAACGCATTGGCAATTATGAATTTATCACTATAACGTTTTTATGCATTCACCAAAATGTTAACAAGAAATAGCTTTTAAATTGATAATCAGGACAGGTAACTGAACATCTGCCAAAACGGAAATATCAATTACTATAAAACTATATCATGTTTCCGCGGCCGTCAATTGGCCGTCGTTGGCGTAGCTTCTGCCGACACTCTGATGGGACATGCTCAGGGCTGTTACTGCACACTGAAGATTATTCATTCTATAAATGTTTATATGGGGCTTGATTTGGATCAATGGAACGGGGTAGCTGTTAGGAAGTTTAATAAGTCGGAATTTCCACGTGCGATATAAGGAGTAACCATTTTCGCAATTTAAATTATTGGGATGTTTGAAAATCTCTATAGATTCACGTATTTTCCTACTATAATAGTAAGGGTTACGAGAAAAGATGCGGGTAGAATTAAGTGCCAGTTTCTAGTCTATGCCCAGCCAGCGCGAACCCGGCTACACGCAACAACGACGTACAACGCTCGCATTCAGTAAAACAAGTGCTGACTGATTGCTTTGTTTCCCCTTTGAACGCACTACTGCACAAACATGGAATCCGGTAGATACCAGGGGCTTCTAAATGGTTGCGGTTTTTTGACGAGAAAGTAGTCTAAGAGCTTGGAATTGTGTGGACGAAACGTCGGCAGAAGTTACGACAACGACGCGATTCTAACCCGGAAACCAAGAGTATCGTAAGCAATGTTTGGTCAGTGTTATGGAAGTTTTTTAAAATTTGCAATAGTGTATGTCTAGGATTAAGTAGTGAGTTTAAATAAAGGGAATTTAAGCTACAAATAATCCAAAAATAACAAATACTACTTTTTGACAATAACTGAATGTGGGCAAATACGAGGGCGAAGCCGATATTATTGAGAATACATTGATGTTTAGGACAATTCTGTATCTGTCAGTTAAGGTGTAGTTGTATTTATGTTAGTTGCATACGGAGTTTTTAACTTTTTAAATGCTAACATAGGCGATATATGAATGGAAAACAAGTTTAGATTCAATCTTTAATCAAAAAGCACATTTTATGGTTACAATTTACCGACGGTATAAAGACTTTGAAGGCGAAAGAAGTTCCATTCGATATTAGAAAGGAATAGGAGGTCCTTGTGCGGCCGTCTTCGAAGAAAATATTGCTGTTTTTAAGAAAATAATTGAACCAGCAAAGACAAAGCAGCAGCGAGCTATGCAAAGGTTGAATAGGCGATGCTTTTTAGAAGTACGGGCCTGGTGTATGCATTTAAATTGGATGAAATCTTTGCCGGAGGTGTTCAGTAGAGAGAGAAAGGCACTATGTTGCATCATAATAACATCGTCCCATACCACAGCTCTTGGGATCCCATATTTGGCTGAAAAAAACATAAAAGTAGTAATACATCCACCATACTTACCTGATTTGGCAATTTGGCTAGTTTATGGGCTTAAAAGACATTTGGGAAGCACAAGATTTTCATCTGAAGAAGAAATTGATTCAGCCATTCATCAGTATTTTAAAAGGCTATTGGTGGCCCCTTAAGAGGCGGGTGATGTACTAAAGGGAAAATAAAATTCTGGAATACATTAACCATTTTGTAATTCTCAATAATATCAGTTTGCTACTCATATCATGTTGTGTCAAACAAATATGATGTTCACTGAAACAAAGTTAGATTAATTTCCTTTAACAAAATCAATTTAGTTATTTAAACCAATTCTAATTTATTGGAATCACTCTGTAAGGAAATTTGTATGTACTTTTAGAAGTAATTCGCATTTAACTATATCTTGAAATCAATTAAGTTTCAGCTACTCTGACATTGTAAAACATTTGGTTGAAATTCGCTTTCTCTTGAATTAGCACCTGTTAAAACAAAAGAGAAAAAAAACAAAAGCAGCAACACCATATGCGAGCAATTTCAGGTAGGCCATGCGTCCAATAGCTATTTCGGAATCCGTATTTTTATAGTGAATCACGCCAGTGTGACACACATTTGCAAAAATCAATAATAGCGAGCAGCAGGTACCTAAACTATGCACACACGAACCGTAGCGAACACATATTCATAATTCGTTCCAAGTCAGCAGTCCCAAATCAGTTACATCATGCCCACTCGGCTTCACATATACGTAGACGGAGGTGTACATCGTGTTGTGTACTCGCACACGGAGGTATATGCACACGCTAACCATTTTCGTCCGACTTTAATAAGCTTCAGTTGACTAGATAAGCCAAGCCGTTCGCTCCTATTTAAAAGTCACTGACTTCGCATTTGCTCCTCCGCAACACCGTGAAAGTAAACAAACGCCGCGGGCACATCACAGTCGAGCTTTTGCGCCCGTCGTATATCAAAAGGAGACGTTGCTCTGTGAATCATTTTAGATGGAGGACGGCAGAACGACACTTTTGCGGAAAGCAAATACCGAGATCGAAAACTGGTTGGCGAAAATAGTTTATTAAAGTCGTTCGGCCGGCAAGGAATGGTATCTAAGCATAAAAAAAAACTTTTGGGCGTGAAGTAATTTCTGATTTATATCGAAAAGAAATTAACTCTCCCCAAAACAAAAAAACTCGTTCATTATTATACGATAACTGATGATCCATCAGTTAGATTGTTCCTCTTTTCTTAATATTGTTTTACTTCTAACTTCTTTTAGCTACAAGGGTTTGCTATTAATAATAACTACACAAACCTTTCATTATTAAAACTGATGATATTATTTATTATTGAGGGTAAGAAATCATTAACATTGTAAAGGGTTGTTACTTTGAATTGAAAGTATAAATGGTTGGCATTCAATTTCGTACAAATAAAGTCTCGTAAAGTAGCACAATGTTTACTGGGAAATCCTAAACCTGTTCTAAATTGCAAGTTATTTTGGAAAGCGATAAAGTTGGCATAAAAAGTAAGCCAAACCCCTATGAGTCAGCCATCAAATTTTTAGAGGATCAAGTCCGAATACCTTACAACCGTTCATTCGCAGAACAAAATTTCGACACGACAGACAACGTCAGACGAGCTGCTTTTATTACCGCGTCAGGGAAAACATAAAGACGACCTCTGACAATTGTAAATTTAGCGCGTAAAAGACTAAAATGATAAAGCTGGCGCCTCTCCAACTCAGTATATGCGAGCTTTATTTGTTCACCATCTTATTCCTTCTGTCACCAATAAATCTTACTGTTATATCAGTTGCTGGCAACGAGACGTGCTTAAGTTTTTGATGTTTTTATTGGACTGGTGATTTTCAAGTATACTTATTAAAAGTTGGAAGTATACACTACAAATACTGCATTCATAATGTATCGAGTTGTTTACTAAAACTCACGCGTACGCCTAAACATTACATAATTAATAAACATGTCGACAAGGAACGTAAAAGACTCCTATAAAACCAACGTAAATCACAAAATCACTTAATGGTTTGAAAGAAGTGTTGTAGAAATAGGAAAAGACAAAAAATGCCTACTTTTACCACCGTTTTAACAGATTGTATTTCTTCGCTTTTAAGTCTATACTTAACAAAGTTAAGTGTAAGAAGCTTATAGTTGGAGATAATTTCATCGAATGAAAACAATAAACAAAACTGAACAGAAATAACTAGAACCTACACTTTCCCTAGAGAGTTAATTACATTTCATAGTAGATCGCTTTAACATAGTGAAATTAGTTTCTTTGCGAAATCAATTTATAATAAATATTTATTTGTAAAAAAACGTGGTGTTCGGCATTACCGCGTTATCACAAAGAAGAAGCTGTGATAGCGCGTCCTGAATACGTTAAAACGCTGTTCCAAACAAAACTATATTTATTGATAAGAAAAACAAATAAAATAGGGACGACACTAAAAGGTGTGTATAACGCGTATATTCTCATTTTTGCTACTGTTGATGCAACCTAAAATATTAAGAAGCGCATAGCTTTTCAATATTAAGCTCAAAAATTAACGAGCTTGATGAATCGTCGCCAAAACTCCGACGTATTTCGCTTGAACTGATTTAACAAGGCTTAACAAGGTTCTGAGCGAACAAGCGCCGGTAGCTTTTTCATACACAAATCTTCAGTCAATATATGACAAATATTCCAGATACTCACGGTCGTCTAGCACTATGTGGTGAGCTATCGGTGGTGGTTCCAGTTTTCGGCCGTCCCGAATATTCATGCAAGCTAATACGACCACGTTTAAATTCAACTACCCAAAATGCAGAATCCTCCTAAACCGCGTCCCAGAATGACGCGTATCTATTTATCTTAAATTTTTGTAGGATTACGAGTAATTCCACATTATTTTGTTGTTGATTTTTTTTACATTCCTTAATTTAAGCTAAAATAACCAGGCCTTAGGAAATGCGCTCTTGAGCTAGAGTATTTAAAGAATCCTCGTTCTATATAAAATTAATTTTGGGTTTCAAAGTATTAAGTAGGCTTCAGCTGATGGCCTTTCGCAATACTAAATACGTTCTTCGCTGGACATTTCCTTTGATAACAACACAAATCAACTTCGCTAATATGAATTTCCGCTGAGTGAAAAGATTTAGCAATGTTTACGATCTTATAATTATAAATTCAATTCATATTATTAAACAAGATAATATAAAGATTATATAAATTAATAAAAATGTTTGCAAAGAACGTAGCAGTGATAAAGTTAATCGTCGCGTATTTTCAAATAACCGCGGGGTTTTACCAAATTAATATAAGTGTGTAAACAAAGGAATAGTGTAGTAACATAAATAAATCAAGAAAACTCAACTCGTTAAATTTTAAAATTTAATATAACTTTGTTATCTAACTACTGTAATTATCTTTAACCTTACAATGCAATTCTATTATAGATACTAGATTCTTAAGTTATACTCGAAATAATTCGCTTATTCCTGACCTATGCGTAGCGAGAAATTATATATTCCGTGGGTATAATTTGTATACAAATACAGTAGATATCTTTCCCATGAGCCCAATGCAAAATTTCGATTTCTTCTCAGGTTGGCTTATTTCATGTGAACCGCAAGGTAAATATGCTACTACGCAGAACTACAATATACAATTAAATTAAACAATACGTATTTGCTAAGAATGCATTGTTGTTTGTTGTAGTGAATGTGTTTGACGTTAATGTTATAAGTTAACGGACGGAATTTAATCGTTCGTTAAAAAAATTATTTTAGGTTCGAACAGGCAGAGAATTCTTACAAAATATACTGAGTAAAACTAACAATGTTTAGGTTGAACTTAACGCTAACAATGCTAAGTTAATACTACCTCCAACATTATTTCTATTCCCTTTTATAGGTGTTAAGAATGCTTACTTTAGATACTGTTATCTTTTGCAAGACGCTTCTATTGTTTGCAGAAATAATGCAAGACGTATATCGTTAGCAGTTATTACTTATCAGCGCATATGACTTATAGTTATAAATTTTGAAACTTAAATTACCTACTAGAGATGTGCTTAAATAATATTAATGGGAATTTTTAACGGCTATAGCTAAAAACTTGGCACATAATGCAGATAACAAGTAACGAAATATTGTTGCTTCAACTTTTATCTTTTTTTTATAAACATTTCAAAGTTAGAAGATTATATTTAACTACATTTTGCAATTGTAATCGTATATTTTGGTTGCTACGGTACCGTCGTTCAAGTTGTATTAAAACGAACAAAAATACAAACAGATGTCGATTTATTGAGTTTTGTTTGCATCAATGCTTTTCAATTATCATCGAAAGCCTAACTAAATGAATATTTTCATTTTTATTTTTAAGGAGGAGACATCATTAACTCTGAATTCCGTCGTTTGTATAGGCAGTGAGGTCCAACTATTTTAAAGGGAAGTATTAGGGGTGCGTTTAAAAATAATGGATATTGTGAGAATGTGGTTAGAAAGAATGTAACATCGCGTCCTCGACATTTACGAATCACGAACGGTAGTATTCGGTGTATGATTTCCAATTCTATATTTTGTTATAAAAACAAAACCTAACCCGCATGCTATCATAATACATAGGCGAATGTTGGGTAATTTTTCCGGTGCTTAGAAACTGGAGTAATGAGCGTTTACCCTGATCGTATCCAAACACGTTCTAAACCTGCTTGATACTACGAATAAGGAGAATATTTAACTCACAATGTCGAAGCTATTTTAATCTCCAGGAGTAACTCTCACTCCATGTTCTCTATTTTAAAACACAGCCCTGCGCTTCCACATATCATTCAACTAAGACGAGTTAATCAAGCAAGAGTTTTCAATAAGAACGATGTTATAAACAAGATCATTTATAAGACCGATAGCAATGGCTCTTATAGCATTTACGTCACAATAGACCCGCTATGAGTTCACTCTACTGGAAAGCCGACAACAAACTCATGGGCTCGGACATTGTCCAATTTGAATTCCAACAATGACCTAACATCAATACCAAGGATACGTGCTTTCAGTCGTATATACGCGAAAGTGTTTGTGAATGTTTTACTTCTTTCTCTCATATTCGTTATATGCAAGGGTAGTCGTTGAAAAAATTTCTCATTTGGAAGGCCAGGCGCATACGCAAATTAAAGCAGAGATTTGTCCAAGGTGCGAAAAGAACAGAAAATAGAACATTCTTAAAAAAATTGGCAAGCTCAAAAATTCTGTATAGAAAGAAACCGCGCCATGGTCAATGACAAATAATTCTGTCTCGTCGGGCCTTCAATTTGAACGAGCATATTTGTTCAGCACCTTTACCACGCTACCTACTTTTGTAAGATTTATTTAGGTAAAAAGACCTACTCGTTGATGACACATAATTTTTCGCCCACAGGTATTTCAAAATTAATCCCCAAATACGATATTGATATGTAATTGCCTAAATCAATAATCTACGTAATGCAGTAATTTAACAAAACTTCTTACGTATTATACCCTATTTCAGCTGCGTATCCTGGTGATAACATGACTTGTGATTATTTTCACATTTTGACTTCATATTCGTAAATTATTCTTCTTCACAATGATGTGACGATAATGGCACCGCCGTACTTGTAATCGCAAACATTTATAATAGACATACTAAAGCTGCGAACATGTTCCACACAACAGAAACAACTATAACATTTCCTCCAGATGATATATCTCATTCACTATATTAGGAATGCTTTAATTGGTTTTGCTTCGTTGTTATTATGTAATGAGCGTAGGCCAGGAAAAATAATTGCATAAATTGCAGACAATGAGCAGATATTTTTTTCCTTTGCTCGGACATGTGCGATTTGAGAGAGTGCAGAGTACAGCCGTGGCGTGAAAATCACAATCTACAACGCTACGAGACCGTGTAGTAGATTAAGACCAGACCAGGCGAGGGAGATTCATTAAAATTCATCAGTCATCTGATTACTAGTAAATTTATACAGCACACGCCGTAATTATTGCACGAAGCCACGCGTGTATCTAAAGTCAGAAAGCATACGGTGTTGAATTATTCCTTTTTAGCTAAGTACGCCAATTGGCTGTATTTGTGTGCGAATCTTCGTTTGGAAAAAGAAGATGATTTTTTGGTAGTTTAGTAAATTATCACTTATAATTCCTAAACCTAATCAAAGCTCAATGTTCGTATCGAATAGAAAGATTTTAACATGAAAGGGTATCTTTTGCATTTTCTTACGTCTAATTTTATCATTTTAAACTAATACCTAAAAGTTTCGGTATATTCCAATAACGTACATTAAGAACTTCAACGACAAAGTTTTGTATTGATATGACGCTGCCAGTGTCGAAATTTCTCGACAACACTTTCCCAGCGATGCTCCCACCTCTTCAATCAGCCGAAATATGTTGACATCCTTAATCGGTGAAACTCTCTGCTTTTCGAACGAAACGTTGAGCCTAAAAAACAGAACAAAGTCACTAGAGACCAGATTTGGTGAGTAGGATGGGTGATCTATCAATTCCAATCCAAATTCGTAGATTTTTGCCATGGCGACCACTGATGTGTGTCGATATCTTCAAAAAGACGATATCTGTTGATGTTGAGAGTTGAAACTTTTCAGAAGCACGCAGATTTTTATGCACAAGATTTCAATTCACAACTCAAACATCGGTTAATACACCTCTTAGAGGTTTATTTATTATATGTTGGAGAGTGGATTTAAATCCGCTGAGTTACCGGCCATTGGTAAGGCTATGTTTTGAATAATTCCTGGTCGCTGGTCTAATTCATGTTTTTTCCAAAACAGGAATTCGACCTTAAAAGAAAATAAAAGAAAGGATATTTTAAAATCAAATAAGGAAACATAATTTTTTTTATCTGTAAGAAAAGAAATCACAAACGTAGCATTTACGAGAGCTCATTTCTTCTGAACATTGCTGTACATATCCATTAAAACCAAAAGTGAAAGTTACACCTTAGTTATACTGTATAAACAACAACAAAGCGCCATAGAACACGGATAGCCCCAGGTATTTTTTCATTGCAATTACGTAAGCGTCGACTTCTATTCAGCGCCAAACGTATTTTTTTATTACTCAAATTGATCGCAAGCTTCGCACGTTTTCATTCGTATGTTTAGCAAATTTGGTGAAACATAAATTTGACCCTGCTCAAGGCCAAAAGTCAGTCGCCTGATTATTTTATAGCGTGCGAGTCCGCAAATGTGGGTGAAATTTGTTGATTTCAAACGAAACTCATTTCTACTAATTAATTAGCGAGAATATATGTAAAAGTTTCTGAATATCATTATTTACGATGAGTACGTAAAATTGACATTGATCTGATAAAATATAGTGAGATATCTCGAACTGGTTCCTATAAGATTCCCATGCTTCCTTTTGAGGTTACGACTTTTAAAAATATGTAAAAATTAATTGTGACCAACCCATTTACAATTCAGGAAATATGAATCCTAAAAATAGCTTAAAACATATTGATTTTGATTTGCATAATGTTAGTATAAATTGTTGTTAATGTTTATATGCAAATTATGGTACTATAAATAGATCCTTTTCTATGCTTTTAGGCTATCACAGCTTACTTACAGACGCACAAAATAAAATTATATAAGATACAAAATTAAACAAGAACACCGGAAGAACTGCACCAACTAAAACCCTTCTGGTATACAACTGATTTTATGTACCAACGCTTTTATTGCTTGTACCGCCCCCTTATTGCAAGTAACCACAAAAATAGTAATAATAATCAAGTATTAATTATTGTTTCTAAAAACAGCGCGGCGTCGCGTCGAAAATGTTTAATATACCAGCCGTTAAAAAAATGAATTTCGAAGAAAGTTCTAATTATCTCAACTATCTCAAAAACTAAAGTAGATGGAGAGAATAGAAGAAAGTTGACATGAAATGAAGAGAAGCATTCGAAAACGTAATAATGTGCAAGATGGTCCATTTAACAAACTAAACTTACATCGTTTATAGTGGAAACTGAACATTCTGTGTAGCTTGAGTATAATTAATTAATATGTTGTGTGTCTCCACAACTTTTTTTATTTGAAAACTTTTTGTCTAAATCATTCAGAAAAGGAATTATCTTTCGCTCATTAACGCTGTATATTAGCGAAATGTATCAATGCTTAATAAAAGGAAGTATATCTCATTGTAACGCCAGTACTGCATGAATAAACTTGCTTTAATCTAAATTCAACAATAGCTGCTTTTCTGTCGCTGCCGGCGATGGAAGCACAGAGACGTTATTTGATGAAAGTACGCTTCGAGTTGAGAATCGCAATTAAATGTTGCAAAAAAATCATGAATTGTTAAAAACTCGTTAAACGCGTTTTTGCACGTTAACGCCTTCGTCTAGAAATTTGCACGTCGCTAGGTATAAATATGAGATGTGGAAAGCGTTATATTTTGCTCGAGAAATCGATGTTGTTGTCTTGAAAAATGAGTCAAAGAATGAAACCAACATAATTATTATTCGTATCATAAAAATCTGACCTTTTTTTCACTCTTCGCTGTTGTTCTTTTTAACTCCTTTACAAATTCTACTTCTACTGTATGTGGCGATATAGGCTCTGTGTATATTTGACATGTGGCATTTGAATTGTGCGATAGTTAAAGAGCTTATTTTGAAATTGTCATCAGCGGATGGCGAATTAATCAACATATAAATGCGGTAAAAATTTTACACAATTTCGTCTTCAATTTCAGGTGCAAAAGGAAAACTTCGACTTAATCTTCAGCTGAATAATATACCTAGCAAGATACTGGTGTGGCAGCTGAAAACTTGATAGTTTCTAAGATATTACAGAAGAAAGAAAAATGTTTCTTGTCAAAGTAAAGTGTGCCTCGAGAACACAATTTGACAATAATGTTAGATTATAATTTAGAGATGTCTATCGTGGATATACGAACCACTTGAAGTAAATGAAAATTTGGAAGTTGATGCGTTAACATATTTCAATATTTACGCTAGAAATTGAATTAGAAAAGCTGCGCTGGAATTAAATACAACACATACGAAAAACATAGAGATTTTGAAAAAACATAATTAATTTATAAAATAGACAAAATTCATAATCTTCATCCTGACGGTGCTATAAGAAAATTACTATTTTGAAATTATTTAATACTCCAAAATATAGCGAATCCGAGTATTTTAAATTAAATTTTACGGTCAGATGAATCCATTTTTTCCAATAATTCTATATTAAATAAACACAATACACATTATTGGCAAACAGCGCATCAGCATGAAACGTTTAGTACGAATTTCAAAATTCGTATGGCATGGAATTATAAATAGTACTATTTTGAAGATATCTTAATACAACAAAGATATTTAAATTCCTTGTAAAACGATAATATGCCATTAGCAGCTAGATAGTTAGATGATATTTCAACACAATGATAGTACACCTCCAGACAATTCCAGTCAAAACTGACTACTTAAATCAAGAATTTGCAAATTCTTGGAGTGGCAGCAGAGATCCTACAGTGCGCCCTCCCGATCTATCGCCATTATTTTTCAACAATTTTTGTAATTTATCAATAATCAGTTATGTTATACTTATAACTGTTACTAGCGTCACTCTGATAACAAAATAATTCGTTTTATTTTGTACATTGTTTTCAATAGTAATTTTGTTATCAAAGCACACTTTATTTTGAAAACGAACATTTCTCTTTTCTCTTTAATATCTCAAAAACTATCAAATTTAGGAGCGAGAACGCTTTTATCATTTTTCAAAGCAAAATTATTTTGTATTAGCTAGTGTAAAATTATGCAGGGTACCATTTAAGTACAAAATCTCCAGTTTTGGTTTCCACCCTGTGTATACCTTATCAATAACATTTACTTGATATTTTATGTTTCACTTATTAAACAAACCCTTGCACTAGATCGTAACATCATCTCCAGCTTACACGTCTCAGTTTATTAATTTGCCAATTAATTGAACAAGTTTTTAGCGAGGAAATCCGTACGTTCCATTCTTTGACAATCGCGATTGCTCGTTTAGTTTCGATAATAGTTGAACAAGGGAGTTATCATATCAACAATTTTCATCTGCTAATAAAAATAGACGGCAATCTGTTTTTTGTCCATTGTTTTGGCGGTTTTAGGCCAGATTACTTCAGTTTGGGATAGTTAGAAGAAACATTTTAAATTGCTCCAGATCATTATTAAATCTTGCATTTGCAGAATCCAAACAGACTCTACGTTTTCTTTTGATCCAAAGTGTGGCACCTCCTTTATATGTTTAAACCACTGCCTTTTTTATAGCAATGGTGCACAAGCAAATGCTATTCATGTGAACTTTTTTAATCTAGATATTTCAGAACAATACTAATATTATACTTTACTTTACAGGCAAATCTTTTAAATTTAAACTTACTTTATTTCCTGAAAAAATAAATAAACTTGGTACTTTTCTTCTACTGGGACAGAAAAATCATAGAAAAATCATAACATGTAATTCGACGAATCATATTATTTTGGACAATAAATTGCTGAAATAATCGTACGATAATTGTCGTTTTTAGATCAACTTATACCAATAAATCAGGACGAGTAAAACAGACTTTATAAGAGTTTCGATTTTATTTACATTTATTTTATATGAGGATCAATCACAACTTTTTATTAAAAATTACGAGGCCGTTTTATAAGGTGCGTTTTGACCACAATCTAATATCGTAAGGACAGGTAAAGTCCGCACCTCATATATACGCTAATATATAAGACGTACACACTTAACACGTAAAACTTTCAACATAACTCGTAATTACATTAGAACCTGTCTTCCTTCAAGTTTATCCGTGTAGCATGAAATTTCTGACCGTACAAAAAGCAGTTATAATTATGTAACATTAATAAACAAAACGAAGTTTCTCGGGTTTTAAAAGTTGCCCGGCTGGAAATTATTCTATTTGCTCCGGTTTTTCCTTCTTTCTTTTCTTTTATTTAATAAAAACGAAAAAAAAAAAGAGTTATTTCAACGTGTTGCAAACTCACGTGTAAAGGAGCGCAAATGAGCACAACGTTTAAATTATTCCGGGTTTCGCAGGATAGCCAAAAATGATTTCACAATTTATGCAACAGCGCGAAACTTTGATGTCTCCCCGAGGTAATATAGAACTCCTGCAAGTATGTACCTTAGAGGGGATCTGAATTTTGTCACAACCAACCCAATGTATAAAACATATTTTCCTATGTGAATTATTAGGAATGTTATATGCATTGTCAAAATGCTGGAATATCTGTTTTTTTATTTCCAAGAAAGATGTTACAGGTAACATTTTTTTAAATAAATATTGTTATACTCCATAGAATTGATACGTGTGTATGGGCCTGATGTACGGACATATAATTTATCTTATTTTTTTATCTTTTTATCAAATAATTCTATCTATAAATTGTTTAAAATTCCTTGAAATGTTGATAGATCGTTTGATCTCAGATTTTCGACTACATCTTTATAATTCAAACTAAGTACGCACCGTTGCCTTCTGCACTATTATCAATGCTACAGTGTAGGTTAAAAAATTAAATAAAATAAAAAATAAAAAAATAATAAAAAATAAATAAATAAAATAAAAAATTCAATCGCCTAAGACATTGCAAAATCAACATTTTGGAACTAAAATGTTCCCAATTGATTCGATCCTGGATTCGTTTAGCCCCTTTGGAATCGTTTCAGTAACATCTCTAATCCATTGTTAAAAATTCCTTTGGTCTATCCGCAAAATATCTTCCAACAGCCGCTATAAGTTCGGCATCGTCCATAAATTTGGTTCCCACCAGGTGGGTTGGGATTTCGAAACAAAAAATAGTCACAGGGAGCTAGATCTGGACTATAAAGCGGATGATCAACTTCTATAAAGCCACTTCAGCAACGGCACCTTTTGAAAGTCTCGACTTGCGGACTGGTCCACCGTCGTGAAGCACCTTGCATCTTTTCACGTTACTAAAATCTCTGAGATGATCCAGCATAATACTCTCCTGTTGCTGTATATATTTCATTGCTTTGATATGACACTTCATAAAATAAATATACGTGGCTCATTTCCGAATCGTAAAACGTCTATTGCAGCAAGGTATACAAATCGCAGTTATAAATTTTCTTAAAAGGAACTTACACTAATGGCGACTTTAGCACTCTTTCAGCTTCTGTGGACTACAAGAAACATGTATGTAGTCTCTATGTACAGTGTTATGAAAACTTCTGAAACAATACAGAAGCTAATATGTTCAAATAGTTATTATTGGAGTCAAAACTCTCGTGCTACTAGAATTACAAATAAATTTTTATTAGTGCAGCTTTTGGATCCACTTAAAGTAAAAGAAGCAAGCGACCAATTTCACCTCTTCGCACCCTTAAAATTTCATATTTTATTCGATAAAGTAACCATTAACACTTAATTTAAAATATCAACAGGTTCCTCTAATTTACCATGATGCTGTTAATATTTCAAAAATCAGCAATATGTTGTTACAAAAAGCAGTATTACATAATACGCATCCCACGTATAATTACCATCAAATTTCTAGTACTAGTACGCGAATTCCACATTGTTATCGTTATACAATAATCTGGAATATACATTTATCATCTTTATCTGATTTCGCATATTTATTTTATCTCGTTTAGAGAATGTTGATTAATTACGTTTTATTACATAAAAAAGCAAATATGCGGCGAACCGATTGCGAAAATACCGACGCTATAATTAATTAATCGATGTATTGCATAAAAGGATGTTACTACACCCATGCGAACGGTAATTTAAAGTTTATAAAGCAGTTGGTCATTATAATGATTGCTGGAAAATTACATGCTATAACAGGAATATCGTAAATAATGCAAAGAATCGTCGCATATGTAGAATGAATCCTAGTTTCGAAGACGTTTTCGTTGCTAAACTAAAGGCGAATGTATAGTCCGTATATTTCTTTGTTTCTCTGTTTTCGTGAGAGAAATATGTACATAGATAATAGCAATTTTCCAAATTGATTCAATGTGGAATTTGATATTGTTGCTTATAGTAGCTGCTTCCCAAGTTTCTCTTTGTACAGTTTAATATTACTTATGCTTCTGTTGACCTAGAAGCAATATTTAATGGTATACCTACTTCTACTTATAATTTTGCGGAAAGAACAAAGTAAAATAATGTTCTATAAAGAGAATTCCATGAGTATTCTATGTTCTAATTAAGGAAAGATATTTATTACAATTTCCAGATATTTATTGGATGTACACTGCCTTTCAGAGAAGTTCGGTTAGTTAGTAAAAAACATGAAAAGGTTATAGAAACAAACGAAACTAAAAACAAAATGCAATTTTATTGTATGTACAGGTAACAAAGACAAAAATAAATAAATAAAAAGTTATTCTGGCCTAATATAACATACTGAACATTATATTTCTTTTTCATCGAAAAAACCTCCTTTGCTGTTAATCACCGCTCGAACTATTCTAGGCATTCTTTCGATAAGTTTTGTTAAAACGGATTGTGGAATATTAATCCATTCATGTTGCAGAATATTCCGTAAATGTTCTTGTGAAGTTGGGCATATTTTTGGGATCCTCCTATCCAGTTCATCCCACAACAACTCTATAGGGTTCAAATCTGGGCTTTGTGGGGACCATGTGATTACTTTCAGGGTGTGCTGTTCTTCTTGCTCCTTTAGATAGTTCTTAGGCACTAACGCAGTGTGTTTTGGGTCGTTGTCATGCATGAATGTAAAGTTACGGCCTATTATACGCAATCCTGATGGCACTGCATGATTCTGGAGTATTGCAAAATAATCTTCCTTTCTCGTTACACCCTGCACTCTGCATAAATCTCCCGTCCCAGCAAAGGAGAAACATCCCCACACTAACACAGAACTACGCTCTTGCTTCACTGTAGGCACAATGCAATCCGGGATCACTTTTCGGTTTTAGATCTTCGGACATAAACTTGTCGATTTTGCCCAAAAACCTCAAACTTTGACTCGTCACTCCAAAGTACGTGTTTCCGGTCATCTAACGACCAATCTAGATGAGAACGGGCCTACTGTAGCCGTGTTGCCCTGTTTCCCCGACGCAATAAGGGTTTCCGAATGGCAATGCGTCCATGAAGGTCCGCTTGTTGAAGTCGACGTTTTACCGTACTCGCCGAAACTTGTTCTTCACGGCCGCGATTGACTTCAACTGCTATTTGTGGCGCTGTTAATTTTCTATTGCGATTGCTTAATAATACAATTCTCAAATCTTCAGCTTTTTTTGTTTTCCTAGATGTTCCAGGACGAACACGATTTTCTATAGTTCCAGTTGTCCGATATCGTTTTATGATGTCATTTACTGTTGAACTTCTCATATTTATTTTTTCGGCAATTTGCAGTCCCGAATATCCTTCTTCAAACAGCGTAATAATGCGTGAACGTTTTTCCACACTGGTAGGCTTGTCACGTGCCATTTTGAAGTAAATTTTCTTAAAAGTTTTGCGCAAAAACGACAGATGCACACCAACACACGTTTAACAGTAAAATGAAGCAAATTTATATCTTTACGCCTGTGATAAATAAATAAGAGGGATACTGCGGTATATTTCCTAAATGTATTGTTCGTTAATAATCCCCAAACGACCCGTTTCAAAAGATCGGTACTTCCGAGAAATTCTTGGAATGATAATAAAAGGGACTTTATTGTGGTTGTCGCAATATTTCTACTTTACATAATAATTTATGGCTTTAATCCCTTAGAAAAGAGTGTATGCTTAATATTTTTCTAATTTTATGTATTAATAATTGTATACAGTGTGATATAATAGATTTTTATTGTATGACCGAACTTCACTGAACGGCAGTGTACAGGGTTGAACCAAAAGCTCATTTAAATTACACGTGGGCGATATTGTGAAATAAACAAAACGGTTTTATCCAATAATGCCTGTATTTATGATTCTGATTTATCTTATCCTATCTTTTAGGAAGTTTTATAATTACATCAGTAAAACACTGAGTGTAAGTAGATTCCTAGTGCGTATGGATTTTTTTTTAACTTCTAAGGATTCAAAATCTCACCCATTGCATTTTAAAGCATTTTAAAATTTGAGAGCACTAAAAACTCAAGACGAAGTTTTGCATTATTACGATGGAATAAATTCTGCTTAATTAGCAAGTTTTGGACTTTGCTTAGACACTGCTGCCTTCAAATACTCTTTTAAAGCGTTTCTTTTTTTTAAATATGGTAGTAACATTTAAATGTAATAAGAATTAGCTGGATGGGTAGGCAAAATTAAAATTAAGATAAATTTTTAAACTATACACTTTTGCACATTCTTTCACTCTGAATAAAACATGCTTCGGCAGCTTATTGAGGTGACAAAACTCACCATCCACGCACTTTTTGTTTGACATTCGGGAACAAAGGAAAGCAATTATAGTTCAGGTGAATACGCGCACGAAGATATTAATTCGATATTTTTCTCCTTCAAACCTAAGCATTGTTATGATGCAGGATGATGCGACATCGATTATTTTCCCTGATTTCATCGCTGACTTATAGTAAGTAAATTGTCATACGCCATTCAGCATCAACTGTTCCTCCAAAGCAATGCTTGCGGTAGTACAACGGAAGGAATAAGCAATTATTTTCTTGGGAGTGCTTCGTGAACGAACACCGCTAGTTGGATTCGGTCCGTTTGGGTTAATTGTTGCTTTATTTCGTCGCCTGTTACGATGTTACATACTGATTTTCAAATTGCTCTGTTGAGCATTTCCTTACACGAATTGACGCGCGCCTTTTTTCTGTTTTTGTCAAATTATGAAGAATCCATCAGCAGTAGATCTTTTTCACATTTAAATGTTCATGCAAAACCTAATATACTGTAGTCTTCGATATGTCTAAAAACATAGTAAATCACATGCCGTATTGCGTACGGCAGCGATGTTTTTAGAACAACCGATTTTGTTCGAATTTCACGAAATTCATCAACTTTGGAAGCATGGAAACGGCAAAATTTTACAAACAGTGTTTTCTTATGGTGCCTCATCACCAAACGTTGAACGAAGCGATTCGAGACATTGTTGCTGTGTTAAGCCTAAAAAGTCACCCAACCAAACCTTTCACGTGAAATTTCATTTTTTTTCCACAAAATTGCTTTTTCTAAGCAAGTTACTCGGCCGATTTTTGTGCTGCTGAAACAATAAGAAATATTAAATAAAAATTCGACACCTAAATAATGGTCATTCATAAAAATTTCTGCCGTAGAAATTTACTTTTTGGATAATTTTAACCACAGTCTCTTGTTATTGTCTTGAAGGTAAAATACCTTGGTCAACAAATTATCAACTTGTGTAAATTTATAACTGAGCTTAAGCTATATTTTTTAAGTATTTCCAAACATTCATGTTGCTACTAATCTGACGACATGGTAAATTATTGCGAATTGGGATAGCAATACATGTTAAGTAGTTAAGAATTTAAACTTTGAATTGTTGAATGAATTGTTTCCCACGTGTATATCTTTTATCTGAATATAAAAGTTTCAAAATAATATATAACCTCGAAAGAAGTCTTTAAAATTGAGTATATTAATATCATACATACAAGGGTACCTATGTACCCCTTTGAAGTTGATTTGGAACGATAATGGCATTAGAATTGACTTGTTTAATAACAACTTTCAATAACTACACACAAATAACTGTGAAATTGATATACTTTCTATTCGATATTCTTACGAACGGCTACTTTGCATCTTTCTTAACAACAATAGATAGTTACATTTAAACGTCGAAGTATAAGATTTTAGTGGATATATATACACAATAACGTGAACGGTGTGAATTAGAGCACGCAGTAGAAGAATTTCACTGTCTTCAAATGAAAGCCGCAAACTGTTTAGAATACGCTGCAATCATAATACCTCACCTTCGCAATCAACATATCTCTTACAAGCAAAAATGGTAGCTTTATTCTAGTTCGTACGTCGATTTTCTTGTTTTGTACAACACCGTGAAACGGCAATAAATTCTTAAAAAAGTACAACTTTGCAATTTGGTGCCTGTCGGACTGCAACAATAATGATTTACATCTCACGGCTTGCAGAAAGTTAGCGTAAGATCTGGATGAGCACATGTGCTATTCGAATTATTAATAACCTCGAGACCATTGACTCTTCTCTAACAATAAGTTGATGTCTTCTGCTTGTATTTTTTATAATTATTAATTTGTTCGTATTTACAATTTTCTTAATGTAAATAAATAAATATTTAACTCCGCAAAATACAACAGGCGACCAACATGAGTGTGTCATGCCATTCGACCTAAAAGAAAATAAGACCACCTGACATTTTTGGTAGCAGAGACCTGGTCTCTCTGATACTGTCCGAATTATTTCGAGGCCTACCAGTTATAATGAAAAACAGATGTTCGCCGAGATTCCATCTTAGAGCGTAAAAAATTGTCGGCACACCTGTTACGTAACAATGTGATCCACAAAAAATACCGTAATTTCATGGTGGATTATAGAGTGTCGCATAGTGTATGTGCATATAAGTGTAAATGTCTCAAGCTTGTAGGGTAAAGTAGGCCGGCGTTATACAGACACACTTATAGATAGTTAACTTATTTTGGTTTCTTAAGCAAAAGCTACGTTTATTGTTTATACAGTGAGGTCCTAGGCTAGGACAGAAAGCTGCGATGCCAGATTGACCCAATAATTCATTGGTGGCTGCTGAATTATCAAATCTTAATTCTAAAAACATAAGCTTATTATTTATCGTTATTATATCCTACATTTTTCATATGTTTGTTTTTGGTACTCGGTAATATTTGTCTTGACATAACATTGAATTTTGTTTGAATTAATTCGTTATAACTGATTCTTTTAAATTTATCGATTTTTGGTAGGCAATGTCCGCTTTTCAGGCACGAACCATAGGTCAACCGTAGTATTATGTAAATCTGGCAACAATTATCAGCTTGTTTACCACGTTTTCCGTATGTTCGTGGTAATGTTTGCCATTGCAAAATCAACAACATAAAAAAAATGTAACAAATTTAAACAAACGTACCATAATTAATTAACTCCAATAAAATTCGACAAACTAAAGCAATAATGAAAAAATCAAGTAAAAATAAGAGAAAATCGAAATATGATAAATACAGGATATAATAATAATAAATAACAAGAATAATTTACGTTTTTAGAATTGAGCTTTGAGAGTTTGGCAATTGTTATATGTTCTGAATTGATCTGACGTCACAGGAAACAATTTGGCGCTCTTTACTAATCAAGTTTGCATAATAACAAAAACAGATTAACAAAATATTTATTGCTGCGTATCGTAATATTTTTGAAGCTGAAATATAACACATGTGATAGCGTTGGACTCGTTTTTCAATTACCTTTCCACGAACCTGAAAATATGCCCTGGTGTGCTATTTAAAATAAGAAAGTTGACGTCACTTCCGATAGATTGAATTGAACTACCGTTTAAGTAGTTGAGTGTAGGCTTTCACGACCGTAATCCGTAGTAGAAATGTCTTTCGGGTGATGTCGTGTAGTTAATATTTTACTTGACGTTTCGCTGACCATGCTGTCAGCTTCTAAAGACAGTCTTTAGAAATCTTCTGAAGAAGCATGGTCGGCGAAACGTCAAGTAAACTATTAACTACACGACATCACCCGAAAGACATTTCTATTACCGTTTAAGTATATTTATAAAAAATAAAAATTAGCCGATTTTTTTCTAAAAATACTGGCTTTTGTGAAGAGTTAGTATTGGGTAGGAGGATAGGTACTTTAGGACCTCACTGTATATTTATTACATAAAATTAATAAAATAATTCGATCAGGTTATATATTTTAGCGCGTATTCAACCGTATTATGTTGGTACAATACATTATTTTCCCAACAAAGAAAAAGACGTGATCGCACGTAAAAGCAGTGTAAGTTCTTTCGGAGAAGAAAAAACGGCGACTTTCGTAATGCATGTATGGTAAAATGGAGTAAATGGAAATGTTCCTTTTACCAAGAGTATTCTATTTTTGTAGTTGATTCCATGTTTTTACTTAAAAAATATAGAAACCTTCATCAAATCTTTGCAATACAGAAGATTCAATTGATTTTGAATCTTAATAAAATAGAAAAATAAAAGAATTTATATGTAGGTATAATGCAAAATACAAACTTATTTTTCGACATGTCATGCTTTGAAATCTAAAGAACGGTAGATATCAGGAGTGATTTATCGATAAGAATGGGTCAATGCAACTCACTCTGACTACTATCAATGGTTGTGGCTTAAATTCAAAATAAGTAATGCAAAACAGTGCAAATATTCTAGACATTTTGCAAATTTCTGTTGTAAGATATGTGACTCAAATTGGTCACGCTTTCTAGATCCATATTACAGTGCCTCATTAGAAGCGGATCAAATCTTATTGAGCATGTTTCTGTGCGCTTGTCATTACGCGAGCCTTGACAACTACATGTTGGGACGCAGTGTAAGGGTTCTATATTATGTTATGAATGTTCCTAACACATAATTATCCAAAAGAGAATCTACTCATCCTTTGAAAAAAACATGTTTATTAAGAAAATATTATAGTATGAGCGATCCTAAAAAGATATTTTAAACTGTAATAAATAATTAAGTTAAAAAAAAATAAAACAACAAATTTTGACAATTAATTGTTGAAACGGAAAAGTAAATTAATATAACTAGTAATTCTAGTAACTCGTAGTAAGTCTCCTTTTGACTTGATAACCCGTCGAATACCTGCAAGCTTGTAAAAAGTACAAGTTTGTCGCGAAATTCAGTAATTAACGTGTCCCAGATTTGTCTCAATTTGACTCTTAAATCGCCGATTGCTCTTTAAGGATTGTTCCTATTTTTTATTTCTTGAGGGCCAAGGCAAAACTTTTATATTCAGTTAGGCAAACCATTGTTTGCTTAAACGTACGCTCAATTCCAATTGACTCAAACCGCTGGTAGACATAAAACTTCATATCAATTGCCTTTTTAGGTATATAACAGCCCTTTTGACTGACTTTTGTCTTTGTGAAAAGCCTCTCTTTTATTTCTAATCTAATCACTTAACGTCTTTTCTATCGTCAAAAATCTAATTTGCTTTTGATTTTGGCCGGATCAACTGGTTTCATTTCTAAATAACAGTTAATGGAGGTTTTTCTTTGACTTTAATAAATTATTTATATGCATATACGTATGTATATTTTTAAATGCCTTGTATAATGCGAGTTCAGTTTTATGTATACATTTCCAACAATAATCTCGGGATAGGGGGTCGTAATTTCCCTCAGAATGCGGCTGGAATATTCTTTGAAAATGTTAACTATACTTCTTTGATCTCGCTGGGTTATAATTCTAGGCCTGCCAATACTTTTTCATTTAATTTCGATGGCTCTAGTTTGTCTATAATATTTAACAATATTTCCCTGGACTTAACTGAAGGTTTTTCTGTTGATGGTTTGAGGTCCAAAACGAAATAATTCGAGTTTTCTTAACTTATTTGTATAGATGATCCCATAATAATATTTAAAGTTTATAGTTTCAATCGATCGATTGTTTTTAAAATTTTCATCCATAAATCAATATTTCAAGTTCATCCTTGACTACTTAAAAACTATTAAAGATGCCTTCCGCTTACATGGTGAACACGTCGAAATCTACAGGTACACACATAGGATAGTGTCAGAAAAAAACCCAAATTTTAATTACTGCACACAAACAGCAGTATGCTTGTCCGAATATGGTATGACAGTATAATTTTGAAACGAAGAAGTATAATTGAGATCTACGTTAGTAATTTTTCTTATTACATGTGTCAGACAAAGATCCCAGAATCCCAATCTAGGGAAAATTGAAGGGAGAAAGTCATCACTGCCGCAACGTCGCCTCGCAATAAAAAAGTGAACATATCAAACAAAGACACTTTCAATGTAAATAAATTATATGACAACAATATATACTTTATTCTATGTTTCTATAATCGCGTATTTTGAAATAAATCTTATTGCAATAATTTTTGTCTATATGCCAATTTTTTTAAATGCAAATTTTCTGTTTGGCTATCGCTACTTCTAAACATAGAAGCACGTTAAATTCGCTTTTAATGTCAAAAATTACAATATTAACACACTGCTACCAATTTTCTATGAAGTGGTTAATTTTTTCGGGTGGATGACGTAACAAAAAGACAGACCAGAAATGTACGCTTTTACCTACATTTGAAATGAAAGCTTCGATTTTCAGTATTGGTAATGTTTATTTAACGTATATCATTCTCTATTCTTAAATATGTACCCAAAAGTGAGTGCCAGTTTAACTTTACTAGAACTTATTCATACTCTAAGACAAAAAGGAATTAAATTTTCCAATAATAACATAACCCAATTTTCTAAAAGAAACATTAACGAACAGTGAATCAATAAAAAAAGTGGTACTCGATGAAAAGCGACAGGTGGGATAATTTCCGACGCCAGCATGCTTCATCCAATACATACCGTACACGATATAAATTTCCTCCATAAATAACGAAAAGTTTACTCAAGCCATAGCATTTTATTGCTGTCAACATCTGCAGACGTTTTATTTTTAATATTTGTGGCACTTTTCTCGAATATTTTTCGACTTTCTTTGCTTTAGACTCTCACCAATTAGATGACTTTTATCAACGCACATACGGTGCTGAAGGCATATGGCACCTGACGTGCGCTATTGAAAATGATGGTCAAGTTATTTACACCGCCATTAACGACATATGCCTTGAGAGCTATAAAGTTCACGTTTACGATCTTGTTAGATGAAAGAGCAATAAAATAAACACGCGCTTTGCTCCTCTTACAGGCTACATCTTCAAGAAATCGAACCTACTTTCTTTAAAAATCATATAAAAACATGCATGTGCATATTTGAATTAATAATAAAAGAATATCAGATCAAATGACTGAGACCGATTTTATTCACAGGGTTACTAAATAACAATGCGATAAAATATTTTCCCTGCTGGTTAGAAACACGCAGAGGATGTTCAAACTATTAAGTCATGCACAATACCTCTTTCATTCATCGCAGATATTTGTTTTAATAGAATTGCATGACTCATTGCGTTACGTTCTCCTAGTTTGGGGAAGAAAGAGGGAGGACCAATTGCCTTTATTCAGATGTATGAAATACTTGTTTATTTGCTCGGTTGTTCAGTTACTCCCGAAATAAGACGCAGTATGTCAAAAATCAGTTCCCCAACTATCCATGACGCTTTCGTTATTTCTTGATTTTGCTATATTTCCCTCTAGCCACGACAAAGACAAGAATCAGGTATCGTGCAATACATATGCGCTACATTACGCATAGTCGGAGTAGCAACAAATGGCGGTCTTTGCATTTCGTGAAGTACCATAAGCGTCTACACTTTTCGACGCGCAGGTTGATTCTCCGATGAAGTATGGTGCATTCCTACAATACAGTATTATATTTCTTCTGTCTCCGCGGTGATTCTCTATCTAGCGTTCGTCGACATCCAAATCTCGGAATTCCTATTACAGACGCTAGCGGAATCTCTGTCGAAGTTGGAGATACTTAATTTGATCAAATTCGACGCAGTTTTTTAGTCTGTGCGTTGGTGACTTTCTTTAAGAACAAATAAAATAGTGAATTCACAAATAAAATAAAATGGTAGCTGCTTGGAATGCTATAGTACAATATCGAAAAAAACATTGGTGGCAAAACCTCCAACGATATTTTCCATTTTGGGAAATCGACACTAACTTTGCTTACTTGAATTTATGTGAGGAAACACCCATGCAGGCGCGGCAAAAATGCTAAATATAGTTTCTAAATGAATTTAAATGTTTCCGTGATAAGCCCCACCACATAGTTTGGAACCACTAGTGAATACCATGTTTTTTCTGTTTATTTAGAATCCCGTTAATTTTGATTTAATTCTTTGTATAATGGATATCATTTGTCCAAACTAAAGTAATCCCCAATGTATTATTTTATCTGAAATGAGTCATCGCTTTTTCATGTAGTTAATACTTCGATTACTAATAAAGACAATCAAGTGAATTTTCAACGGTGCTACGATAAGATAAAACCTTTATTACAACGCAAGGTGTACTATTCACCTATATTCCAAAATATCTAGACGTTAGAAACGTCTTGTAAACCGGCTAGAATATTTCTAATCATAGAATAAATATTGGGCCAGTAACGGGCAATACGACCTGCACCTTACATATTAGATAAAAATAACATTACAACGTGTAGAAATCCTATTTTATGAGCGAACCTTCTATTACCTGAATTCACTTCGTAAATCCAAAAATTGATCAAGGTTTGACCAAGTACGCAAATATGGAAACGCGAGTGAACAGAGGTACCACGGGACACAAAGAACTCTATATTTTAGCAAATTGTGACAAAATATGTATTTACAAGTATTTGCAAATGAATGTACACACTTGGGGTATACAAAGCCAATTTTAACTCTATCAAGCAATAAAGAAGATAGAACTGAGGATTTAAAGCCAAAAGAGGACTGAATTCCGTCCTGAGTATAATTTCACGATAAGCGTACTGGAAGACGCATTGCATATTGCAATACTAAAAGTTTCTCATACAATAAAATCTAACCATTTTTTTTTTAATTTTGAACTAACTCTATATGCAACATAACATCGACCTAGGTGCCCCCATTAATTGAGTACATATTGATGCTTTTTGAAGAATTACAATAAGTCTAAGAGTATTCTTTTCATGTAACACACTAAACTGCAGGCATGTTTAAATACATCTTTATGCGGATGATACTTATATCTATTTTTCACTTAAGCCTCTGTTGTCTATTAGTGATTGCATCAGTTTGGATCAGATTCTTCTGCGATACTTTTTGGCGGAGAACCCGATAGTGATTTGACTTTCTCTGAGTCTATTAGCAACCTAGAGCATCTGATAAATGTTGACTTGACTTCCCTATCAATTGTATCAGCAAAACGGTTAAGTGATACACTCATTTTGTCGCACTTTAACTGCAGAGACGTTGTTTATGGACGTTGCCTTGATAATGTACGTACACTCCCCAATAAAAACTTAGACGCGGTAAGATGTTTTAAGGGTTACTTAATCACTTCCAATAGTCTGTTATTAATAGATTTATGTAAATTTAACACATAATTTTGAGGGATATTCTGCCATTCAGTCACTATTGAAGTTTTCAGTTCCTGGACCGTGAAATATTGACGGCCTCCGCCATAAACGCGACGTGCCAATTCACCCCACATGTTTTCAATAATGTTTAAGTCTGGTGACCGTGCGGCCACTGTAAAGTTTTAATCTTTTTCTCTTTAAACCATTCAGTAATGGTTTTTGCTTTATGAATTGGCGCGTTATCTTGTTGAAAAACAAAATTGCGCCCGGGCCATTGGTTTCCAAAACGTAGAAGACTGTCACGCAATAAGTCTTTAAACGTCACACATGTCATTTTGTTTGTACAAAACACTATCCCACTTTTATCGCGAAATCTAATCGCTGCCCACATCATCACAGATCCACCCCCTAATTGTCTGGTCATTTTCACTTTTGGTTCCTTTCTCAGATCATGATAATGATGCGAGTAGCCATCCGGTCCGTCCAAATTAAAACGTTTCTCATCGGAAAATATAACTTTTTCCCATTATTTCTTCCAGGATATGTGTTCTTCAGCAAATCTCAACTTCGCTTCTTTGTGTTTCACCGAAAGTGGCGGTTTTCTCAACATTTTCTTCCGTGATACTACCAGTGACGCCTTTAAAATCCTTTGAACATTACGCACGTGCGTTTGTACCCCCGCCTGTTCTGCAATAACACTCGCCGACGCAGAAGAATTGGATGCACACCGCAATATCACGCGTTTATCCCACTCACTTACAGCTTTCGTTCGCCCCTGGCCTTTTGATTTGCCGTAATTTTCCAGATCTTTTAGGAAATTTCTAACGCAATGATCGCTTCTTCGTAACCGACGAGCAATTTCCTTCTTACTAACACCCTCCTGGTGTCAGGCTAGAACTTTACCCCTTTCTATCAAGGATAATTGTTTTTTTCTACCCATATTGCAAACATTTTATAAAATATAATTTCTCGTGGTGAAATGTGTACACTTTACCAGAACAACCACTGCATAGAAAAACAGGTATCAAATTAAACCATTTTTGCTTATATGAATGTAATAAATGCGTAATAAATGTCGTATTCCTTTAGATCTCATATAAAACGTATGATTCAGAATTCAGTTATCTGAATTAATAATTTAAATCCAACTTTGTTTCTTTTGTTTTTATCTTTATTATTTATTTTATTTTTTCTACTTTATTACCTATATAGTCATGTTGCTTTTCTTTTCTTTACTGTAATTATTGCGGTAATATTAAAGAACAAACGAGCTGGTCGTCCGAGTTTCTACCGATTACCAAGAGATTTGTCAAATTTACATTTGAATTTGCTCACGTAACGTCTTTCCGTTTATTTTTTATAATCCTTTTAAAAGTAAAAGTAAAAGTATATTTTAATACAGAAGTTTTTCAGTTGGTAGAAATAAAAAAATATATTTCCGCCTCTCGCTCCACTATGTTATATATTACAGGAAATTGTGACAGACATTTTAGATTCGTAGCTCTAATCCTGCATTAATACGGAACATCGAAAGAAAACCAGATCAAAATAATATTATTTTTTAGCAATAGGCAAGTCACATTGCTAACGTGTACAATACTACAGATACTCCTAGTCAAATATAAATTTAACTTAATATAGCAATAATTTCTAAATTCTTCATTTGATTCTAGCTTGTTAAGATTATACTTGAAAGTCTAAGAGTAACCCAACACTCTCGCGTAATGAAAGAGAACGCCCTCATATTAACATGGAATAAATTAAAATAATCTGCAAAGTATATTTACTTTAACTTTCCATATTACTTCGTAGATAATACTATTGTAATTTATACTGGTTGATAGTCTTCTCAGTTAACGCTAAAACTATCTTTTGTTTTGTTGTAAACTGATTACAAATAAAAAAAAATCGAATGTGAAGTAGCATATTTTCCAATAATATAGAAATATGGAAATCGCACATAAAAGCACTTATCCATGTTATCTAAAGTTAGAGTCCATTAATGAAACAAAGTCTACATTTTGCATGTTTCCAAACAAATACTTGTTTTATATGTCATTAGCCAAAGTAGCTTTAGAACCTACCCACCCTACTTCACACAAAAATAATCTAATGCATATGCAAATGCATAAATGGGAATAGAACAGAGAAAATTCGAATAAACTTTGTTAATTACTCGAATTAACGTGAAGTAATTTGATTCGACCACATAAGATTTATGACATAACGGGTAACTTAATGCATTCCTATCTACCAGAACTGATGTTTCTTTCTTAACGTTTCGGTAGAATTTACGCCGAGAAATACTTATTTTCTAATTCCAATAACTTACAATCAACATCAATAATGTTTCATCGTACTTTTTAAACCGATAAAAAAGTGAATAAACACATCAAGAAACTCATTAATGTTTATGAACATCGATGATTAATGAGTCAAGCGGTCTTTTTTAACGCCCTGCTCCCACTAACATTTTCGGCTTATTGTTATTGTTGCGTTCTTTACGGAACTTTAAGCTTTTTTATATACATACATAGATATAAACATACAATTTCAATGATAACGTGACACCTGCTTGTTTCGTAACGGAATTCCATAGTAAATGATTGGCGGATGGTTTGTCAATGAAATTATTTGTTCCTGTAAACGATTTTTATGAGTCATAATTTTAAAAACAAAAATTGTTAAAAACAAACACAAGTGTATCAACAATTATCATGGCTAATTAAAATTGAAGTGATTTACTAAAAACATATATCTTGAGCTGATTTTTAAAAAAATATAAATAATTGAAAGAATAAATCACGGATGTAACGCAGTATTTAATTTGTATATCGATTACTATATATGCACATTCATAAAATACAATTGAATATAGCCACACTCTTCAATTTAAAAGTAAAAAAAAAAAACAATATGAAGCGCTGCAATAATAATATCATTCAACTATTTATATAATAATAATAGAGCTTTATTTCACAAATCAAAGCTCAGTTACCCAAAGAAAACAAAATTCAATATTATTTTACATTATTATTTATTTAAAAAAAAAAACGTTCCTGTTGAATGTATTCGAATTTGATAAAGTTTGGTGTACAATACTAATAAATGAATCTAAATTTAATAAAATCATAAATATCTGTTAGAAATTGACATATGAAATTCACGTTATGTTGGGTTATTTCTAAATGAAGAAACTAAACACATACGTAATAATATACAGAGTGGTCCGTTTAAAATAGCAAAGTAAGCGACCGTTACGCTATTTGTGGATCAATAAGAGTAGTAAGGATTCAATTTCCTCCTGTATTTCGGTTACATAGTACAATTTACACAATATGCAAGGTAAATACACAAAGGAATCTAATCTCTACCGTTTACGTAATCACCCACGGCTACTGCAATATGGGCAATTTTATGTTGAGATCCTGCATACATACATACAGAATGCAAACAATATATTTAATAATAGTATCAGTGTATTATAATGTCGAAAATCGGTTAAGAAATCTATTAACACTCGTCGAACGTAACAAAGCACGCCATCGATTCACCATTCATACACAAACTAACCGTACGCGTATGAATCCCGACTTCTGGCCGCTTTCGAAATATATCATCGCCGCCAATGAGTGCGTACTCGTTCCTGCAAACTTATTCATAAAGAATAAAGAGAAAAGAAACGTCCAAAGTATATTTTATTTAATAATATAGACAAAACATACAAGAGATCTCACATGAGACATTTTTTTTACTGTAGAAATGTCTCTCGGGAGTTGTCGCGTACTTGATGTTTGACTTGACGTTTCGCTGATCATACTGTCAGCTTCTTCAGGAGATTTCTAAAGACTGGTGTTGTTGTCTCTTGCACCTTTGCTGATCTATAACTGTTCCGCTCCGATGAATCGCGTTGTTCGCTGTATGACGACCCCGCAATGCTAACTTCCATGTGTTGCTGATTTTGTATCCGTCTTCGCGATTGAAGTTGTTGGTATTCTTCACTATTTCCATCGATTCGCGTAATAACAACAAACATCAAGCGACAACACCCGAAAGACATTCCTAGTATGGATTACGGTCGTGAAAGCCTACACTCAATTTTTGTTTTTACTAAATTTTAACTAGCAATGATTTTCCAATCGATTATTGAAATATTAACATGTACAAGAGCTACGTCCAGTCTAAGAAAAAATCTGTGTGCAGATAACAAGTAAATAGTTTTTATTGAATTACACAAAGCACTTCTGTATTCGATAAAATTCGATGTATTCCACTTCCGTTGCTGGCGCGCGAGAATCGTGGAAAAAAAATCAATTCTTATCATGTTTCACGTTAAACTCAGTGTTCTTCCCACTGAAATTTTAACTACGTCACCACAAAGCTATCAGTTCGTACACTACAACCGGCGTCAGCAAACGGCATGGCAAGGAAAACATACTCAGTCAGTCTAGAACCGCTGTCGTGTTAGTACGCGCGCTTTCGCCTTATATTGATGCGTTCGCAAGCGATATCAAACGATGTCTCGACGTATATAAATAGTGCATTGTGCTAAGAAGTTTAAACGAACAGACTGTGATAGTTTTTCTTCGGCACAGATTATTCTGTTGCAAATATAATTAATTGTTTTGACTAAAAATCTTCCAAATTACTCACCACAATCGAAAAAAAACAAATTAACTTATAAATCATAGGTAAGTTCTTAAATCGCAACTTTTTTATCTGGAGAATAGAGCAATCATGAAAATTGTGTTACGCCGCCTTCAACAGGTGAATTTTTGACCTGATATCAATCTCTGAATGCTTGTACAGCACAGGTAGAGCCTTCAAGTAGAAAGTCTTTCGCCTCGAGGGATATGGAAAGAAATATATACGCTTCCGAAGATATTACTTCTATCGTTAATCTTCGAAATGTTTTCAATACATGCGTAGGTACACACGTACCAAACTCTATTGTGTTAGAAAACGTAATGGTTGTTTTGAATTAATAAGAAATTGTTTATCGAGAAGTGTGAATACATGATCTCGTTAATCAACGAATCAATCCAGGAAATTATATATGAAACATATCCTTTCCATCCAAACAAATGATTTCTGGGAATAAAACAAATTAAACAATATTTGTTTTTTAATAGCAAAGAATGTTTATTTTTTCAATTCTTGTTAGCAAACGTTTCCCAAATTTCTGCAAAGTATATCTCCAAATATCGCCTAAACTGGCTCTAATTTCGTAATTATATTCACTTACACTTAACACTTTTCGCGAAAATTACAAATCAGCAAATCATGCTCATCACTTCGATATATTTTGCTTTAATTGCGGTAATTTCAATTCAATTTTGATTCAGATTTGATTTTTTCAGAATTTTCAGATACATACATTCCAAAAAGGATACTATGCAGTGCTTTCCCGCGTTCCTTTAGATTTTTGTAATCCACTTATTAGAAATGTTTCATCTTACATCTAAATCCTTAAAAATCTGTAAAATTATACAAGATCCCCCTTATTTGGGAAAGCCCGATTTGTTACAGTAAACATAAACATCCATCGATTTATGATACGTGCATATTTATAGAATTGTATTATCGAATGTAATTAGGGAATTTCATTATTTATTGGAATTGACCGTGATACGCTGCTTTCTACTCAATAAAATCGGTTCTTAGGAAATAACTTTGTTCACAATATACTCCTAGATTCTATTTTCTATTGCCTTCTTGCAATATTTAAATGATTGTAATGCGATTTTTTCAATTGGACACTTTGCACAAACCTTTAATGATAACACCAGAAGGATTTAAATGGTAAACACAACTTTTTTCTATTTCTTTCCCACCAGAGCTGAGTAAAGCTCTTTAGTAGAGTGCTTCAAATACCAAGCACCAAACTCGCAGGATAATTCAACAGATACCAAGTACTCACATGTTCTTATTCCATTTTCAATTGTTTTCAAGCTCAATCTTAACTACAAATAACCAAAATTTCATAAATTTTTTAAGTAAGAGTGTTCTTTTAATAGATGTTCAAAACTACCGTCATTGACCTCTTTTACATTTTATGCTTCATCTACGAAGGGCGCCTGTTGCAAAACAGGCAACAAAATGATGTACAATCTTTACGGACCTAACAATGATGAATATATCATAAGAAAATTATTGAAATGATTTTAAGCTTCGAAAGGATTGATTCAGCCGGTATGCCATATGTGATAAGAAGCGAACATTTGGATCATTTACAAAAACCGTTAGTTAAATTGTTTAATTTCGCTTTAACTTCAAAACAAATGAAAATCAAATCAAACAAATCAATTTACTGAAAAAACTGACATTTCTCGTAAACATTTTCGTGCGATGATTTTTTACGATTTTAAAAGCGCCTTAACTTAACAAGGAATCGATCGACTTCATTCTGCCTTTGGTGATGAAGCACCATCCAAAACCACAGTTTATCATTGGTTTGCAGAATTTAAGCGTGGACTTACTAGTGTCAATGACGAATTTCGTGAAGGTCGTCCATCAACTGCTGTTATTTCGGCAAACATTAATGCTGTTCAGGAAATGATTGAAGCGGATCGACATGTAACATATTGTAATGATTTAGGAGCATTTCTCTCCTAAATCATTACAATCTTATTTAATTACTTGTAAATTTTTGATCCACCATGTATATTCGGCTTAATCTTCACACTGAATTTAGCAGAAAAGAGCAGTAACCTAAAGTGCACTGCGTTGTTGCAAAAAACAAGATTTATATTTTATATATAATACAATAATCAGTGTTTTCATGTAGATAAATAATGCACAATAATAAATAAAATTGATAACATTTACAACAACCATCGGCGACAAATTTATCTTGATCATTTGCGATAAATTAGAACCTTCCATGTTATGAAATAAATACCATTTTGAAGTGTTGTCACATACACTATCGCAACTGTCTATAATTTTCCGTATTTTGTACTCGCACAAAAACGATAGAGGTAACACGTAATAGTTACGCTGATTCGTATTGCATTAAACACTTCCTCTTCAAATGTAAAATGTTACATTAGAGATTAATTCATAGCGATACCGCGAATGTAATAATTTTATCGGACGTTAAACCAGGACGTTTTCTTCTATTAGAAAGTCTAAGAATAAGTAGGTGTTATAGAGAATTTACGCACGCAGCTTAATCTTTATGTGTGTATTTTTAATTTTCTTCTTCCGTTTAAAACCTGGAGTCGTTTTATGCATTTTATCTGATAACACTTTGAGAAATGAAACGGAAACTTTGAATGTTATATAGATTTTGAGCAGAGATCTTGATGAAGGTTTAATATTTTCTTAAAAATAAGAAAAGCACGAAACATCCAAGAAAGTCCTTGAAATATTGGCGAAACTCATTACTCCAAAGTATATTTGCACGTTAAACTGCGTAATTACATTTTTCTTTGAATGAGCACGGATCGGTAATACTATCGATATGTAATTAATAGTTTAACCAAAAACGTATTGTTTAAACAAGACAATAAGCCAATAATTGCATAAATTATGGACCCGTAATTTGCGTGCTATTAATTTGTTACGCTACGTACTCCGCCACTGCGCTATCGCTATGAAGCAGAAGTACAACAATACATTACCTTAAAACTTCGAAATTCCCATATATCAAATGGCAATGGCGAAACACACTTGCCATGTAAAGTTGTCGTAGTTGCAAAACTTTCTCAAATGTAAACTTGTGCTTCGCTACCAAAAGCCATTAAGGTATCCCGTTTTGGCGTGGTCTATAATTGTTTTCAAAGTAGACGAACTACCTACTACATGAGATATCTCACTCCACACACTTTCAATAGTAGAAGTTACTAAATCTTAGGATTATGGATTATGTTTACATACATTAATGTTCAAGTTAATCATTTGATCATGTTTGTAGATTATATCTCATACATACATTTAATGTAATAATAATATGTATAATAATAATACAATAATAATAATATGTATTGTAATAACACAAATTTAAATACCATCCATTGTAGTGAAGCACTTTGTTTGTTAATTTATTTTTTAAAAACTTAATACCACACATAGATGCAACTTATTCAGCCATGCATACATTTCGACATTTAAAACAATTCATCCTTAGATCTACACTTTATCGCCATATAGATGTCACTAGGAGGAAAGATATTTTTATTGGGAACTTATTATTAATGGCGTGGTGCGTGACATGCTCGGCTATCACCCTTGATCACGCTCGCGCTACCGGGTTCGAATCCTAGGCTCGCTACTCTGAATGAGGCTTTCCATGGTGTTCCAAATTTGGCAAATGCCAAGGGTAAACTTCTTAAACCCTGAGAGGAAGAGGCGTAATGTTACAGTCTTTAGATTTGAACAAATTTTACTCTACTCCCTTATTTAGCAACACACGATAAACGCTTGCAATATTTTTTGGGGAGACGGCCCAACAAGGCATACAAGCTTTTTAGAGCTTGTCATAACTGCAGGATCCACGGCTTGATTACTATCTATAACTATATACTAACTATTAAAAATAATAGTTTCAAAAAATCTTTCGTAAAATATGTGCAAACTTGATGATAGGCAACAATGTCAAATAAAGAGTTAAAAAACGATTTACAATTAGGATGGATTAAATGGGTGCATGTGGCGATGTTTCAAACGAATTTTTCAACTAAAATTAATATTCATAAACATTATTCAAAGTAATACGAGAAAAACAAGGAAAGAGGTGTAAATCGAATCTGAATTGATGCCTACGCTTTTTCCCGCGATTTCAAATTTAAATTGTTCAACGTTGTGTGTGTCAAAATGCACTACCCACGTTCACAAGTTAGTCCAATTTAAAAAAACTCTATTTTACTCGACTTCATTAAAAGAATGCACTTCTGCTGTCCAACCGTTCGATGAAAAGTTTGGATAACTAAAAAACACTCATTCCAAAGAAGAAAGGAGTTATGTCTTGTAAACCACCAAAACTAGTATAAGACAAAAATAGCATTCTTAGAAAAAAAAACGCCAAAAACGCTTTTCCTTTTTTTGCAAGAAAAATTGTAAAGCTTTTCATTATGCAGCAAACAACGTGAATTTTCTCTCACAAATGATTACAAGTGACCTGACATGTCGCAAACATATAGTTAAACAAAGGCATTTGTTTTTACAAGCGACTTAAAAATTACGGTGCGATCTACAATACCCGAATGATATTTATTTGTAGAGCTTAATATCTGCTAAAGACAGTTGACAATGAATAATCATCGTCACAATTATTTAGTAGATTTCTCAACACTTATAATTTATAAATTGAATGTCTTATAGGTATATATTTTATGAAATAATCGGTTAGAAAACTTAAGAGCAAACGAAGGTTAAAAATAGCATACTCACGTATGAGTATGACAATTCAAAAACAAATATTTAACCCGACGCGTCTAAATGTATGTCCTTTATTTAAGATTAAATAAATAGCGTTAAAAATAAACTTAAACCTATGGAACTATTTTTGAACGTTCAAAAATATATGGGTGCATACCTAAATCTATTTTCTGTAGCGTTTATTATCCAGAATGTTCCAGGTTTGTTTTTTCAGTCGAAATATTACGTCTTGAAGCTAACGGTTGTAATATTATCGCAAAAGATACGCTTCATCACTATTAACACCAACACAAACAGTAATATTACGATTACTATTTGGTTGACCGCTAAATTTGTCACGACGGATCAATTTCTTAAAATAAAAGCTTTGATAACCGCGGTTTGATATCTGCCTGTTTTAATGATTTCCTCTTATTGTTTATCACGTTTGGTTAAATATCAGAAGTAGTAAACTACCTTCAAATTTTTTAGTGCATTGGAAAAGTAGCTTTCCGTAATTTTATTTAAAGAAATGTGCGTATTGGGACATTATAAAACAAACGTATGGCAGTTGATTTTCGACACCTCCATCAACGAGATCGACGCTTCAAAGCGAAATAAAGGATGCCAATTCACTAATATTACATAAAAGATCAAAAAATATTTAGCACTTACTTCTTTTCTGCTATTTCAATATGTCGGAAGGGTATTGTTTATGACTACATTGCAAACGAAATAGATATAGAACAAACAGCGGAGTAATATTTATAACTTATTTATATACAGTGTATAATTTTTCGATGTATGTATATGTATGCATTTAGTATTGAATTATCTCTGTTTGTTTCCGCTAACTCCAATCGTAATATTCGTAGTGTCCCAAGTGTTCCCTATTAAAGGAAAATAAAAAAAAATTGAAATATAAATTGTCTCTAAATTTCCTTCTATTCTTTGGTCTTCTGGTTCGAGAAAAAGTTTTTAATTTATAATTTTTAAGAATTGTTGCACATTGTTAACTCTACACAGTTAACCTAAAAAATCTTCCTGTTCCTTTGGCTATTGCATTCCTTCAGCTCTTTCATAAGATTGCTGGGTATTCGATATACTTTAACTTCCTGATAGAACATTGTCTTTCCCATTAATAAAGAACAAATACAGAGCTGAACCGTATGGAATAACAGCAACATCACGAAAAAGATAAAAAGTACCATAGCTAAAGAAGCAGGAAGATCTTGCTTAGATGTCGAGATTTAATGATTTTTTTGAAAAAGATAAACATATTCATGGAAGCGTCAAGTTTATAGTTGCTTTTGCTCAAACTAAAACCGCTGTCGCCAAGAAACAGATGTTTATACTTGTTCAAACGGCTATGAAGTCTATTATTAACTACATAAAAACAAGTCGATTCATATGTTACAATTGTCGTATTTTTGAAGCATTCCCATCGTCGACAAAAATGTGCTAAACATTTTTAAAATTTCGTCGAGAACTTATTTACTTGGATATAACTTACTAAATAATTTCATGGCCCCCAAATACAAATTCAACGATATTTCAAGAAACCTAACACAGTTCCTAGCGCCAGTGTTGCCTCAAAGCATTCAATTAACATAGAAAACAATAATACATTTTTATGTAACTTTGACTTTTAATGCAGGAAGTGTTGTGAAACAGTTTGGATTCATTCAAGGAGCCTTTTTTTATTAATCAAAAAAGGGCTTCCAATCAAGTAAAAATAGAAATTTGAAATTCTGCATATAGACATCTTGTAGAATCTTGTAAATACCAATATGTACAATGGCACAAAAGTAAACTTGGACGATACGCAGTAGACCTCTACGAAAGTGAGCTTTTTTATACACTGCCCATACTGCTTCGTCACTTGCCAACCGTCCAAGTATACTTTTGTTGTATTGTTTGATGGAACAAATATTGTGAAAAGGTTGAAAAAATGCACCACAGAAGAATTGTAGCACTTTCAAGCACAATTAGTGAATTTCAATGGTTTTTTTCGAAATCTAATAACAAAAATAGGTATCGTCAAATATATTTGAATTCTTTGATTGATTGCCAGAGATTTATTGAGAACGTATTTTATTTCCGCCCCCCAATAATAATCAAATTCCAAATTCTTTATTTCTAACTTAAAATAGATCTTTTTATGAAAAACAAACCTAAATAGAAATATGAAGCGCAGTATATGTTTCACTAGACACAGCAATGATATTACATACCGTTGATTTTTTTTCGTCTAATATTACCGCCCAAATCATTAATTTTGATGCCTTTAATAATATAACATTCTTTTGGTCAACTCCATATTTAGTATGGACAATTATTTTTACCAAGCTCAAGGTGCGTACGCTCATACTTTTTGCTTTTCACCGTGTGTATATTCTAATATCCACAGTTCATTGCCACAATGTTTATTAAAGCCAGTAACTGTGCTATATACTTACGCACCATAGCGGTCATATCGATCGGCCAGTATCGCGAAGGTACTACTTACAGACGACACCGATTTTAATGAACCTGTTCGCTCAATAATGGTTATAGACAACAAGAAAGCACCAATTCAGACGTCTGAAACACATCGGAACGTTCCAATTCATAAAAACTAAATTGAGTTTTTTTTTTTATTGGAGGCCATTGATAGTTTATCTACGTTCAGTGTACGGGAATTTTTATTGTTGTTGGTAAATTATATTTCGCTCAAATTATTGTTGCTTGGCCACGCGCTGTTAAATTTCTGTTTTTATCAACTTCTAAGAAATTTGCTTTTTATCGATAATCCACGTGTTTTTTTGGAAAAAATTCTAAAATGCTTTGGAAGATACCAAGGAAATTTTACAGCATTATAAAGTTGGCTCATAAAGTTGAATTTTATTTTTTTCATTATCGTAAATTTCATGGAGTAATAATTACAACTCCATTGATACTTCTACAACTAATGAATTTCCTTCATTAAAGCAATTTATATTTGATTTAGTTAGTTACAAATTGTGCTACTTTAAAATAACATTCCAATATGTCAAATTCATATTGATCGTTACTAATGTTAGTAGTTGTCAAAATCCGATGAAATAATACTTGATAAAGCCTTTCTTGGTCATACTTAATGTTGAGAGTGTGTATAGTAGCGCAAATAACACAAAATCACGTGAGTTGTTTTATATGCTTTCCTTGATTAAAGTATCCTCAATCCTTTATGTAATTTTAGTGACTTTTGTTACATAATACCAAAACATGCCGTATTCAAGACAAGGAGTTGTATTTCTTTGATTTATCTTTGGTAATTTTATATTATTGTAAAAGTGATTAGCATCACATAGTTAAAGATATATTTTAAGGAAGAACTAAAAAAAAAACACAATTTACAGTAAAAATACCGTTTTAAAAATATATTTTTTTTGCTTTCAGTTATTCCATCAAATGTTCCATACACCTCCCCGAATAGACGATGTTTACTAATCAGATGAGATTCGAAAACATATCAAGATGTAAAAATCGGCAGATAGTGATCATTCAGAGTGTGCGGCTGTGAATATGTGAGAAAATCTAAACAAATGGGTGCAAACATGGGCAAGAACACCTCCCTCCTGGACGCGTTGCCATCCGGTCAGGGCACCCTGCACGTCGTCATGCTCGGCCTCGACTCGGCCGGCAAGACGACAGCGCTCTACCGCCTTAAATTCGACCAATATCTAAACACGGTACCAACGATAGGTTTCAATTGCGAAAAAGTCAAAGGTATGCTCGGTAAGGCGAAAGGAATCAACTTTTTGGTGTGGGACGTGGGTGGCCAAGAAAAATTACGACCGCTATGGAAGTCGTATACCAGATGCACCGACGGAATCGTTTTCGTTTTAGACAGCGTGGACGTGGAGCGCATGGAGGAGGCAAAAATGGAACTGCTAAGGACGGTCAAATCGCCGGAGAACATGGGTGTGCCGATACTGGTTCTAGCAAACAAACAGGATCTGCCGGGCGCCAGGGAACCACGCGAACTAGAGAAACTGCTCGGTCTGTTGGAGTTGGGCGGTTCGGGCGCACCAGGTGGCCATTTATGGCACGTCCAACCGGCCTGCGCCATAACGGGCGATGGTCTGCACGAAGGACTCGAAGTACTCTACGAAATGATTTTGAAGCGTCGAAAACTAGCGAAACAGTGTAAAAAAAAGACGCGATAAATTCCGCTTTTTGTTCATTATTCACGTATGCGTGTGTGCGTTTGTTGATGTGAGCGTGCGCTGTGTGTTGCTCTCCTACGTGATCATTAAATTAAAATGATGTGGCGGCGATGCTGAAAATGACACGTGTGTGCATTGCTATTATTCCGGTAGTCAATTTATTTAAATGAAGGCCGTCGCATTATGGTTACGATACGATTACTATGGTTGCTGATGGTTAATGTCCGTCGATAGTAACGATGGTGATGATGATAATGAGGAAGAAGGTGTACTAGTCCGGCCCGCATATACTTGCCCCTGCCGTTATTTTTTATGTACCTAAAGATATATTATATGTAATATCATGAATACAAATTTGCACAATGTTATCGTTCGAAATTCGATACAAATTATAAATTAAATTAACTCTGGAACTACATGCCAAATATTAGTTATTTTTGATTCATTTTTCAAATTGTAAATTGTAAATATTAAGGAAAATTATCAATTTGCGAATACTGTCAGCATTGTACATAGCGTAAACATTTAGGAATCTCAAGAAACAGCCTTTGAAGAATCCATAAAAATTAAACCGTGAAAAGCTTGTGCTTTTCAATTTTTAAATAAATTGCTGTTACTGTAAATCTGTAGAGGAGAAAAGCTTATCCATTTCAAAGAATGTTCATGTCCTTGATCTTCATCGATCGCGGCTATTCTCGTTTCCTATATTGTTTAAAATATATTCATACACCAGTTCCATTTTACTTGATATATCAATATTAATTAATTCGCCTGCAACAAGATATACCTGATAACTCACTATACGCAATGAGAAGTTTTTTATTACGTGTAAAAGTAGTGCGGAATAGATATTTTTGTGTTTATTGTAATTTTCAATTGGTCGTCAACATATAAGTACGTGCATTTAATATAAACGCATATTAGTATATAATGGGTACAAAGTGGGGATACTTGCAACATTTCCGATTTTAAAATTATGTAGCTGCGTCAAAATGTTTATGAAAAATAAACTTTCTACATTAAAAGTTTAGCCTTGTCTGGTAGACTAAGGTTTTGTAACAGAACTAGGTAATAGTAAAAGTGAACAAAAAAATGTTTTTTTGATGTTGCAAAAAAAAAACGGCATATTGTTATGTTCATAAAGATATTATTTTTGTTATTTGAACCATAAATGCCAGAAAATGCATGAAATAAACGCTTTATTTAAAATCTTATTTTTCAGGGAAACATAAGGGCAAACTTATTGCATTTCTTACAAAAAGGAAATACTAATTAATTTTGCGAATTTAAAAGTAGTTTGGGGAACTTTCTCGAAAATTTACAGCAAAATTGTGTTGAATTGACACTATTTCCCGAACACACAGTTTTCGTTCTCTACTGTTAACTCCCCCTAAATAAAGTCAACAAATTCAAATTCCAGTTCCAGAATTCGAGTGATATTTCCTCCGAAGTAGAAGAATTAGTTTCTCCACTGCACCTGTTTTTTACCAATTTTCTTTTCTTTGTGTTGCAGGAGAAATTATATTAGTTATTCCTTCCTCTTCTTCTTCTTTCATTATCTACTTAAAGCAACTTCCATATCTTCTTTTCGTTTTAGTGGCAGCACCTTGATCACAAAACCTTGTTTTATTCAAGACCAATTGGGCAATTTCTTTCAGTTCAACTAGAAAATTGCCACAGGATCTAAATTCAGACGTTGATATACGATCTTCAATCATGAATGTAGATCCACTTAAATGTTTGAAATATCATAGATTTTTGCAAAATGGGCTGTCAAACTTTTCTGAAACTGAGCTATTAATATGGTTTCTTTAGGTCCGTTAGTTCTCCACGTGTCGTATAAATTCTTTGTTTATATACTATGTATGGAGGTAAGATGTAACCAGTTGCTGTCCCAGCCGGAATGGCCAATGTTGAAGTTTTCATCGGATCCAGGCATCTTTGAGGATATTTGGCTCCTCATTCTACTATTACATCATAATATTCTTCAATGATGGTACGAAACCTTGTAAACAGCTAAATTTACAATCTCGAAATTTGGAATCGGAAAATTCCGAGAGCTTCTTCCTATTATTTTTGTACTTGGTTGCTAAAAAAAATTAAAACTAAATGAAGCAAAATATGTTAGCGTCGGTTAGAGTCCATCCACATCCACATCAAATTTCATTGCGATTCTACAGTAAACGATTTTTTCAGAAACAAATTGGACTGTACCTGGCAAGTACAGTCCAATTTGTTTCTGAAAAAATCGCTCTCTTACTGAGTATTTTTCTTTGTAAGAAAGTACATTTTGGTACACAAACAACACTCTCTCACATGCGCGTCTCAAGATCACCAACATTTCGCCAATTACAAATTCTAAATCTTCAAGATTCATCCTGCTAAAGTGATATGTGTAGTTTTTTTTTGCAAAGCTACTTTTTGTTGCATAAGTAACTTCAATTTGTTCACCTTTGCGCACACTTGATTATTAATTTCGTAATAATCGTTTATATAATAAAATTAAAAATAGGAAATTTTATAATAAAAAACTCCATTGTTTAGAAATTTCCTAATATTTTACATTTATGATTGTAATTACTTGTAACAAATAAAGGTGCAATATCTAGTGTTATAATAAATAATGCAAAGAATTAAAAAAAAATGAAGTAATAGAGATAAATTACGTACAATAAAGGCTATTGTTTTAAAAATAAAACTACAACGGTTTATTGTTTAAATTGTAGGACTTTCGCTTGTGAGGAAAATATTCTAAAGTAAAAAAAAAGCTATATCTAATATAGATTCAAGCTAATTTAGAAATATGTTGTAGTTCCAGAGTTACCTTACACATATTAGAATTACATTTCTTAATTCGATAATAATACAATACATCAATTACACGGTTTGTTTGATCTCCCCACTTCTTTGTAGACAATTTATTTCGTTTTGCTTTTTATAGACTTGCTATAAATCACAAAAGAAAATGTATATAATCCCCACGTTATTGTGTTCGTTAAACCACCGATTAAAAAAAGCGAAGCTATTGTTCTAAACATTATAATTTACCGCGAAAATGTAGCGCGAGGAAATCGTAAAATCGAAAATGACTAGCTTGCACATTGAAAGTTGAAACGAAAAAGATACACATGTTTGTAGAGAAAGCCAAAAAAACATGAAATATTAAAAGCGCAATGTTAAATCGTATAAAAAAAAAAAAACAGAAAATTAAAGAGGCATAACACCCAAATATTCCATACGCTTTATAAGTACTTCATATGTGCAATTTTAGATTGTAGGCTACCATAATCGAGAATTTGATAAATAAATGTTAAATAGACACTAAAGTGAAATAATTTCTTATAAGATATACAACGAATTTTAATGCTACATCTAAAAACTTAGAGAAATATGCTCATATCTTGAGAGAGAAAATTATGTCTTTAGTTGAATTAAAGATACCCCATTATAAAAATAATATTCGTCCATTTCTATGATTTTCTATGGAATTTATAAAAGCGTACCTTTAATAAATTCTCGAATATGGTTTTTACCAGAACCAAAGGTGCTCATTACTTTGTAAGTAGAATTTAGTTAGAAACATTTTTCGCTCTACTCCTGTTGAAAACGCTTCAGTTAATTATTACATAAACGTTACTTTTCTTAAATATTTAGTTTTCCTTTCTCATACAACTTTTTACACATTCTGCCATTATATTAGGTAATAAATTATTTATTGTATTGCTGTGATGATTTCTCGCAAAAATGATGTAATCCATATCCATATACATAACGTAATAATACAACTGAAATACATTAGAGAATCCTTTAATTAGCATTAAATAAGAAGCACATATTTAATATTAAATATTTATGTAAAAAAAATTCTTAAAACAAAGTTTAAAAAAATCGGTAACTGGGATAAATAAATTAAAAAGCGCCACGGAGATAGTTTTAAATTACAAAAGGTGATTTTAATTTCAATATCGATAATCAAATAGAAATTGGTCTCAAGCATCTTTTAGAATATATCTAACAATTCTATAGAAGAAAAATTGAAACAATGCTTTTTGAACCACAATTTTTGCTCTATTTTCATACATTTCAACATAGGAATATCAGTAGCGGTGAGCGATGGCATGAACGGAAGGGCGCGGGAAACGATTCGATTCACTCGTGTACATTGTACTATGCAACGGAAATACACGAGCAAATCGAATATTTGACGCCGAACTCCTAGTTACGTCACCGCCCACCGCTTTATGCCAATATTCTGTCTCTTTTGCACTTGAAAAGGAAATAAAGAGTATTAAAAAAGGAAGTTAAAATAAGAATATTAGCCCGGAACATTTCATTGTTAGAGTTCGTCAACGGCATAAACATTTTGCCGTCCGGTTTATCACTAAATAAAAACAAGAAACAATTTCAAGCATTAAAATACGACATCCTCATTTTCTCTTCTGTTTGACTCTCTAATGTATTTTAAAATATAAAATAAATACAGACTTGTACAGTGCTAAATTACTACAGTTGAGACAGTTAAACTGTCGTTCAATTACGTAATCGTTTCAAATGAAGGCTATTTAGATTATTAAATTTTATGAAAACTTTCTGAAGCGCTCGGTTAATTGAACGTTATATATTGTTTCTTAAGTTCGGACCTTCAAAGGGTCGAAAAAATTGTTACTGAAGCAAAATTAATTATACAGAACATTGTTATAAATAAAATAATGATAAAGAAAAACAGAACGTACTGTTTTGTATATACACACAAATGAAATATTTATATTTCCTACTCAATATTTGTACATATTTAATAATTGTGTATTTAAATATGCAGCCTATAAATTTAGTGTACGCTTGATAACATTACAAAAAAATAATAACTACAATATACACTTTATATAGAAAAGTTATAAAAAAAATATAATAGACATATTAAATATTTGTTGTAATTTTTGCACTTGCAAGTCATTTGTACATCTCTTTTCTTTAATACATATTTGTTATCCTTTTTTTTTATATGTGTACGATAAATCAACATGTATATCTATATATAATCGCAGTTTTTTCAATCATAATAATGATTATTATTGTATTGTAATTATGTTTTCGTTTTCCGCCATGTTTTTCATATATGATTTGTAAATATGTACCTATAAATGTAAAGTTAATATTATTTCTAATTATTATTAAACGATGTTGTTTTTTAATTTTTG
>LR736857.1:2885327-3128222 GCA_902654985.2 Oryctes borbonicus | reverse complement strand
CTCTGTAGATTTAAGTAATTGACTCAAAAAATGCCGCCATTCTATTGTTCCATCCTAGAAATTGGCGAGCTTACATTTTAATCTACGACACCCTTGTGTAAATATGCACGAGTTCTAACTTCCAAATTGCAGGAGAAAAAGTTACATCAGCATATAATTAGCTAATTAATACCCGGGATCTTTGTTTAATCAAACGTAACCTTATTAGACTGCTCGAGAAAGCCAAGGCGATGCATATGTGAGCAGACTCACGCTCCAATTTACCTTTTGTATTTACACAGCGACGCTCTCAAGAAGATATTACAAATTTTCCGGAGCTATAAAAAGTACCATAAAACGAGATACGCCGCGCTTACGGTCGAAAGTGCTGAGTAGACCGGGTGAAAATATAATGTATATAACGTGTACGGAAATTGTGTTGCATTATGCTTTAATCCCTTGCTGACACAAACGGGAAATAAAGTAAAAAATGTTTAGTTAGAAGAACTCCTGCAGGAATGAAGAAAATTGTCGTTTCCGGTGTACCTACTCGTATCAACTTTAATCGAATTACCATGAAGTATCTCTTAACCGAACAATGAAAAGACACCTTTGGCCAAGCTCCTTCATAGATAGATATTTCCAAAATACAATTACTTGCTCTCTTAAACTTGTCAGTTATGTTGATAATATAACTCTACAAACAGCACTAAAGCGAAAATACTTGTTTTAAGTTGCTTTAGTCATACTTACAAAATTCAACACGCCCAAACGAAGAGACTTATAGCAATTTGTTTACCTTTACTGTAATTTTTATTTTACTTGTTTCTTGGTACACATTGTTTCCTTTGTATTTCTTCATAAATAATCTTGTTAAATGGACGCAATGATAATCTGAGAAACATAATTTTAAAAAACGTAAATTTACAAATTATAATCAGCACCTTCTTGCTTCGTCAGTTTTCTCAATAACCAACCGCCTTTCCAATTCATTGATTTCTCTTATTGATACTTTCTAGTTTGTTCCAAGCTTAACTTAGCTTATCTCTACTTTCATTCGAATATCTTTTTTCTAGTACTTTGTTTTATTAAGGACCCCTGTTGGACTGAATCAGGGTTATATGATTTTCACCAATCTATCTCCAATAATTCTAGCAATGAACACTAGGACGTTATCTTGTTAAACATCCAAGTTGTTTCAGTCTCTGTATACTCACTTTTTGCCCCTTATCCATGTTTACACAATGATAGAAAACTTGTGCCACTGTCCTTCCTCTGCTAGATATATCTATCCCCAGATCATCTTTTTCTTTGTCGGCAAATTCTAACTTTTTCCATAAGTTGATTGGAAGAAATTCTCATCTATTCTTTGAGTTAAAAAATTTTTACAGGATATTTAATTATTTTTCCAGCAGTATTGTCCCGGTAGATTTGCTTTCTCGTCTGTACTTCTAATTTTTGCTTTTACTTTTATTGTCATTTTGACAATCTCAGCTCAATTTAGCGTGTCACTTAAGCTACAACTACGTACTGCTGGCGTAAATCAATTCTTGTAATGTTATTCTTACTTAGGCTTAATTTCAATTTCCTATAATTCTTTCACGTCGCCATCCTGTTAATTCCAAGGTAACATAACCAACGTAACGACATAGTAACGACTATTTAATCGATACGCATCTAGAAATCATGAAGATAATCAGTGTAAATTTGACAGAGTCAAGTTGTAAAATCCGCATTACAAACAATCGTTGAAAGTGCAGCGTTAACAATGTCGAAAACGTCTAGCTTAAATATAAACCCTCGCGAAACTGATAAATCATTCGCCGAACAAACGAATTTGTCCAGAAAGGACTTCAAAAAAAAGAACAAACAAAACGCAGTGATAAAACCTAAAACACCTATACAGAGGGTATTTGGTAACAAAAATATAGTAAAAGATCATTACTTCACCAGTGGTTCGAAGATCAATGACGTCAACCAACGAGATATCCTTCAAGAACCATCGCCGTTCGTTTATCCAAAGGATTTGGAAAATTTTTCGTATAGGGTGATGTCGAAGGCATGGAGAGACAACTTACGAAGAAAAGAGTTCAGCTTGAAATATAATAGACGGAACAATTACCAATCCAGACAAAATTTAGACATGTTGAATCGTTTGTACGTAAAAGAACCAGAGTTACAAAGCATGAAAACCATACTTGATATAGATCCAAATTTCTTCTCAATCGTCGAAGGCAGACCAATCGGAGAAAAATTTAATGTAAGGGATTATATCAAAGATATCCGAGAATGCTTAAGATCTAAAATCGTAGCCGGTTACAGGGAAGATGAAGTTATTCTAATCGAAGAAAATTTCATCGAAGAACAAAGAATGATCGACGAAATTAAATCCAGGTACGAATCATACGTGGAACAATTTGAACAATTCCTATCAAACGACCACTCCACCTCCATGGAACTACTCCGACAAGCCGAAAAGGAAGCAACCAAAGCTTTCGAAAAATACGAAGTATTCAGGGAATTATCTAAAGATTACGGTGCTTTAAAGGCGCAAGTATACAATCTAGAGGAGAAATGGAGAAACTGCAAGATGTACCAAAAATTTTTGTACTTAGTTAGCCCTTTGCATTGGAGGAAAGTCCACGATTACTACCACCTTAAACCCGGAACGTCACATCAGAGTTTGACCGAAACTGAAAGTTCGATTTTCGAAAAGTACAGATTAGGTTCGGGTTCGGAAGCAAATACATTGGACGCGATGATTGGCATGTTTCTAGAAGATTGCGCCACACAGAAAGAGCCACTGCTGTATTTCAAAGAACCGTACGAACTTCTTAAGGTGTTTAGATTTATTGAACTTCAGAATTTGAACTCGTTGCTGCATTCAGAAGAACTGGCAATACCTTTGGAGAATGTTAAAGAAGGCATGATAGATGCACAAAAGAAATTCGACGAACAAATTACCTCAGTACAAGAAATTATCGACAGTTTAATAGGAGAAATAGTGTAAGTTCTATTTAATTACATATGCAACTTGACAGGTAGTTAATTTACATTCACACTAAAACATAATTTTTTCTAGTTACAGTTCTAAATATAATTCTAGTCAATATTTCAAGTAATATGTCACTTTCAATATACAGCGAAAGGGATCGAAAACCCTTGGTCTAACAAGCAAGCCGCATTAAATCCTACCATTCACGGTGGATATAATCTAGGGCTTGGACAATTTAATTATTCAGTTCACCCTTGTTGTATTTCTATTTTAACACGAAAATACAGTGAAAACTTTTCTTAAATTAACAACCATTAAGAAAATGTTTGATTTATTAAATAAAGTTAGCAATATCAACGCAATATATACCAGTTGCCAAACAAATCTGATTTGATTGACTAGCACATGCATACGTTATGGGTGGTAATTTTAATGTAAGCTATTTTATTACCAGATATTAATTTCAATAAACTTACATTAATATTTAAGTATAGAGACTCTTTACTTAAGAACTTCAAAGAAACATTTTCACAGAATTCGTAATTCAAAATCACTTTTTACGAGGGTAATCTGAAAAATTTCAAATTTCAACATAAAGATGGCGCTACTCATCAAAAATATTCTAGTAATATAACGCATGCGTTGAAGGATACTTTTAAAAATGGAAATGTTGGATAACTGAATTTAAACATGGTATATCGGCTTGGTTGACGATGAAAGTTCACCAATTGGCGTTAAGCGACCCCCGAATTAAGGTTAGAGAAATAGTAGAGGCTTTGGACATCTGGCAAGAACGTGTTAATTGAGACATAAAAAAGTTTTAGGCAAAAAACAGCTAATCGTATGTTAAGTGGCGCGCTTGCTCGCTCGCATTCGAATGAACAAAACCTTGTTAAAGCAGTTTAAGTGAAACAAGTTGGAATTTAGGCGTCGGTAATTGTAGATGAAACTTGGATACTTCAGTACACTTCTGAAGTCGGGGCACAGTCGAACCAGTGGACTGCGATACGTGAATCGACTCCGAAAAAGCAAAGATTGCTTTTGGCTCTGCCAAAAGAAAAGGTAGAAATTGCGGAAAAACTGCCGCATTTGAAGAAAAAAATTTGTTCCACCAAGACCATCGTCTCACACTTCAACGGTCGCCATGGCCAAAATTTATGAAATGTGGTTGAAATCACTAACTAGGCCGCCCACGTCGACCCCTTTCTGTTCCCTAGACTCAAAGTTTCTTTCAAAGGATAAAGATTTTCGTCAATGAGGAATCTATCACATACGTACACCTATTTTGCAAGCCAAGATGCCAACTACTATTTGGATGGATTAAAAAGATGGAAGCATCACTAGAAAAAGAATTTGACAGAAAAAAATACTTGTTTCTGTGTTAAGCTGGAAACTTTTCAGACTACCCTCGTAACCATTCCATTAAAATAAATACAACAGCGTTCTCCAATTGATTTTGCCTCGTGAGAGAAAATTAAACTTCTGAGAAGAATATTATTCTAGCAGGAATTAATTTAGGTAAAAAAAATATTATTTTTGCAACTAAATATATTTCATATCTCAATGAAATTGATTAATTGTTAAAATTTCAAAGATCTCACAGACTGATTGCATGAGATAATCTGCATAATTCAATAGTTTATGGTGATTTGTAACTAGTAAGCGACGGAGTACCTCGTTAATGTCTATTGCTCTATTTGCTCTTCTATGCATCGTACAGTGAACGGAGAGTATTACATCTAAATTGAAAGCGCCACACCGACCAACGCTATCAGAGTTAATTTCTCAACTGATGCTTTATGTCGATCTTCCATAATATAGGTGGGAAGAGGAACGCGCTCGGTCCCTTGAGGAACTCGCCATGGAGCTGATAAACGGTGAATTCCGCAAACTAATTTCTGACGAGGAAGTCCTTAGTCTATATGTGTTCGTTGAGGACGTATACGAAACCAGGATAGCGCCGAACGATGCCAATTTGAGCGTCGGCGATATGATGAAGGCGATAGAGATGAACTACCGCCACTTTCTCATACAGCTGGACGAGCTGCCCCAGGACAAGGTGCAAAAGGCGGAATCGGAATGCTACGCGGAGGAGGCGAGGATAATGGAAATTGCGGTCGATGCCGCCAAGAAGGTACTTCAAGTGGAGAGGCTGGCGAAGACGCTGAAACGTGTTCTCGAGCCGAGATTCGTCAACAACAGGCGAGGTAAGAGAGACGGCTGCGTACCGCGATTGATTGATTGGCCCATTCTAACATTATAGTTTCGCTTATGTTGCATTTTCCGCTGCTTCGGTAAAAAAAAAAGCATCGGAAAAATCCATTTTCACCTCTATGTATAGTGTCTGTCCACTTCAATAAAATGAAGTACCCGCCGACCGCGAAAAGCTCTCTAAAAAGCTGTTTCACTGCGATTTTAAAATTTGCGCTGGTGTTCCGCTGTTCAAATTTACTATGCTGTTGTTGTGATCAATATGATCCGGTTAGTTATTTTATAGATTGTTATAAATGTTGACTACTAACGCATTAAAGATAAATGCTTAACAATGTATATGCACGTTTTGTGAACGTTTAATACAAAAGTGTATTCATCTAGCTACAAATATGGTTATTCTATTGAACCATAATAACAAATATAGGAACCTTATAATGGAGACTGTTGCCAAAAACAAATTAACTACTTTTGAATGCAACTTTATTTTTGACCTTCCATTCACAATTTTCTCGTGTTTTATTTTTTGTGGGATCTAGGTCTTTGGTCAAAAAAACAAAAAGTTTCTTTACCTTGGATTTTGCTACGTTTCGTGATATCATTTTCATCGACATTCTTAAGCCCATCAGCGTCTTCTTGCTTTCATAAGGAAGTCGTAATCTTCTTTTTCTTTTGTTTGGTTTCTTTCATTTTACTTTTAAAATATTGTTATTTATGTTATCTATTTTATTTTTTGCATCTGCAAACTTTTTAATTAATCTTTACTATAAAAGCTGTGTCAAGTAACTAAATTAAAAATATCTATAATTGTAAGAAACTAGCATTGTACACCATAGACGGATACAGCAACATGTGATACAACAGAAGAAGCTGATAGGCTTCAGCATGTCGACAAAAATGACACGACGAAACCCAGCAAAAACAAAGTCCAAGAAAAAGAAGCTTTCTGTTTTCTTTATCAAAAACCTAAAAATATACATTACTTGCGAAAAGATAGAACATGAGCCTGAACACCGTTAAATTTGCCACTCGTTGCAGCCGCTCCGTCGCATGCTTGACTGTGCAAATTATGCAACTCTATTCCAAAAGTTTAAAGTTAAATCTGTAAGTGACACAAACTGCAAGAAAAGTGAGAACAGAAAAATACGATGAATTTATTCTTCCAGCCTTTCTAAAATAAAGCGGTTACTTGTTTTAACAATTTCGTTTTGAATTTTCCAGCTGGTATACTGTGCATTACTTTTCTTATTCGATAACGATTTCTGAAGTATGCAACCATATTAAACGATTTCGATAAATACTGACAAGTAAAAAACATTTTCATGTGTAAAATTCATTTTATTGTTAATCAGCGAATCAACAAATTTTCTTAATGGGTCCGGTACACTTCCGAGTCACCATTCGCAATTGGTGTACAATTAACTGCGCTTCAACCTTTACGGCGAGGGGGTGACCATGGAACACTTTACACACACAACTTACACACTAGGAGGCTCCTGAGGTTATAACAAGTTTCAAAAGCTTATACACCCCGTTGGGCCGTCACCACACACCAAAAAAAGAAAAAACATAGTCTCCTTTGAGATCGATATACTTAGTCCAACTTGTTTATATCTCTTGTATCCCATCTAAAAAATACGATTTCTACAACCTTGCAAAATGGGCGTTTGTTTCGGCAATCACTTCCTCGTTTGAGCCAAATCGTTTTTCATATTTTGAAATAGGATATAATCATTGGAGTTAAATTCGTAGCCTAACTCATGGAATTTTGTCATGGCGCCCTGTTGTTGTCCTTTCCAAACGACGCCATTGTCTGCTCGAAAACTTGGCAAAGGTTACTTATAAGAAAAATAGAATTATTTCAATTCTAATAAATTCTAATTCTTGTCGAAAGTAGGTAATTATCGAACTCCCCTCGTATTTTTCATAGTATCTCAAAAGTTCTCGTAAATTTCCGTCATTCTCTTTTGCATCTTTCACAATCTTTAAGACCTTGTCTGCCGCAAAAGAGCACAATTTCAATAATTGATACTACTTTATTCCTGCCTTCAAAAATTTACTGTTGCTTTATTTCAATTTTCATTATCTTGCAACGAACATAGTTTATAAAAGAAGTTCAGTATGAAATATATTAGAATGTTATATCCCTTTTGTTTGCATCGTATTCTTTTATCACGGGATGACAACTGCATGAATAATGGCAGATTAGCCATTATTTCGGCATGGGTTTTATTTAACCCCTAAAACCTCCTGAGTGCGGCTATACATGAAGTCGTCCTTACGCTTTTTTGTTTATTTTCCAAATTAGTGAAACTTCGTTTAAATTAGAATCACCAAAGTAATGCAGTTGCGAATTCTTACCTTCACTAAAGTTTGTTTCCATTCATAAATAGACTCAAAAACTAAATCAGTTTTACCAATAGTTGGGCGAATCATCTAAAGAATGGAATTTTATTCAGAATTTGAAAACTTTTAAGCGGTTAATGTTTCAAAGTATCTTTTTTTTACTAATCTTGCAGAAGCTTCATTGTGAGCTTTTAAAAATTATGCCCTCTTCCGTACTAGGCAGGTTTTGTTTCGAACATTTCGTAAAACACCTTTATGTATTAATTTTCGTTATGTATGTATACAAGCTTGGTTGTGTGTATTATGCCTTACATGCACATGCATATCTTACGAATATTTTTCAATGATAGAAAACCCAAATGCTGCATCCGTGTTTCCCCGACATAGAAACGTTCATCTTACCGCAGTAAATTTTATTCTACTTTTTATTTCAGTATTTCATCCAAGATCTGCGTTACCTACGAGACCGGATAAACCACCAACGCCGCCGAGAATACTCACCAAAGATGAGACGGACTACCTTTCCTTCTTTACGGATTATTGTAGACATACGGATAAGGTGGAAAGTTATGAAATCGACGAGGCCGTAAATGCGATTGTAAAGAGATTTAAATAATTTATTTAATCAGCATGCAAAACATATGACCCTCTAGATTTGCTGAATATGTAACGTATAAATAAAATTCATTTTTGACATAAAATAAATTTTAAAATAAAATTTTGTCCGAATGGTATTGAAGCAAGCCGCTCAAGATAGTTAGAGGAACACTTGTTAGCTTGAATTGTTGCTTGATACCTCTGAGTCAAGCTTCGTAGAAGCCGACAAGTGTCTTTTAGAATACATTCCCCTATTCTTCGATTAGGAAATTTGTTAGCTGTTAGAGAGTCTGCAGTTGGTTTGGGCACCTCCGAATACTTCCGTGTAACAAATCGCAAAGATGTTCAATTGCTTTGAATTCCGTAGCAATGACGGAAGTTTTTGGTGATGGTGGTAGCATCGGGTCTAAGGTTATCTTGCTTTAACACAACGTATCATTAAGCGGTTAATTTCACCGGAGCTACCACCAAATCTGTTCTTTTACCAAGGCTCAATCCTCTCCAAGCCACTTCCATTACGGTAGCTGCAGAATGACGTTCATGCGAGTGTCGGTATACACTTGCTCAACTATCACAATGAATTAAACGATATCATCTGCAAAGAGTATGTCGAAGTTGCCATGCGACATGTTCATGAGGGAAATTTAAACGACACTCGGTGGTTCGGTTCCAATTTGATAACCTTTGGCTGCGAACGTGCGAGAACGCAAGGACACTAGAACTAAAGATTGGTACTGTATGCGACTAGTTTTCCTCTTAGAACCTTGTCCAATTCCTCCGGTTTCTAGGTAACGATTCCACATACGTTGGCTCGCCAAAGGACTAACTTTAACATTTCTCGAATACTCGATAGCAGCTACAAACGTACAACATCTAACTCATTTAGATGCCCCATTTCGAACTGGTTTCCACCTTGGCACTTTATGATTAACTGCCAACATTGATTACTAAACCACACAGTAAACTACATTTTTAAATTGCGTTGTTTTTGGTTGTTTCGCTCACTTCATTTCTATGAATTGGTATTGTTGCCTCAAAGATTATATAATAAATTTGTTTCGTTTTTGGAGATTTATTCGAACAAAATGCGTATTTTTAACGTGAACTTTATACTATTTCAGCTCAAAAAGTTATTGAGATGTAAACAAATGTTCCTCTAATTATTTTGAACAATGGATTTATACAGAAAATTTAGCCCGGGCGCAATTAGAATATAAAAAATTACAACGCCAGAAATTAATAAACCTGTTTCTTGCACGTATTATTCGCTTAGTACATTTGATTAAGTAATTTTTTTGTATTAGCGATAAATTATTGGAATCAATTAATTTACGTTTATGCGGTAGTAAAGCATATTAAACCGCAGATGTGGTTTTTACTGTTAACGAATTCCAAATAAGCAACAACTAATTAATAGATCAATAATTGCTTCTATCTTCAGTAACCATCGTCGAAAAGTTAGCGACGAACAGTCGTCGCCAATAAGCTCTATACAGGGGGTCTCACAGGAAACTTCATCGGTTGATATATGAAAGAGCATGCATTGGAAAATTTGGAAAACTTGGCAGTACACTAAAGCCGACTTGTATTATTGAAGAAAGAATCTAGATTTTTGAATTCCTAATTCAATTTTAAGATTTGTTTAATAAATGAACTATGTTGGTACTTCTAACCATATTTGAAATATTGTAGTAAATTAGTGTAGGTTGGCAGTACTTAGAGTAATGTTAATGTCCGCCGTGGCGCTGATGAAGGAGGGGAAGTAAGTAAGTTACGAAGAAGAAAGAGGATTATGTTATGTCTGTCTTAGAACTCTTAAGTTTTATGAAAGAAATTAAATATTAAAACGAAACAAGTGGTATTTTTATGTGGCCATCACTACAATATTTGCATTAAAATGAAGAACTGCAGCACTTAAAAGCGTGTCCGACAATTATGTTCAAAGTTACGTCCTTGAACCTCTGGGCACTTTTTGCATCTCCGACTTAATTCTTCATGAATATCCTTTCTAATTGATTCTTGGCTCAAACTCTTAATGCATGCCTTATTCTGAGCATAGTAGTTAACAGTGTGCTGGATACTCGATTCTTTGACAAATCCAAGGACCAGGGCTAGCATAAAGAAGGTCAACTCCTTGCAAAAAATTTCGAAGCAAGTAACCAGTGTGAGAGGGAACCTCGTCATGTTGGTAAAAGATTTGCCTGAGCTCGGCAGCGGCAAGGGAAATAGGTATTTTCAAAATGTTGCTAAATATTCAAGCAAACATCAACTACAGCAGTGTATACTTATTTGACATTTACTATTTAATTTTCTCCCTGGAAATGAAAATTTCTTAATCTGTAAAAACGTTGAAGTTTCTCTCTCTAAATACGCGGGGATTCCAATGGCTCCGATAATGAGAATTGCGCCTGTTAAACCGACCATTCCGCGTAAATTTGACTTCATCTGTCCAGATAATGTTGTCCAAAAATAATTCGTTCTCTTGAGACCATAAAGCTCACTTTTCTTGGAAGATCATCATCGTTAAACGATGACAAAGAGCCCTGAGCGAAATTTATGTTTTTTGAAGTATTCCGCGTATTGAATGCCTAGATAATCCTGAATCTAGCGCACCTCAAGACTAAAGACATTGTTGAATACGGTGCGAAGTATGTCAAATGATTCAGATGATTTTGAATTTTTGCCTTAACGGATTCGAAGTTTTTAAAATTCAGTATTATTCGTTTAATTGTGTTTGGCTTCTGTTTTTGTGAATACCGAGCAGCAAGGATATCGCATGTTCTTGAATTTCGAATGCCGGCATTGTTTATAATTGAAAGCTAAGTAGCATTTCATCAATACTAGATTGTTTCCCAGTGGCCATTACTAACTTATAGTGAATTCGACTGACAAGCAAATGCAGATTCTGAACTACAAAAGACCGAACTAGGACGGTACGAAGAAAACTACGTTAGCTAATATTTCTTACTCCGTACATACACTGGCGGGTGCTTTTATATAAGGAAGTTGTGTTACAATACACATTTTCCAAAGTATCCACTTTAGATACATTATTTTGTATTTTTGCAAGAACAATTTTATAAAAAAGTAAGAATTAGGCAGTTGTATAAAAAAAAAAAAATTCGACAATATTTCCATTTGAATGTTTAAGCATAATTGTCGAATTGTATGTTTTCGAAAATGCTATTCGGATTCTAGTACTACCCTATATGGTCAACAGTTCTGCAAAATTTCAATTTTCCAAGTTGAACACTTTCATAATCATAAAAGTTCACATGTACTACACATGTCTATCTGTTAGTAATGTTAAAAAAAAAGGAAATATTTCAAATTGGGAATTAGGAATTAAAAAATGTAATAATCTATTCCATTATTGGAAGGTGTTCCATTTAAAATAACAAAGTAGTCAGCTATTTCCAAGTGTGAAGATTATTAAAAATATTTTAGTTAAATAGTACACGTAAACTGTTATATATTACCAAATTTTTAGAATTTCCCAAAGTTACTCCTTCATATATCGATCAATGCAGTTCTCGCCCACAGTTTTAAAGAACAATTAACTTTTCTGGAACATTTACGGCAACAGTAAATCTCATGCAATTGGATGTATTCATTTGTACCGTACTCATACTCTCAAATGACCATTTTTATTGTTTCCTTGTTCCGGTGCTGAGAATTCCGGACGTCCTGTCATTTAACTTTCAACAAAACATTTTATGGTTGGACGAGCATTCGCACTTACAAAGCTTCTATGTAATAATACGCATTATTAATGACTAGAGTAACCGCACCCTTACTTCATCACGTTTCGCTTAACAACAATGGAGTAATAATCGCTTCCACTCACGTTGTACAGTAAAGTGATTTTTTTTACGGCAAAGGCTAAAAAATGAAACGTACTGACCAGATCATCAACTTGTGTATTATTACTTATTAAACGTACACGCATATATACGCTCACCAAATAATTTAAATTGTGACAATTACGTTTCATGAATTAATTCATGAGGCGAGCAATGTGTTTTTACTTATACCAATTTATATAGTTACAATTACTACAATTAAAACGTCCATACATTGAATCGCTTCGTAGCGGTTTTTTCTTTGCTTTTACAGCGTGCCACATAAAATCTGAAACATGCAAGCCACAAACTTTCCCGTTATTTATTTACGTTTCCCTTTCAAGCAAGTACCGCTCTAAATAAATTTATTTCCGTGCGTTGTCTACGAAGAAAAAAAAGGCAACGGAGGAAAACATCTTGGGCGTACTACTATGTCAAAATAAACCCTGCAGCTGTTCCTTTACGCACATCCTTCAGCATCCATACGGTGCATTCAAAAAATACGTTCTCGTAGTAATACAAGATACGTGAGCATATGGTTTACAGACCCTACTTTATTATGTGATAGGAAAGACGCAAGGAACTGGTTTAAAAATATCTAGTACGAACATGTACAGGGTAAGACTTCTAAAACGTCGGTTAGCCGAATGATGGGAATTATTCGTAGCTGAATGCTGAAAATTTATTTTAGAGCAGGCTGTATATTATTTTCGTTTCTGATAGCACACATGATACCACTGCATAAGTTCCGTTAAGGTTTTCCTGAACGTATCTTTGACCCCGTTTCAGGAAAACGGATTTTAATGAAATTTGTCATTTTATGGACGCTGGAATAGAAAGTTAATAATTGAGTGTTTAGGTTACGAGGTTAAAATTTTGTGGTTTTGTAGTCTTGTACTACTGTACAATGTTAGAAAATTGTAAAATTGATGATACAGGGCGATACAGAAGATTATTGACTTGTATTAACCAATAAACTTATGAGTTTCATGTTAAGAAAAATTCCGACAGTTTTAAATGCAATTAAATGAGTACGAAAACTAAAACAAATAGTTCTAGTTTTCTTTAAAAAATAAAAATAAGAACATAACAAGCAAATAAATTGAAAATAAACAATAAAACCTTATAAAAGGTTACAATTAATAACCAACAGCTCTTAACGTTCCTAAATTCTTTTTATATTGTAATAACACTTTCATTCAAAGTTATGGCATTTAATTGAATTTTTAGAAGCGGGCGGTAAAGTTCTAAACACATTTAATGAAAAATTGTTTATTTTCAGTTTATTTACTTGTTATGCCTTTATTTAACATATTTTTTTTTGCTTAAGTTTCGACTCGAATTTGTTCTCAACACAAAAGACTCAAATAATTCATAAACTAATAGAGATACATATAGCGAGTATTAATTCACTCTTAGAGAGAATAATCAAACAAGCAAAAACGATAAAATTTATTAAAATCCGTTTTTTTCAAAAACGGTGAAAGATAGGTATAGGAAAATCTTAACGGACCTTATGTAGAACATTGTGTGCTATTACTCATTAACACACTGTATGTTTTTGCACGCAGCCATATTCTATCTACAATATTCGTATTCTTCATATTATTCATTATTAAATTGAAGTACATTGGGTTTCATGTAGATTCGATGTAGAAGGCAGGCTATTGTAGTGATCTGAATTTATGGATGTAACGTACGTGGTTTTCGTTTGATCCCAACTTTAATTATATTTATTGTTCATTAATAACATTGTACCATTTTCAATTTTTCTTATTTCAGTCTATATACGGTTGATTTTAAGTTGTATTTTAAAATTAGTTGTGTTGGGGACGGCCAAATGGCGCATTCCGAATTAAACCTTTTCAAAGATTACTGCCTAAGACATAAACTTTTCCTTAGCACGTAAAACTGTAAAATAATTAGGTTCATTAGGAAGAAAAACGATTCGTTCATTCATTTGTTGGCTGAAGTTACATAAATTAAAGAATTTGGCTTAATTTTTAACACAAAATTATCATTTCAAGGGCTCCTAAATACAATGCCTAAAAGTGCCTTCAAATTGTTAGGTTTTATCATACGCACACTTTACGAATTCACTAATAAAAATTGTGAAGGTAATCAATTTATATCTACTAATACGTGAATTTCGATACGATTGCATCATCCGTCCTCAATACCAATAGTATCAAAAGAATAGAAAGAAAGTTTTTAAAACTCGCAGATTTGAAATTTCTAAATGTTAGATTTCAACCACAGATTTAGTTTATAACAAATAGGTAGAAGATAAACGATTTGCTTGCATTATAGAAAATTGTAGGCTCCAACCCGCGGTAATGGTAAGTTATCATTTAAGTACGAAACTATCAGTAATAATTACTATATTAATTTCTCCTTATTTTATTAATATGTTATTTACACAACTATCTAAAACAAAAGGTGGAATCAATTTTACAAAATATTCAGTCAGAAAAGCATTAAGAGAAGCTAATTTTATATCAATAAAGAAGCTCTCTCGAAGGAAAATGTTAAAACTCGCTTGAGTTTTACCAAAAAATATATAAATTGGAATGCAAAGCAATGGGAAATCGTAATTTTTCAAGTGAGTCTAAAATAAATCGACTTTTATCAGATGGACGTTCTTGATGTTAGCAAACGAAAGGTAGGGGTTTACTTTTCGTTTGCCGCATCATGTTAAACAGACAATTAAATTTGATGGTTGTTCAAACATGATACAGAATTTCATTACTGCATATACTACACAGCTAATATGTTGGTATAATAATGTGATGTCGTTTTCCAGCACGATAACTTCCCCTCGTATTCCGCAAAATGCGTCAAAAAATTGAATAATAAATGAAACGTACGAATGAGAAGAATGCTGCACCGACGACAATAAATAATTAATGGCAAAGAGTGCAGAGACGACATTTTACTGCACCAGAATATTGGGAAAATACAGTTCCGAGTATGCCTAAACGCATTCAAGCCAGTATCAGGGCAAAAAACTTTTGGAAAAAGTATTAAATGCATAAAAATATTCAATATTGTGATGTAAAGCTGATTTCGAAAAAAAATACAGTACTTCAATTCAATTAGTTATTAGCTCAAATAGACTTTTTTTATGACTCTCGATGAACAAATACAAGCTACAGCGTGTAGTATATTTGGATCGGATTGTTTCTGACCAGTTGGTGCGTGTCATCAGAAAGCTAAACTTAATATGTATAATCAGTAATAATCATAAATATTATCTGTACGTATTAATAAAACGTTGCTAAAGTATCAAGTGCCTCACAAAATATCTTAAATCCATCAAAATACATTCAATTTTGTATAAGAAAAAATTATAATATACTTACTAATAATCCATTTTATTTATTATAATTCAACATTTTAAGCATTCTATTGCTATTAAATTCATGAACCTCTTCAAAAATAAACGATTAATATCATATTCTTTTACCCTTTCCGATATGGCTAACAAATGCATTGTTAAAAAAAAATAATAATTATATAGTATTAAATCAAACTATTATCTTAGAGTAATATGACGGACATATATATATTTTTTTAAAGCATCGAATCTTGAAAACAATTAGTAAAAGCTAAATAATCGACGATTTTTCTTAGGTACAAGCGCTAATATTAGTGTATTATTGGTTGCATATCATACTCTATAGTGTATACCAGATATCTAACATTAATTTTAATCAAATACTTATTATCTCTAGATATTCCTTGTATTTCGTTTGTAAAAATTATTCAATAAATAAAAGAAATATTCCCGGATAACTATAATTTTATTGATTACATTTATTAAAGCAAACGAATACAAAGCGATACAATATTATTGAAAAACTAAGAATACAATATATTGAAAACATTTAATCTTCAAGCCATTCAAACGGTTCGGGTGGTTCGGGTTCGTTCTCCTCAGCTACTTTAGGGCCCATAACAGATACCGATTCAACCAATTCCTCTTCCCCGGGCTTCAAGTTACGCACAATAACAATTCCACCGATAGATACATCCTTTAATGGTACATATTGATCGCCCTCAATTATACTAACAAATTTCAATTGCTCCCTAACAACCCTAGCTGGATTGTTTAACATTTCAAAATTCGGTTCCGGTTCCTTCTTCTTCGCTTCTTTTTCGTCTTTCTTCTTCTCATCAGAAGCCTCCATTTTTTCCTCCTTGTTCTGTTGTTTTTTCTCGCCTTCTCGCTTGCGTTGTCTAGCAACGCTGCTTAAGACGACAGTAGATATTTTTTCCCTTTCTTCACGCTTCTTTTCTTCCAGTGGTGGTGGATATGCGTACAAACTAGGTTTGCAATTGGACTTCAACTCCAATTTAGGCATCTTCAATTGGCCGTTCAATGCGATCACGCATGATGGAGAATATGCCAATGATAAGCAATGAGTTAACGGGAACCAGTACCAATATTGAGTAAATATATGCGTACCAACTACAGCCAACATATTAGTATGTCCAGTTCGTGATTGTAATGTCAACGTAACATTTCTTCCGCCGGCATCGATGATTCCTTGAGCTAAAATAGCTCCGTACTTTGCCATAACATCCTCGTGTTTATTGGAAACGACTTCTGAATAGTAACGACGGAAAAGTGCTACCTTGGGACAAGACTGTTCATTCTGCTGGATCATAATCATGGCCGACGCGATAAGTGCTCCCTGGCGGACAAAATTGACCGAATCGAACTTGATCATTGGCTCCAAAATAGCAATAGCTTCGCGTAGACCAGTACCAGCGCATGCAATGCCTAAAGCCATTGCTGCGCCATAGCGGACATGTGGATTGTAGCTTTCAGCTAGAAGAGAAACAACACTCGGACACTGCTCCGGGGTGCTGAATAATAAGAAGCCTAAAGCAGTTACTGCTGCACGTCTGACATCATCGTTTACATCCGACACAGAAATATGCAATAATTTACGGATTGCTTTATTTTGTCCAGTTCCACAATAAGCCATGGCGATAGTGTAAGCACCAGCACGTCTGAAGAGTGGATTTTTGCTATCCAACAATTGATTGATCAATTGATCGGCTTCTTCAAGACGACCATACATGGTAAATGATATACCAACAGCTAAACCACGTAAAATCTTTTCATGTTGACTTTCTTGGGCGTAGGACACCATATCTTCAATTGCCGATTGGTTTTTGGAACCAAGCATCACTAAACCCATTCCAATTCCAGCTGCTTCACCAGTTACAGCGTCATCTTGGTAGAGATTAAACTTCAATTGCTCATAAACATCTTGGCGGTTAGTTCCCATCGTTGCCAAACCAAGACCCAAACAACATCCATGTCTAATGATTTCATTCTTAGCTTCTTTTAGTTGACTAAGCAAATAATCAGAAATATTAGCACCATGATTAGCATGAATAAGACCTAAAGCGTATAAAGCGCCTCCTTCAGAATATCCGGTGTTTGGCCCAATTTCCTTTGGTAGATAACTTTGCAATAAAGAAAGTGCTTCTTGTTCATGTCCTCTGTGAATCACTCCTAATGAGGCAACCGCGGTAAATTTAGCCCAATTTGTAGCTCTAGTAAGCCAATCTAAATTATCTCTCAAAAATTGATCACTTGTAGTACCACTATGCATGTAAGCATTTGATATAACCGTTGCAGTATGGCAAATATTAACTCTACTAGCTTCCTTAGCTTGTTTCAAAATTAGCAAATCAGCGTGATTCGATCTAACCAAAAATTGTAAATGCAATTCTAGAGTTACTTTACCTGATAAAATGTTGTAAAGTTGATCAATACAACGTTGATGTTCTTTTTGATTATCAGTCAAATCATCTAATGTTAAACTATCAGTAGGCTTACTCTCAGCTTTCTCTGATGTATCCTCATCAGTTTCCATTTTTTCTGTAGCATCTTTCTTCTTCTCATCGGAGAAGTATTTCAATGGTGCACTTCCTCGTAAAGTATTAAGAACCCGTTCCAAAAATTGTTGCGTTGCGGATTCATACAAATCAAATGCAATTTGGTAAGCCATAAGTTCACTCTTCTCCTTTTCTTGAATTAATTTGTCTAGAATTGTAGCAACAGCAGATGCATCATCAAGAAATATCAAGCATTGACACATATTAACATAATCGGGGGTAGCTAGACCTTGATATAGTTTAACTAAACATCGGAGAACAGTGTTACGGAATCCCAAATTTGGTATCAAATTTATCGTTACATCAAACGCATAATTCAACATACCAACTACATCATCCGATTGTGTAACGGCTACTTCGAATATATCCATTCTCCTCGTTTCTAAAGCTAACCCTACAGCTTGACAATATTGACCATCGTCAAGACATCGTTCGAACATACGATTGACTACGCTTTCTAAGCGTGGATCTATAGCCTTTGTGGTAGCATTATCATCGACAATAGCAACTCTTTGTTGTATGTAGAAATCTATGCATTTAGACAATGTGGTTTCAACATATTCCGAACGTGCATTAACATCAAATAAGGTACCAGCACCCAAAGCATATATTAAAGAATCATCGAACGATCCCAAGTGATAATAAACCTTACTTGCAACGAGAGCAGCTAAATCATGATCCTCGAATGATTTGTCTTCATGTAAGATTTCAATTTTTTCGATAACTTCAGATATTTCGGGCCAAAATTCGTCAACGATAGTATTTATCTTCTTCAATGCGAAGGATTTCACTTCGACATTCTTTTCTTCTAATAAAGAAATAATTCCAGCTGCTGAAGTGATATTCATCGTGGAAACACTACAGAGATTAACACAACCAACGACCACATCAATACAAGGAAGCAGGCAAACCCGTCAAGTCACGGTGGAACGAAATGCATTATGGGTAGCGTCATTGTGGGGAATTGCGCTTACGTTAAATATTTATATTTACCCTTTTGTAAGCAAAATATAATCAGAATTGTATTTACAAGAAGGAAATTTATTTTAAATATTATATAGAAGAACAAATTCTATACAAACTGCTTTTTGAATGATATAAAATTTGAAATTATACAATATAGGTTCTTTTCGTATTCAGTAGTTGGTATTAATAGAATCTGCGTAATCATCGCCGGAATATTAAATTAAAATTTTCTGGAAATTCGAAAATTCCCGCTTAAAATAAGAAAATTTAAGATATTTTTTCACTAATAAGATATTACTTATAGTACATTAAGTAATATTCCTGTAAGAAAACCCGCAAGCTCATTAAACAAATATTATTAACTTGATTAAACAAATTAGATATAAAAGTAATAAAACTTCCACTTTCTCCTACTATTACTGCATATCATTACATGCATAAATACCAAAAAATATGGATTTTTTGGTATTTATATATTTATTATATTTTATTGTCGTACTGTTAACACGATTTTGTTAATTTTTTGATGTGAGACAACGTTATAAGGTCCATGACATGTATCTGTACTTGTTCTCGTCAAGATAAATCCGTTGCTGGCCGCATTTTCTGTTCAATAACTTCTCTGACCTAATAATGTAGGATTGGAATTTACAGGTGACTCGTGCACCAGGTGTTTGCATTTAATCTTACGAATACATGTCACACTTATGTATTTAAATTGTTTTTAATAAGACTAGATATCCTTACACAACAACAACACAAAAAGAATTAGTTATATTTGTACGTATATAAATATATGTACAATCGAAATATATATTCACCTCAATTATTTCTATCAAGTAGACGAACGGATTTCGTGCTATTCGCTTCATCGAACTTGAATGCCGATAATTTGTTATTAATGATTCCGGTGGTAGAGAGAGGATTCCGGAAATTTATAATGGCCGGACGTTCAAGCGTGGCGTTGTAGTAACCCATTTAATTTTTTTCTCTTTAATCTCGTCTCCACGCGACTAATTAAAATAAGTACCTTCCACTTTTAAAGCATATTGAAATGTATGAGGTGCGTGTTATACGAAGGTCGTACAATAAGTTATTTATTTTTTCAACATAATCACCTTTCCAAGCGTTCCTCCAGCTTTTTTAAGACCTCCAAAAAGTAGGATTTCGGAAGGTCCTCACAACACTTTTTCGTTCGACGTGAATCGTTGTCCGCCGAGCCATTTTTTCAAATTTGGAAATAAAAAGATGTCACTGAGTACCAAATCCGGTGAATACAATGGATGTTGTACTAATTCGAATTTTTTTTTTATCGAAATTGTGCAGGTGTGCACCCGTGCATTGATGGAGGAGGATTTTTTTCTTTTTCAAGTGAAGACGTTTCTTCTCGATTTCTTCGCTCCACCAGTCCAATAACGACGCATAATATTTTCCAGTTATTACTTGTCCTTTTTCCAAGTAATCGATGTAAATGATTCCACGTGCATCCCAAAAAAAAACGAAGCCATCACCTTGCCGGCTTCACCGTCGCCGATTTCGCCTTCTTCCGATTCCGTTCGCCTCCAAAAACCCATTGTTTTGACTGTTTATTTGTCTCCGGAGTATAGCACGTGGATGTACGGCCGTATTTACTCGTTTACCCAATTGCAGACAGTTGCTAACACAAGAGCAGATGTGCTATGAACTTTATTCAACTCAGCTTTGATCTCTTTCGGTAAGTGTTTAATGATCGCTCGAAACTCACTTTTTTCCATTTTTCTACATAAACAAAAATTCTTTGCTTAAATCGACAATAAAAATGAAATCGCGTAATGGATATAACTGAGACTTTGACAGCTGTCTAGTGACTAATGATCCCTACTAGAAACAAACCATTTTCGATACTGCAAGCGCCATCTCTTAGATTTTCTAAGGACTTCTTGGACCATCCTTGTATTATACACATGCTTCTATACGTACTTTTAAGCACCTCCATTAATATTTTAGGTAAAAATGTCTTAAAGTCTTAAAGAATGTTAATATAATAAATCAATATTTCATTACTGGACTATCACTGAAAATTATTTTTAAAATAACCCATATGAAATTATGCTATCCTAGCTCAGAATCCATGAATCCAACGAAGATTCAGAACATTTGTTTAAAATCGATTTTAGCAAATATTAAGAATATAAAATCTGCAATCAAAAAAATCTCGCTACGACCCACAAACGCACAGAAGAACTATGCAATACTTGTAGAAGTAATACAATTGTAAAAAAAGTAAATAATGTTGAAAAAACAATTACACACAGTATCATCAATCCATTTCAATTACTTACAACTGTTGTTCTTAAAACAATGGAAAGTACCTTGAAGTATCTTAATCTTAATTTTTAAAACAATATTGCAGGTTGCATCCATGAAATAAAAACGAAAAACGGCACCTTTTTCTGTATTTGGAAACCTATATAAAGTCTTCAACTGAATTGATTAAGTAACTATTCTCACAACAATGAACACAATTCTTCAATTATTTACGCCAGGCAAATACCAATTAATACTGACGAATTATATAATCACATTATAGAAATATGAAGAAAAGTAAATTTATCTTGAAGGTTATCTAAAGTACTGGATACCTGTTAAAACTGATGTTGGGAAGTGTATTTTAGACATGCAAATTTCCCAATTTAATTTCTGGTTACAGAGGAATACAAAACTAATATTTTTGAATAACATATTGCAACTGCTTAGATACATCATTATTAATTTTGTCGCTTTCACATTTTCCTTTTACGTTTTACGGTAATAATTTGCTTGTTGCATTGTGTGATGGCAAAGATGTCTATTAAATTTAGCTTTCCACCATGATTTTAGTTAAATGCATACGTTTAACAATTATCAGTTTGTTTCATAAATTAAAGAGAAATCTAGCGTAAAAGTAACAAGAAAATATCAGTGAGATGCTGTAACTACCAGTATTAAATAAACCAATAACAAAAGTGAAGTTGAATTATTCGTGTAGCAGAGCGTTTCGATTTAGCTGTTTATATGCTGTTGTCGATGTACTTTCTTCGCGATTCCCGCATTTCACTTGATACAGTAAAAATCCACGCGATTTCTATTAACTTTTCAAATAGGAAAACAGCAGAATAACAACAGCAAAACGACCTGGTTTAATTCGGTCTAATCGGGCCCTGTTATTTCTGCTCGACGAAGGTGGAATATTAGAATCGAATGGAATTGGTGAGCGTCCAAGGAGTGGAAGACGCCTCTGTGCGGCAGTGTTACTACTACATTCTCCGCAGAAGACGTCTTCCATGCATGCATCGGATATAAGCGAATCTGCACGGACCCATCGTCAAAAGATTTGTACATACGCAGCTCACATGCAGACCACGAAGTGAGAGTAAAGCGTGCTTGGAATAAAACATCGGTCCATGCTCTGATTGTTAATAACAATAGCCTAATTTGCGACACATAGTGATGCATTTTTTTACATCAACCCGGTCGCGGTGGAGCTTGCCATTACTTTATACCGCGCGACACTTACAATACTAATGCAGTAAAGATTTACTCAAGACCAACGAACTATAATAGTTTTAGAACAATACCTGACGAAGAAGCATTGGTAGAAAAAAAAACGATGTCTTCAAAAAAATTGTGGATATTGGTGCTGTTATTGGTGTGTTTTAGCAGTTTTTCCTTATGCATTTTACCTGAAGATATGACAACTTTAGCTGTTGATGGTAAGTCAAACATTTCCTTTAATATGATGGCTTGCATGAAATATCATGTAAATTTTATACAAACAAGAAAAAGCAATAAGAATAGAGACTTAGAAAAAGCATTAAATGCCGTAAATCTACTATAGCGTATGTTCATTCCTTGGCATTGAAAATCTGCAAGGAAAATATGAGAAAATCTGAAGATCCTTTTTTGTGATCCATTGTAGTATTGGATAATGAATATGTTAGAAGTTATACAATGTATTCTGATTTTAAACCTTATTTTATATTTTTTATATTGTCCTTTATCGATAGACCAATATTTTGCTTGATCTAAGAGAGGTCATAATAATATCCCTCATTTTTTTTCAATTTTGATAACGGTGATAAAAAAAAGCTCAAAATTATAAAAGCAATGAATCTGAAACAAACAGTATTTTTAAAAGATAAAGGAAAGGGCTGTCCAATTCAAGAATTTTTAAATTCGAATTTCTGTAATTTCGTATTTTAATACAGACCTGGTGGACACTATGCAATAAATTAAAAATTGACTTCATTGGAGACCCAGTAAACAATATAATTTACAAAAAAAAAATATTTCTTACCAAAAACTTACTTTTATGGAGTTCACCACTTAGTCTATAAGTAGCATATAAAACAAGTAATTTATGCACATTAAGTCATAAATGAAAGCAAATTTATTACGAAAGTTAAGAATGATTTTATAGTGGAGCTGCAATAATTGATAGGAGCAGCGAATTAATAAAACAGGGCAATTGGTGAACGTTGCACCTTCCTTAATTTTACCGATTGGCCCATTTTGGTAACCCGCCACTCTTCAAAATCAGAATTCAACTTTCGAATTCGTCCCAAAAATTTTTATTTATGGATATCCTTACAGATATATCCTGAATTATTCTATGCCTGAAGCTTCAATGCTTGGATGTGATTTTTTAAACTAAACATAGAGGTGACCAGATCTTAGCCCTAAGCTCCCCCAATAAAATATGAGATATAAAATCGCTTCGGAAGCGCCGGAATAATATATTCCATAGGCAATGTCAGATACAGGATTTTCAAACTGGAAATGCCTGGAATCACCAGGTGTTATCGTAATCATAATATAAAAACACACAAATTGTGTACCACAAATGCGAATGTTCCAAATTAAAATTGGAATTCGAATATTTCCAAAAAATATCTAAAACCTTCGAAATTCGAAAATTTTAAACAAAGAAACCATATAATTGTGCCTATTTTGATTAATCATTATTGCAGCTTACAGAAATAGCGTTTCGGCCCTGAAAATTTTAATTGCAAAATAAACGGACATGAGCCTCTTTCCGGGACATTTATCTTTAACATAAGTAATTATGTACTTTCATACAACACCTCACCTAGATGTAAAAATAATTGTTATTTAGTGAAACATGCTGTTACAATCACTAGTAACATGTGCGCGCCTGTTAGGAAGTTGTGCAAAATCCTATTTCAAACGAATTCAGTGTCAGCTGCGGTATTGTTGTCCATACATACCTGCCATTGTCTTCTTCTCTCATTTACATGGACAGGCAGAATTTATTAAATCAAACAATGCCGGATTTCGCAAAGGTTAAAAAAAAATAACGATAAGCATCTAATCTCTTGATCTCGAAAATATAATTGCGTAACTAGACGTTGCTCCAAAAGCGTTTGAGGCGCCTAAACAAATTTCGATGAATGAAAATGTAATCGTTAATTATTAGATATGATTAGAATATTTATTTTATGTATTTTTTAAATACACTTTCACAACATAAATAACATCATGCGGATATTTCGCAAAATCAGTAGTATAGATTTCGGTAAAGTCTTACGCGAAAAATGTTTCCTTTCTCACGGCCAATTTCGCTCGTATAATGTAATTAATTGTGTGCAAAATTTGGGAAAAGAAAGTGCAGAGTATACGAAAACAAGAATTAAATATACATCATCGTCGTGTTAGGTGTGATCTATTTCACATCAGATACGGAGATTCCGTAAAGGTAAAAACACTAATTACCAACAAGAAATAGAATTATTTAGCGACTTCACTTAACAGACTCAGGAATTACATAGTTACCAAACATTTTTTGTTTTATTTGAATAAATTAAAGTTTGAAGAGTTTAAAGAATGGTGATACTATTGGGCATCTATTAGAAGCAAAGAATTAAATAATATTTAAACATTTACAGAAGTGGCATTAAATATTAATCATGGTTTTGCACTAATCTCTAATTAACTTAATTTTGCGATGTCACTAATCACGATTAAACTTTTCCTAATAATAGAATTTCACGTCTATAGATATCAAATAATTCGTAAAATGTTGTTTTTTTTCGCAATTTTGGCCCGGTAGTAGGAGAAATGTAATAACACGGGGGCCGTAAGTACTTTTGCGGTATCAGATGTATTGCAGACAACTAGGCGTCGCTTGCTAAATTAACAATAGACATTTTTTTTTGTTGGATAATCAACATAATACTAATAATATCAATTCAGTTACGTGTGGCATTAAATCAACAAAAAATACTTCAAAGACTGTATTTTGTTAAAAGAATAAAAAAATGGTAAAACAATTTTTGAAATATACAAACGAGACTTGTTAACATTACAAAAATCCCCCTCCCCCCGTTTCCCAGTGTAAGTGGCGCCTAAAACCAAATGCCATTTTGTCAATATTAACGTAAAAAAAAATAAAACACCAAAGCAACTGCGGTTAAAAAAACACGCTAACATATATTTGTGCTGCCAATCTCCCAAAATACAATTTTAATTCTAAGCAGTTAATCACCAATTAAACCTGCCCAAAATGTACATATGTGAATTCAGTGATTTATTTAATTACGTGTTAATTGGGGATTAACTTAGTTCAGGACTAAACATTGTTCGCTAAACTGGAAGTTAGTATTTATTCAAGAATCTTATTCTTTAATTTTAGCGATTAATCATTTACCTTTTTTACTAAGATAGGGCCATCGATATTTCGACATTACTACAAAATGTATTCCGTATTTACCAAAGTTCCTCGAGTATAATTTTTAGAAAATACTTTTTATCTATTTCTTACAGAGGTACCATCCAGACAAAATGACAAATTTTCAAATTCAGCTTATCCGTATCTCCGAGGTGGAAGTAACGGGAACAATATTGGTGGAGGCGGCGAGTATATCGAAGACAGAGAGCCAGATCACGTAAAACGTTGCTCACAACGTTTAGAAAACGCCTTGCAAGAGATGCGAAGACGTAAACTCGCCAAGCAGAAGACCCTCCATCTGAACGGTTACACGTTGCATCAGCAATTGCGTACGATTCCCTACGAGATGTACGTAACGGACATGAGGGTACGTCTGCCTCCTTCCAATTCATGGGTGAGAGTGGATCGATGTTACTTTGATCCTACCAATTCAAGTCTGGAAACGAGATTACTGTTTAACGATCTGAGCATAAGCGGCAAAGTAAACTTATTCGGCGATGGCGAACTATTGCAGAGGGAACCGAGCCAAGCAGATCCGGATGGCAGCTGTAATATGATATTGAGATTGAGGAGGGCCGGAATTGGGTTTGTATTTATATTAGGCTAAATCCTTAATCTTCCTTTTAATGGAGTTTAAGGTTTAAACTGGTGATCCTGTAGGGATGCTAAATTTAACCGAGGATTTTACATTGAAAAATTATTATTCTACGTTTAAACTAAGTTGAGTTCCAGATTTTGGTAACAATTAAGTATTATTAGCTAGCATGTAGTGGACTGCGTGCAAAAATGAAGACATTTACTTTATATAAATAAAATTATTTTTTTTGTACCTATTTAGTAACATTTCTTTATCAATTTTTATTGATATATTTAAAGAAGTTTTTACACTTAATGTAATGTATATTGCCTTTATATTTTTGTAAGAGCAATTTAATAATAAGAAAAAGAAAAATAGTGTATTAAAAAAGTAACTTTCGACCTTTTTTCCACTTAAAAGTTTAATCGTAATTGTCGGACACGCTGTATAATAAAATTTCAACTTTAAGAGGAGGAGAGATTTGAAATTCGACCCAGATTTCGTGTATCTACAGTAACCTTTAAACGATAAAAAATAGAAAAAAAGTTTCTACGACGGATTTGGACTGTTTCGCCTGGTAGAGCTATTTATATAAATCGGTTCTAATCGCTTCTTTTATTATTATCATGTGTGTATACAACATTCATAATTTTGCGAACACTCTGTATAATTATGTAAATCACCTCTGTGTACACTTTTAATGAAAAAAGCAATTACAATCGATTTCTGAAATTCGATCAAATACGCACAACATACGTCGTTCGGTGTTTATTGTAACATCCTGTATATAGAGCCGAAAAGGCTGCCTAAACGGTGCAAGTCCGCCAGTGAATCTTTTTTTCTACCTCATAAAAGTTATTGTGGCTAAACGAAATTTGAGTAACACTCCATTGAGTCTACAAACTGACAAAGTTTCATCAGAATCCGCGATTTGCAGTTCGTGGGCTTGCCTTGTTAAACATACTGCTTGTACGTCTCAAATAGTAGTTTCACTTAAAATTTACCAAATATCAATCAACAATACAAATTACACTGAAAAATTAGATACTGCTGAAAAGGTATTTTCTTTAATCATCTGATTTATGTTAATCATAGCTTTCATACTGAACCAATACGAAGAGAAAGAGGTCAATTCAACGTGCGAACGGATTCTCACTTCTTGGAACCCGGATTCATCAGCGTCTATGCTTACGGTTGCGAGCCACATCTTAAGGAACATCGGAGAAGTTTTGGCAACGAAGAGGAGGACGAGGAATTGTCAAGGGAGATGGAAGATATTTTCATAAAAGGAATTAGATCACTTTTAACGACTTATATGCAAAGAGAACTTCAGCCAGCCATAAAAGAAACTCTAATGACGAGTATGGGTTATACGATATCGTATGGATGAAAGCGGATTGAAATTAGAAGTGGGGGATTAGGTCTAAAATAATTAAGGTATATTTTAATTGTTAAAATTAGTTTGTACAGTGATTTATATTTAAGAATAAAGTAGAAATTAAGGTAATTATTGCTTTAATTGTGAATGAACATTGACAATTGTACAGAAAGAAACTGAAAATAAGTTTCTGTTAGTGGATAATAGCATCCATACATTTTGTGATGATTGCGGAAATAATGAAAAGAAATTATTATCTCTATTTTCCTTTATTATAACTAAAATAAATTAGTTGACATCTATTAATAACAACCAGATCCGCTTTAAGGTAATAAAATTAAAACAATAAAAATCTAGGCCATACATAGGAAACATTATAATAAAATAGATAAAATATTTTATCACTAGTAAACTTGTAGCATGACGTTGCATAATAATTGATATCACAGAGAAGCAAAATGAAATAAAACGTTTTATAATGTTATATAACAGAAAAAAACCCGTGTTACAATTTTGTGTAAATACCAACTATTAATTATTTTTATAGTTATTTGATCGCTAAGGACTTTAGTGTTTTTAAATAAGAACTAAATAAGTATTGCAAAATATTAGTACATTAACCAAAATAATATTGCTGCGTATGTTGAGATTTATCCGGCAAGTGACATACAATTGCAATAAAGATTTGTTTTAGTTACTTAGGGCAAAGCAAAGAAGACTAAATAAAGTATTGAAATAATATTACATACCTGGTACCCTGGTGGTACCTCAGATTGCGATAATATCTTTTTACGGCATTTTCGGAGGCTCCCGGATACAACACGCGGGTTACATTTTTTGCAGATTCGGCAGAATTTCCGCGCGACTCATATGCAAACTAGAAAGAGATAATTACATACAACGTAATCCGATCGTTTGTGCAATTAGCCTCCCATTATTCTACCGTTTCGCATTTGTCTAAATTTCATAATTAACATTATTGGAAAATCCTTTCATCTTTGTGTAAAAATCTCTTTCTGCCAATAAAGTCGGATGTTTTGCAATTACCATCGAATAACTCCTTACCTGTTGTTAATTTTAATCACATAAGTTTTCTTTGATTTCTCTGTGATATATTTTACATTGCATTTGATTCCAGTTACGGAACTTCAGATTACAAAACTAATTACTTGTCTAAACTGAGGTATGTATGTATTTGACTATGAATACTCGTTGTTGAATAAAACTTTAAAAGATAATAGGATTTGATCAATATTTGGACTAGATAGTTCTTATTATATCACAACAAATATTTAATGTCTGTCTGCTAATAATAAACATATATATTCATATGAGGCAAAATGTAATGCTGACGTAGCAACAGCTTTGGCAAGACTAGGACTTAAACCTTTGAATAAACCAACAAATCCCTCAACCACATAAATCTTTTGTATACAATCTACCATACCCTTACAACTAAAAATTCTACCAAAATGTTTTCTAGTTTCCTCAAAGCCTTGTATCTGCATACGTTTCCTAGTTAAATCCAAAGGATAAATGACAGTTTTTGCACATAATCCCGCAAGACTGCCAGATAAGATACTACCAACAGTTGTATATTCATTCTCGTCAATTGTAAAAACATATTTGTAGAATTGAGCAAATATCTTGTAGCACATGAATTGTATGCCAGCATGCGGAGCAACCTGTATTATAGTTGGTGTAAGACCTCGGAAATAAACAGGAAAACCTTCACTTTTATAGATCTTCACGAATGCATTTATTATTCCATTATATGCTTTATACTTTTCGCTTTGGGCGACTAAGCGAGTGCGAATAACATCAAATGGAAATGATAACAAAGTCGCAAGACTACCTACAGGAATAATAGGAACTATTATAGTAATTCTTAAATAACATTATTCTATCATACCTGCTACAAAACCTGATGAAAAATTTACTAACGGTGTATAAGATTTTGCTAAATTAAAAGTATTTGCTTTCCTGCATAATGTTTCAAAACTCCAAAACTGTACTCCTCCATATACGATTGATAATAATTGAGCCGGCACGTGGCCTTTCCAAAAAGATCTGATTCCTTCCTCATTTCTAATGAGTATACAAGCTTGTAGAATTGAACGATATTTCGAGATAGATGTTTGCGATATCGGTTCCACCTGTAGCTGAAGTCTTATTTTCAAAACATCTAAGGGTTGGCATACAGCCCTTGTCACGAAACCAGAAACCGCACCAGCAACGGCGTAATCGCTTTGAGAGATCTTTTCCCGTCTTGTAGACTCATTAACCATTATTATACTTAAATTCTAATATTAAGTAACTACATTGTGCAATTTTTAAATTCATATTAAAGCTGCTACATTCACATGACATTTCTACAGAGTCGCTGTCAAACACTTATCACACTGCTGTCAAATCAGGGTTGTGACAGATCTTTTAAGTATTGAGAAAACAAAAAATCACTAACATTTATTTCTTTAAAATTTTAAATCATTTATCGATAATCGTGTTGTATGCAATAAAGCAAATTTTTATTTATTGAACTATCCTTTAAAAATTACGTATTCCTATAATAAAAATTATAAGAGGTAAGTAAATAAGTAAATTCCAACTACATTTATATCTGTATATATTTTTTTGTAATTAGAAATGGTTTGCGAAGACACTTTAAAAATTAAAAATCTTCCAATCGATTTATCAGATCAGGAAAAGGAAGATTTTCTCCGACACTTTGGTGCACAAAAAGTAAAGTTAATGACGTTTGTTAACAAACAAAAATCCATTGTGTTTGCCCAGTTTGAATCGAAAGAGATAGCTAAGTCCGTTCTGCTAAGGCTCCATCAAATTAAAATATTAAATTCAAGGTTATGTGTAGAATATGCTGAACACGACATCGTTCAAGATAAACCCAGATTGAAGAAACCTGAAACGGTCAAGGGAGACAAAAATAATTTTAAAAAATTTATACAGAAGTTAAACGCATTTAATAGTGCTGTTTCTTTCTATCAACCACCGCCAAGTCATTTACGATACGCATATCCGAAACCGAATAGAGCTACTATTAACAATATTGCACATGCTCTTGCTTCAGTTCCTAAATTTTATACTCAAGTTTTACATTTAATGAATAGAATGAATTTGCCACCACCTTTCTCAGATATACCAGATCCTCCACAAGTTTCAATAAGACTAGCTCCACAACCGATAATTAGACCAATAGCTTCAGAGACAAAAGAAAAATCATCCTCAGAATCAGAAATTGAGAGCGATCCTGAAAGCAGTGGTCAATTAAGAGAAATAATTCCTATTAAAAGGAATTTACCTCAAAAAAAATTAGTGAAACGGCCAAAATTTATTAAACCTCCACCGATTAATGTAAATACGCAGAAGGGATTGGATAAAACCGATGAATTCTTCGAAAGAACAGAAATTCAAAAACACAAAATTGAATTGAAGGTAACAACACAAACTTTAAGTGAAATAGCAGAAGATACTTCAGAAAAGGTTGAAGAAAATATGGAGGTTGAAGAAGAAAATAATCAAGCAGAAAGCAAGTCGATTATAAACGAAGAAGAATTAAAAACTAATAGAATACCCTCAAAAGAGTTGAGTGTCTTACCGGTATTTAAGGATTATCATCCCGGTGCACCCACAAACAGATTGTATATTAAGAATATAGCGAAAACAGTAGAACTAAAAGATTTAGAGTATATTTATAAAAGATATGTGAAAATAGATGATACTGTAGAGAGCATTTTTAACATTAGACTCATGCAAGAAGGAAGAATGAAAGGCCAAGCTTTTGTTACTTTAGACAATGTTCAGTTAGCACAAGAAGCTTTGGATGAGACTAATGGGTATATTTTAAAAGATAGACCACTTGTAGTTGTATTTGCAAAATCTGCAGCGCCTAAAAAATCTTGAACAAAACACAGGTGTTGCGTAAATGAAAATAATCTTTTCCATTGTTAATAGATGAATAAATTGACATTAATTTAAAATATTGCTAATTAGAATTGTGTTTTTATTTTGAAACCATTACCATATCAATAATACTATTAGAAATATAATTTTTATGAAGAGTTGTGATAACATCCCGATTATCCTAAACCTAAACCAAACTGGTTTTAGATCATAACTCGAAACAATTTTTTTTTTGTATAGTACCTTTCTATAAACCGCAAAATTGAGAAATAAAAAACAGGCAATTCTAAGAAATAACATTTAAATTTCATTGGAGCACTCTTACAGTTAATAATGTTTAATTTTCGTAATACCATGAGGCTCATGCATGATTATGAATATGATTTTTTCTAAAAAAATTTGATTTTTCCTAACGTTATCTATTCAAACTCTAACTAAAAGCTTAATTTTTGTAGCTTGCATAGTTTTGCAAAAAAATAAATAGGTCACACATAATATCATTGGGATTACCACTGACTCCACTTATTAAATATGCTATTTTATATTTCTTGACTTTTTTGATATTCTAAGTCTAAACATTTCTTGACAGAATTGTTTTGTGAGGAATTTTTATTTGTACGGTGCTTCCCCGGATTTTGTGTAGGTAAGTTTTGAATTTTTTTTAGTGGTGTACGGTGGTTCCCCGTTATTTGAGTTTTTTTTTTTACTGTCTTTCCTGCTTTTCCTTGTATTCAGACAATTCGTACTATAGTGATTTATTCATTCGATAATCATAGCTGGAAGGAAATCGGTTCATATAGGTGAGAGAAGCGTGGAATGTATTTTACTACAGCGGTTTGAAGAATCTGAAAATAATGGTGAAGGAAATCAAGATATTGCTGACAAACTAGCACAATAAATTTTTTACATGTAAGTTTCTACTTTCTAGTTTCAAAAATAATATAAAAAAATATTTTTTTGAAACTGCAGGTCGAAAAATAAGCTTGAAAAGTGGTACTTAGATCCACAAACACATAGAATGGGACAACAACCATTACGAAATGTAATGCATCGAGAAGGAGGACTTACAAGGTACGTAAAACGAAACGTGGACACAATTTACAGCATTTTTAGACTACTTTTTAGAGATAATAATGTAAACTTCCTTGATCAGTGGACTGGTGCCAAAAACAGATTCACGCTTGGATATTTATGCAAGGTTGTGGATTCTGAAGAGTTTCTATGTTTTGTTGATATTAGCACGACTCTACAAACCTCTTAATGAAGAAATTACAAATTTGTGCAGACACAGGTTTACTACAATTTAACTTAATCTCATCTGCATTTTGATAATGCCTAACCCGAAGACAAAAAACGGGATTTAGATAAATTATCGCCAATTAGTTTTTTTTTTTTTTTTGAAGTATGGCTATCTACACTATAAGATGCATGAAAAACTAACGGTCAACGAGCAGCCACGGAGAAGTATGGCATAAAAATCTTGGCAGTACCCAACAGTAAAACTTCATATGCTTATAATTGTCAAATATGTACTGGTAAAACCAGAGACCAGCCTAAATAATACCAAGGGAAGCGAGTTGTCTTAGAGCTAACTAAGGACTTAGAAAAATCAGATAGAAATGTTACCATAATTTTTTCACAAACCTAGATCTTGTGAAGGAAATGGAAAAGAAAAATTTTACCGTGCTAGGTTCAATTCGAAAAATAAACCAGAACTTCCTTGGGAATTAGTGGCTACACATGGAAAGGAAGTATATTCAACGAAATTTATCAAGACAAGGCCATGTTAGCCTCTTACTATCCAAAAAAGGGAAAATTCTTCCTTTGCTAGAAGACGTGAAGACGAAAGGAAGAAGTCGCATATAATTGTTGATTACAATCAAACAAAATCAGGTGCAGACACCATAATTAAGTTTCTGCGAACGTACACTGTGAAAAGGCAAACAAAAAGATGATCGGTGACAGTTTTTTGTAACGTAGTAGATGAACACTTACATACGATGAATGGAAAAAAAAACTGGTTACAAACGACGTGAATTTTTAAAGCAGCTAGGAAAAGAATTAGTAACTACTGGAACAAACGCAGAACATGCTTCGACATAAACAGAGCCATCCGCACAAAAATTAAGGAATAAAACATGGCAGATGCTGGAATTGCCCCCTAAATCATGAATATGTAACCTGCCTCAATTGTAAATAACTGAATTTTAGTAATTTTTTACTCGAATTATATTTAAAACTTTTAAACATGTTTAAACAAATTTTATATAATAAATTTTTTTTTATAAATATTGTTACTTTATTTAGTAGAAAGTTTTGGGGGTCACTGTAGAGAATTTAAAATTTTGCAAATTTCTCCCCCAAAAAATTGGGATATTTGACAGTTTAGTTGTCGTTTTGGATTTTTTTATTAATTATTTTTGTTTGTATTCGATTATCTTACGTTGCTTATGCTAAAGTTGTTTGCAATTTTTTGTATTTTTTAAATTGACGATTCTATCTTACGTGCTTCCGATTATAATTCAAATTTCCGGTGCAAATTAACAAATAAAAATTAGGTTTGTCATGCGCGTATCTTTGCGATTCACGCGCAATCGCATTCGGCAAGCACAGGTATAAACATATGGGCTTTGTGTACGTCACGGCCGCGTCACCAAAAAATCATCGCGTATACGCGGCGTCTGCTAAATTTCGCATATTGGCACAGCATATTTATTACCATGGAATTAATAAATGAATTTGTAAATAATCAATTTGCGCTGTATGTACCGGTAGCATTAGTTTTAGTCTGTGTAGTTTTAGTATTTGCGTTTGGCTTCAAATCAGCAGAACAACCACCGTTTGACAAACTTTCTGCCATCGACAGCGAGGAACGTAAAACACTCGGAAAGAAGAAAAAATTGAAAGAAAAGGTTAGTAATTATTATACAATCTTTCATACTATATCGATAACATTCAAAGCGTACCTGAAACAAATTTATAATTTACGGATTAAATCCATATGTTTTGCTAAAAATTATGCAAAAAAAATTCTTTGTTACGTGTGGCACACATTACGATCATTAGATATATCCATTTATTTATACATTCTAGGGGTCTTTGCATACTGCTTCATCCAACTTTAATCACTGCCAATAGCCAAATAGCTATCCTCCAACCAGTAGCTCTCATATTTTTGTTTGTTGAAAAAATTTCACATAATTCATATGTACATAGATTATAGATCCCTAATTGGAAATTATTTGTTGCACTATATGGGTATTGCAATGTTAAATTTCATACTTTGATCGAGCTCTTCAAAATATAAATTTTGTAAAAGAAACCTGAAGGTGAATTAGTTATGTCACTTTATCTTATTTATCGTTTTAAAATAAGCATACTGCTAATTTTTTAATCCTAAATTTTCAATGTAAACCCAATTGAAATTCAACAACAAAATACTATTGTGCCTATATTGTAACACTTTCTTTTTGTGCCTCACTGCCAGCATTCTACTCTCCCATTACATACTTGTAGGTGCAACATAGAAACAATTCCTCCCAAAAGTCTAATCTTATAACCGAAATAAATCTGTAAAATATGTCATATATTTGCAGAAAACATCGGCCAATGGAAATGTTGTAAATGTTAGCGAAAAAATTGAGTCACCCTCGAAGGAATCTAAGAAGAAAGAACAAGAAAGTATTAAAAAGACAGATAACAAAGCAAAATCGGATAAAAAGAAATCCGAGCCTATAAGGACTGTAGAAGAAAAAATCAAAAAAGGCACAAAATCGAAAGTTCTAGAAAAACCTGTCGACTTTGATGATGGCAACTGGGAAACGGTTCCCACTAAGGGGGATAAAAAGAAGAAGCAAGACAGTCCTGCGAAAAAGGAAAAGAAGCCCAAGAAAATTGAAAAATCTCCTGAAATGGATAAATTAGCAAAAGAATATCTAAATAAAGAATTACAAGAAAATGAGAAAATAGTAGAGTCCTTAGATCCGTTAACCAAGGAATCAGAGTTAAAAGAAATTGAAGTTGCCGTAGAACCAGTGGAACCTAAAAAGGAAAAGAAAGCTGAAAAGAAAACCAAGAAAACTGATGTAGAAAAGGTTGAAAATATAGAGAAAGAAGAGGAAAATGGAGAAGCAATTACGCCTCCTAAGCCTGAACCTGAAAGCGTAGAACCGGTTGCTGCAAAACTTCAAGAAGCTACTAAGCAACCTACTGCAAATATTGCTTTTGATGAACTTGGAGGTAAGCCGTTTTAAATTGTTACTAAATTATTTTCTTATTCACATTCTCTGTAGATCTTAACATTTTGTTGTATAATACAATTATCATTTTTTTTCCTTTCTAATTAGTGCTTTCTTACTTTGCTATAGATGTATGGACGGAAGCGAAACAACCCAAGAAAAGCAAGAAAAAATCTCGCAGAGAAAATTAAATATAGGAAAGAGATACCTAATTCCAGACTGGGTCGGGTATGTGATCACAATCATACACTACGAGACACGATCTCAATAATATAAAGACTTTAAATCACTTAAAGATATGTAACAAAATATAGTACATTACAACCTTACAAAGCAAAATTTAATATTTCTTTGTCAACGTACAGTTAGCATACAATGAGGCGTTATCAAACCCAGATAAATTATTAAGCAATCAAAATACATATGTGTTATTCTCAAGGATAGAACACCAGTTGCAAAGCAACATTTTAGGTTGTTTCGTTGCAGTTGAACTGTGTGAATTTTCGTGTGCATTCCAACCGTAAGACAGCAATTTACTAAAACAAGAAAAATGTTCGAGCCTACGTACTATGTGTTTGTGCCAATGGAAATTTGTTTCATCTGAACTATCCAATGAAAAAATGGCCTTAATGTCCCTAGAAAAATTAAACGATGTGTTGTGGATATTAGTATAACAACTATTTTTGCGATACATGTAGTGTTTGTAGAATTACCGTCTTCCATCTTGTTTGTTACATTATTTTGGTTATTTATATTATTTTGTTTTTAAATATTTTTTTGAGAATATATATTTTAATGCACGTATAGTGGTATAGTGCAATATGTAAGTTTTATTCATTTAAATTAATAATTACTTTTCCGTAGTTTGTTATACTCGCTACTATAAATATTATTAATTCTTGGAGTTAATTATGAAATAATACATGGGTATGTTAATTTTTTATATTATAGTTGGTTTAATAAAGCATAACTTGAAAAAACTACTAGTATCGGATCTTTTGACATGAACTATTAAGTTCCATATGACAATGAAACGTAAGTTTTCACAACAGATATTTTACCTAGTTTAAGTGCACCTTACATTAGTTTCTTTTTAATAAGAGATCTATGCCACTGATATAAGGTATAGTACGAGGCAGTTATCACTGGAACATGTATATTGTTTAACATATAACAACATTATAACCATGCCTTTCTTACCCTTCCACGACAAACATTGTTTAAAAATTATTTTATAATCTAATAATAGTTGCTATCGTAACAATTAATTTTGCAATTTATTATAACAAATAAAAATTTAACATCCCCTAAAAATAAATGTATTAAATATATTAATATCATAAATAAACTATTATAAAGCCGACTTCCTATTGTAATATCCATTACGCAGCTATACAGGAAGAAGAAAAATTATTTCGAACTACATTATTTAGTGATATTTTTGTCTACACGTGTGTATTGTAGTATATTGTTGTTTTGTTTCTTTTTTATCTTTTTAGCAATTTTATCAATAATGTGATGGTTTATTAGTATAATTACGTCGTATTTCCTTCTTCTCTTCAATCTTACTTTATCATTGTTATCTGTACAAAATATATTCATCATTGAATCATGAAAATTCTATGAATCCACTTATGATTATTGTAAATAACATTAAATCGCTTCAATTACACTTAGTAACATTTATTTCAATACCATGATTCGATAGCGTTATTTAGGAATATTATGTACCCATCATGTATTTATATTATAGTGATATTTATTTCAACATTTGTTTTTTCGTAATTGTAACGTTCTTAGCGCAGGAAAGTGTAAAATTGTAAATGTTGATGTAAATATTGATTATATGTATATACAGAAAAGAATTACACATGGTAAATGAATATTTTTAATCAGAAGCTTAGAATTCGAGAAATCTGTAATAATGATATATTGTAGGTATATATTTACATTTTTTAAAGTGAAATTTATATGTGTGTACATTGCCCTCTTAATTTTAAGTACAGAAATCCAATAAAGTGCGACTTCATCCAAGCAAATAAAAGAATGTAAATATTGATTATAAAATTTAAAGGTCTGTGGATTGTTATCATTTGGGGACCATTTCAAATATATTTTAAAAATCTACTGGTAGTTTTATTAACTATATAAATCTCATTCCACGGTGTTCATGTATTGTATATTGTAAAATATTTTGAACTTTTTCTTTTCGAAAGTTCTAAACACAATGAGGAATAATCTTTACGAAGAAAACAGAAATAAATGAAAAAATAGGTCATAAGAATAAATCCAGGAACAATAATAACCCGTTCGGCGCCGCTGAGCAAATGGGCGCCTTTATGTTATAACAAATATTTTTTCACTTATGCCACTTGTTATTTAATTATCGCAGTGATGATTTATTGAACTAAATTGTCGTTATTACATTCTTATGCTTGCTTATTGCTTACGTAGTTGCTAATTTTAACTTTCTATTTGACTATACATGAAAAAAATGTCCCTAACAGTGTGCTTGCGCATAAGTATATTACAAAATATACTCTAATAGGGCGCCTGCGCGTAACCGAGTAATTATGAAGATAAGCGCCAATATCGCCCAAGTTAATTATTTCGGATTAGACAACTACTAACTGTAAATTGCGACCTGTGCAGCTCGAACTTCTATAGATTCCCAGACTGCAAAAGCCTCGTAGTTTGTGCGCAAGCTGAGCTCAGACGTGAATAAAATCAGATATCTATTTGAGTTTGCGCAATTCATGTTATCTTGCTTTATGTTACGTGTTAAATATACAAAATTTATGGGTAGTCTGCGACAAATAATTCAGTTCTCTCAAAAAGTAAAACATACAATATCCCTTCATCTCATTTTACAATTTATTTGTTTGCCCTTTTTATTTGATTACTTTTGAAATCATCTGGTGTGCCCGAGCTTGGCGTCGTACATTAGGGCAATGTAGGGTATACCCAAGAAAACACTGTTAACATTTTTCAGAGGGTTTAAGTTGATAGTTCAGACATATTCTCATGGATTGCGCTAGCAAGCACTGCCGGGACTACAAGCTTAAATAGTTTGCTAAACTTTGTGAAGCTAGCTGTAAAAACCATTGACACAAAATATCTTTCATTGAGGGTAAATAATTAAAGCTATGCATTTGCAGTTAATGGAATAAATGAAGGAATTTGAAAATTAAATATGTAGTCTTACAGTAAGTTATTTTCCTTTAACATTTTTAAATTACCTTAATAAGAACTTGGTTATGCAACCTTGTTGACACATGCGATTTTGTGGTGGTATAATTCGAACAGTTTAAATGCTAGCAAGGTTCTCCGTTTTATCAATTCTTCAGAAAATTTGCAATTTTGGTGTATGATAGATTGATATTAACTTTCTACTTTCATTACTAAGATTGAAAAAATGTCATTTGAAACGGAGGTGAAATGCACTCTTGGTCTGCCTTTCTGTGACATCAGCAAGTTTCATTTATATTGTCATTTTTAATATTAAAAACTAACTTAAGGTGAAATATAGTAACGTTTCTTTCCTACCGGCTATGTAAGTGCATCATTATTGCCTATATTGCAGGGACGTAAGTGCTATATCGGATGTAATAAAATCATTACATCCGATATAGCACTTACGTCGTAAAAAAACGTCCCTAGAGACCTACATCAATAATACATTAATATAGCATTAGGTATCAATACATAACAGAAATTGACAACTTTAACAATTATATTGGTATATAAGAAATTAAATAATCCAATAATGATAGCAAGCACTGTGGTGTAGTATGGTAAACAGCACATAAGTATCGGTACCCTCTGTACCACACCGGTTGATGATGAGGACCATTCGTGTCCTCGAAACGGCCGTCGCGGACTGTTTATTATATTACTATATAATAAATTAAACATGTGTGGTGCAGAGGGTGCCGATACTTATGTGTTGTTTACTAAATAATCCACTCTGATATTTGTGCCCAAAAGAATGCGACCTGAAAGCGACCGAATGACGTCACATCAATCGCTGCTGCATCTAAAAGCACGTAATTAGATTTGCATTTTAAAGATCTTTAAATGCTCTTTTCTCCTAAAACAGTGAAATTTGAATTAACTTTTCTTGAAAATCGTCGTAATTTTATATTTATAAAACTTGTAGCAAAAAGAATTATGCAAAACAAGATGAGTCGGGAGGAACGGATTAAACTCCAGGAGTTTATTGTACACGTGAAAATAACGTAAAAAAGCTCATTTGGTCTTATCCGATTTTAATTTGTTTTCAAGTTATGAGGTAATTAAAAAAAAATAAATGTAAAACAGAATGTCAGGGGCGTACTACATTAAAATCAATCGAAGGAAACGTTACAAGTTAATCTTTATTAAATTTCAAAAATGGAGGATCGAACGATAACTATAACAAAATCTAATAGAAATATTGCACATTATGGGAAACTTTTTAATTCCAAGTATTTACTTCTTATTTTTATCTTTCCTCGGTGACTTTGATCTACTTTTACTACGTTTAGTGGATCTACTTTTAGATCTCGTGGACTTCACCTTTTTCTTGAGTTTCTTTTTCTTTTTACCTTCAGATGCACTACCCACAAGTTTTTGACTCACCGTCGGCAATTCTGGTACACGTACAAATGAATCGTAAGTGATTTGAGTACAGATTTTTCCTATAATAAACGACATACTTAAACCAGCATCTAAACTTTGAAATATTTAAGTACCTGTGCAAAATTCCTCTCCACATTCTATGCAAGATACGACTCTTTGCTCTAAGACACCTGCTTTATTCTTTGATCGTCGTATCTGGGTATCCAAAGCGAAATTTCGCTTATCTCTAGCGGCGGTTTTCATTTCAAGCTTCCCGAGCTCAATTATCCTAAGACAGACTTGTTAATTTCTTTTTTAATGAGAAAGCGTATTTTATACTTAGAAAAGTATTCTTCGTCCAACTTATTTTTGGGTCTAAGCATTGTTAACATATGCCAATCTATTGGCACTGTGATTAAATCCATCATCTTCAAATTTCTCATTTCATTCGGAACAGGATCCATAAACGCATATGGTTCCTTCATTGCCTTGTAGTCTTTCTTTCCAGTTTTGAATTTAAATTTCTTATCTCTAATCTTAACATCGTCTGATTTCACTTTTTCAGCTTTAATTTTATAATCTGGCACCTTTTCAAGTAGCCTTTTAAAGTCTTCTTTCGTTTTTACTATGGCTCTAGACAAGTCTAATATTGGAGCAGTATCTTTCTTTTTGGAAAGAAAATCATCTAATTTTGCCATATTTGGTTATAACTCTAAATGGTGAAAACAATAGAAATTTTTTTAATTTAATCAATATTTATACTATGTATTATAAAATTTGATCAACTCAGCTATGAATAATTAAGATATATGAAAACAAATGAATACTTTTTATTAACTCACAGCTATACTGATCTTTTTCATATTTTCAACATTAATTACTCGAGGTATACATTTTCACTCAAAGGAATGTTAGGAAATTTTAATAATAATGGTAATACATTTAATTATTATTTTTTTTTTAATTTAAACAACCGGTTTAATTTTCCCAATGATCTTGTTTAGTACAGAGATCATTTTGTATCTTGTCATATATTTCGCTGCAACTATCCATGCTGTTATTATTTAAAGAATCTGGCATTTGATCTTTCATATTTTCATTATCGTACGGAATGCAATCTGTTGGGGAAGAGGCATGTTGTATTTTTAAAATATCCACCACTTTTATATGGTGGTCTTTGTCTTCGCGACATCTACAGCAACATTGGTGGCATGGCTTCCTTTTGTAGTATATGTGGTCTTTATCCGCTTCTAGAGGTACTATTTCGGTTTGGTATACTCTAACGTTTTGCGAAAACGTTTGATCATGTTTGCGCCATAGGGCTCTGCCGTGACGTTTCTCTGTGTACACGTTTTTCCGATATACCCGTGGACTGGCAGTTTGACTATCGTCGCTGGAATGCGGCGAATAATTGTTGATTTTATCGTCGTAATTCTTTACCTGTCGTAATTTTTGCCGCAACTTTCGCCTTTGATAAACTGGATCCTTTTCACTTTGTTTTAAATATCGCGTTGGTGGTCGATTAACACCCCATTTTGGGCGATCATCCATATTTTCTCTAGATCTATCATCGTTTCTTATTCTTCTATCTTTTCGATTACGATTATCAAAGTTTATTTCCAAATTGTTCATTTTTTCCCTAATGTATTTGTCGCGATTATTCTCATTGTTGTTACTAAGTTCTGACAAATCTGTCTGCGTGCTACTATCACAAACTCGTTTACTTCTGTACTGACTTGGTGTAAGTATCCTATTTTCTGTGCGTGGACTAGTTCGGTCTGTACTTATGGTCAAGGGCACAGCTATAGGAAGTGCTGTAGGAGCCCCATTCCCTGCAGCAGGCATCAAAACTGCGAATTGCATATTTTGCAAAGTTTCGTATGGCGTTTGCAGAACTAAAGCTAAACTATCGGACATTGTGCTAGACTGAGGTAACTGAAGTGGAGGTACCGGTATATTATTATTATTTTTGGAGGGCGAATCTTCAACATTTTCAGATTTATGATGGGCAAATTCCTGCTCAATATATTGATCTGCATCACCATCTTCGTTTCTTATTTTATTCATATTTCTATTGTCTAAATCATTTCTGTTGTAAACCGTATTAACAACATAATCATTATTTATGAGGTTTTGCAGTTTACAAGGCATTTCTATCCTTGCGGAATCTTCTTTCTTCAAAGTATTATTCTCTTTAATGTTTTCTGATTGCCTAGGTGATTTGAGTGTATCCTTTTCGATCATGTTTTCCTTTATGTTCACGTCAATCTGTTTCGCTAGTTTTAATTTGCGTCTTTCTTGAAGTGCTTGTTTCTCGGCCAGCTCGATCGCTTCCCGCAATGCTTCCTTTCTCTTTTTTTCCCTTTCTAATTTCTCCTTAACGATCTGTTCTTCTCTTTCTTTTCTTTCCCTTTCGATTTCCTTTTCGCGTTTAATGCGTTGTTCCTCTTCATACTCTTCTTTGAGTCGACGTTCTTTATCTTCTTTCCTTCTTCTTTCACGCTCTTCCAGTTGTTCCCGTATAGCCTCTTGGTGAGCGAGTGCTATTTGCCGTCTTCTTTCTCTTTCGGCGAGTTCTATCGGTTCGATGGGAACATTTTGTCCTCGAATGTGACACCTATCATGTATAAGAAAATTATTTATAAAGAAGCGTGAGGTGAATTTTGTGTTAAATTCTTTAGGAAATGACATCTATTGTTACTCACCGTATTTGAGAATTTGTCGAGCTTGTACCAGGTCTTTCTCGATCGATGTATTCTTGTTCCGGTGATTCCGCTGGAGACGTATTTGAGACAACCAATTCAGTTTTGCCTTCGAGTCCTCTCTTTACCCAACCAGGAGTATCATTTTTGGCAAAATTATCGACAGCTTTAGGCTCCCAGAACTTCCCGACGTGAACACCTCTGTCGCCCCACTTCAACCGATCTTCTCTCGCACTTGAAGAAGACTCGTAACCAAGAACGTTATCCCAACGACTGCCTTGGTAATGTTCGGGAGAATTGTTGGCATTATCACTTCCATAACCGGAAGTTTCTCCACCCATCTCCTTATCCAACTTTTCGCAGGATGTATAATTCGATGTATTATGGTTTTTATACAATGGTGGTAAGGACTGACGTCTTGGTTCCCGTCGCACCACCTCGCCGTTATTTTGTACTTTGATTGCATTTCTTATTCTACTCAAATGCGTATCTCTTCCCCATATAGCATTTAATTCGGCCAGTTCTTCTGGAAAAAGAAAGAGAAAACTGGGAACAGCTTGCAATGCGACAACTCATCTTACCTCGCTCCTTTGCCCACTGTAATTTTTTGCGTTCAAGAAGGGCATGTTTTCTCTCAGTATACATTGATGACGATTCTTCGTTAATTATCGAGGGATCATAACAGCTTTAATGATAATGTTGCTAATACTCAACTACATAAAACTGGAATGAGTTACGATATTTCGAGTTTGAGTATGGAAAATGTGTACCTCTATTCTTCACGTGGATTTACATGCCTATGGCATAATGGATACAGAAAACGCTAAATTAAGCGAAATTAAAATTAACCATTAAAAGTGCATTTCAATTGAAAAAGACAATTACATAAATTCAATCTCTTCTTTCTAATTTTAATTTTAATTGTGCTATTAAGCTAGCGCGGATTGTAACTGAAGGCTATTGTGGAAGCATAGAATGGATAATCTAATAAATTTACATAAGTTTCTGTTATTATCTTTTGTATGTGATGAGGGTATTACGTTATGTCCAAAGTTTCAGAAATAAGTGGATATTCTGTGCAGTACAAATTTTCCTTGCGAATAGTAAGTACTTATATTAATTAAATAATTAGTATGAAAAAAAAGATGTCAAATTACAAGAAATTCTACAATCTCAACGGCGCTGTAATATATTGAATTTTATTTTAAAGAAATATGTAAACTAAGCGAATAGGAGAATTTGTTTGTTCAATACAAAATTTTTGTCAAAATGCTATAATTTCCGATTTTTGTCTTACACCATTAAAAAGAAGTAGAGAGTTTTGTGGACTGTTGCCTTCTGTTTCTATTCATACAGTATGTGCATAAATAAATGTATGTCTTTCTATCAAGTACAAAGACGCTACTTGCAATGCATTTCATATTATAATAACTTTTACTTATCATCAATAATCAAAAATGATGTATTTCGTTTTAAGGGCTTATAGAGACAGATAATTATATTTTTTATGTTTTTTAATTGAAATATACAAAGCATGTACAATATGACGCAACGAAATACAAGCAACAAAATCCCAACAGCAAAATATTGGACCTTCATACATCTTCACGAAGGTTTCGAATTTGATACTATTTTTTGTAAACGTATTTTTTATTACTTCAAAGCTTAAAAAGATAAGGTAAACGGTGGTGGAAGACTGCAGCTGAACGCCACAGCGCGTTTAGACTTACTACATAAAATGTACAGAAATTAACAGTTTCCAATGAGTATTGTTTCGACAAAAAATAATTTTAAGAGATGTATAGAATTTCAAACGCGAAATTCATCCCTTCGATACTAATAATTACGAGTAAAATATTTTCGAAGATTGAAGTTCAGAAAAAATTACGGTAACTAAATGAAAACCTAAGCCCTAAGAGTTATACAGTTAACACAAAGACAGTTTGCCCAACTCACTACATTTTCTTTTAAAAATCCGGACTGTACCAAGTACTCAAATGGTCGAATCTGGTACGTTTGAAAATATTGATATCCGTTTAATTTATTTAATTAAATAAAAAAAATTAAGTTTTAAATTAAATTCGCAAGATAATAACGAGATAAAAGGAAAAAAAAAGCGAAGAGCACCAGCACCAATTCTACGGCTTGTGCTCGTTTTATGCTGAAGAATTTCGTTTTGCGCCGGTGCTGTCTTCAAAGTATTTGAGAATGAAAGTTGCTGCGGACACTCATTCTTAGATATTCCAAAAACAAAACATTCGACACCAACTCTCATTCTAAAATATCTCAAAAACGGTGCGAGCACAAAACGATATTTTTACGGCATAAATAAGTGCATGGCAAGCATAAAACGTTGCCCGGATAAATTCTCAAAAATCGAAAAATTGCTGAGATGGGTGCCAAGTAAGTGTCTGAGGAGCTCTCGTTCCTGTATATTTTTTTGTCGATTATATCGGGGGAGAAGATGAGCCCAAAACGATAACCTGATCAAATTTGGAAAAGGTGAAAGTGTGAGAGCTGCATGAAGTTGGCTTGTGTTTTCAGTTTCGAAAATATCAAGAATAACACTATTAATGGATTATTGCCCAACTGTGTTAATCAAGTACAATATCACATACAAATCATTACAATTTAACAATAACTATTAAACAAAAGAATATGTATAACGGTAGCATAAAATATAAAATACAGCGTATAATTTATAAAAACAATCAGACTGCAACAAAATATATCTCAAGCTGAACTGAGATAGTTGTACGTTTCGCAAATAAATCTTGTTGGGGACTTAGCAAATTCAATCGCGAAGAAGGGATATAAAAAATTAAGGGATATTGACTAGTCTGCTTAGATACCAAAAACAACAAACGCTCTAGAATTCAAGGGCTGAATACTCCTGTAAATAACATTAAACAGAACCTTTAAACCGTGCAGAACAGCTAGTAACCAACGATTGCGTATTAAACATAGTTAGTAGCTACTCTTGCATGCAACCGCGTTCAGAATAAACCCTCCGTGTACGAAAATATACATATTTTAAAAATGTTCTTCGGACATTTCCAAATTCCAATTTATACACAAAATGACGTAGGCATGGTTGCAACCCGGTTAAACTATTCACAGATACGCAATACAAAGCCCAACATTTTTCCCGTTTGTCCAGATAGGAATTAAACAAGGAAATTATCGAGTCAGGAAAGGTTAGAACCAACAACTTTGCAAAAAGAACTGCATGGTGAAGTTGACCAAACGCTTTAGCAAAATCTGGGTAAATGATCATCCAGAATGTTGGAAACAAACTGAGTGAAACAAATCAAATTTGTGACTGTCGATCTCTTGAGTACGAAACCATGCTGATAATGTGATACCTCTGAAAATATGGACACTTATTTAGTTATACAGTACACCCTCATACACTGTAAGAGTTATACAAATACATTTCAACAATCACGCACAAGGAAACTCGGTATTAGATCGTCGCCGGCGGTCATCCTGTCCTTTAGTTTTGCTATAGAATGCAACAAGTCCTCACTAATACCAACAATGCCAACACAAAGCGAATCGGTATACTCATCAGAAACAGAATCGAAGTTACCCCCTGGCTGAAAGTGGATAATGAAAGCGTCAAAAATCCTCTGAAGATCAGCCAACTCATTACCATCAAAACCACAAAACATGGACGTTTTCAAATGTTAAAAAAACGAAAGTACGGGAGCCAACTTCACGGAGGATTCGAAAGAAGAATACCGATTTAACGCCTAGGAACTATTGCCTTATTAAAGACATTTATATTTGTTTTCTTCATTTATTTCATCTTTGTAGTTTCCTCACAGGCTTCGTATCGATTTACAAGGATTTGTTACAATTAGATATTTTACTTTCTTTGTTATAATTTCTTTGATAACACTATTTGTGAGTTATTTAACACTATCATTATTTACATTGAGTGTTTTACTTTTTAATCCTATGAATTTGAGAGGAGAAATCGTACATTTTTCAAAATTTGTTTTTATTTGTCTTCTAATTATTTAGTTTTTTTTCTTTCTTCCAATATTAACGGAAGGTGATCAGAAATTATTTTAATTTGAATTTTTTATAGAAGTACGATCAGTTTCAGCTTTGTAATTTTTTTTTATTATATAGATTTTTTTACCAAATCCGTTATTGTGCGAAGAATTAAATTAGGGATAATAAATTTTTTATTTTATTTATCTTTCTATATTAAATATCAAGGTGTCGTCAGTCCTTGATGTCTAATTTGGTAGGAGTATTACATAAATAATAGATAAAGTCTGATGACCTCTCAAATATTTAGCTTATGTAACTATAAAAGAAAAAGCATACGAAACGTAAAACAAATTATACCAATTTAGCTTCGCAGACAGATAATTGGTCCTAAATAATTCAGCTACAAGCGAATTTCTATTGATTAACATAAATCGAATCCTTAGAAATCATAGTGTATATAAAAAATTTGCAAATAAAATGCAATGAATTATAATACAGTTTACCTGTCTACTAATCGTCACATTGTAGATACGTTTATTTATTATTTATAAACGATTTTTAAATCTCTCGCATATGATTGCTTACGCACTTCTGCAAAGAGAAAGGACGAGCAACAACTAATGTATTAGAAACCGCATGCAGTAAAATGTGTTAATCTGCTATTTGATCAATGTAGTAACGTAGCAACGTGTATTCAAACATCTTCAGGTTAACGTCCTTACCATGTCATGAGGGAGGTTTATTGTTTATATTATTACAAGCTATGTAGCATTTTGAAAGTATTTCACCTTCGCAATGACCCAAAGCACATCCTTTCTTGGTAGTATGTGTGCGTATGGACATGTATGCAAGTATAACACTTTTACTTGACCTAACGTGCAAAAATTTCACCAAGGAATATTAAGTAGTAAATAGTAGCTATTATTACATCTCTTCTTTTTGCTTAATCTCAATACATAATTCTGCCGTCTGTAATTGTTCCAAAATCATTTGTTGTTGCGCAGCAAGACATTTTTTTTTAATTTACAGAGGAGGAATAAAGTAAAATGAAACATGTTTTAATCTCCGATTAAAAATTAATAACTTTGCAAATGAAATAATATAAATTATACCCTGTTGCCTTATTGCTTGTTTAAATATGAGCGCTAGATATACTCCTGCAGGATTAAGAAAATAAGCAACTACGATATTTCACATTTCATCCATTTGCCACGCCCAAAACCGAATTTCAGGCTTTTTAGTTTTATAAATTATAATTTTAACCATAGTGCAAAAAGGCGTTTATTGTATTATAAAAAAGTCTTCATATAAAAACTGAGTTGATTGCTGAAGTGCTTACTGTGGATTTTTCTAGTTTGAGTTTTGGTAATCGTCCGGGGCAATTATCTTTCGAAGTTATTGGGCAATTTGTCGTTTGTGTACTACGAAGGAAGAGGAAGTAATAAGTATTTTTTTATTAAATTCAGTCTTATTTCTCGCCATAGTAAGTCTATATATATCTTTCTCAGCGATTCCCCCATCACTTTAATCCCTTCTAATAGCAGTTCGCATCTTGTTCTGCAAAACAATCCTTTACGAATGTGATGGCCCCTTCATTCGATGGAAACCTTCGTCTTTCCAGTGAAACCTTGATCTTAGGAAACAGTTCCTTTTTGTTGACTTTGTTGTATTGCGTCCTGAGATCAGGCTATTTAAATAACCATTTCCACCTCCACAGGAGCAAAATATTGACTATGGCCAAATTTTAACGTGCTGATGATTGAATACGAAGGTTTCCTTTAATTTATTGTGAATTAGCAAACATGCTTTTGCTAGGAGCCACCCGCATTACACACTTGTCTTATGGACGCTATTTATTTTGTTTTCGTTGCATAAAAAGTTTCCTCTTGACCACAAAAATTGAATTAACTTGTGTGACAATTTTTTGCGACTTTAGACGCGAATTATTTATACAACAGTGCGTCCATTAACTTATTGATGATGAAGTTCCCCTGCATATCGTTGGTTCAATGAATTTAATCGTGGTCGTAGTTTGATGGCGGATGAATTTAAAGAAAGCTGTCCGAAATCGGTTATGGTACCAACGAACATCGACGTCGTGCACGAATTGATAAAACAAAATCGTCATGTGACCTATCGCGAAATTCAGGTGTCCTTTCGCATTCGTTTGACTGGCACACATTCGATACTGCATGGACATCTTTTAGCCGTGAAAAAGCGGTGTGCGCTTTCGATCCCGCATAAGTTAACGATCACCCAACAAAAGGTTTGCCTCAATTAGTTGAAAGAAATACGATCGCGGTGCTTCAAAAACCGTTCAACAACATTACCATAAATAACGAATCTTGGAATTACGTATGAGTCCGAAAATAAGCACCAGTCGACAGTATGGGATAGAAGCTCGTTTTTTTCTCGGAAAAACTTGACATGTCGCCACCGTGATATCAAAGCATCGTAGAACAGTCGATTCCGAATGGTCCACAACGATTTACTGATTGCTAAAAATCTCCGGAGAAGTACGAAAAACGAATGCTCGACTCCGGATCATTCTACACCATGACAATAGGAGCTCCCACACATCAAGACAAGCAATTAACTTTTTGAACGCGCAAAACGTCGAATCGATGGGTCGGTCATTCGCCATATAGTCCCGATTTAGCTCCTAACGGTTCCTTTTTGTTCCCACGCGTAGAGAACAAACTGCGCGGACAACGATTATCGACGTCAGAACACTTTCAAAACCCATACCTGATTCGGCAAGCAAATTAGTTCCATCCCATGCAAAAATGTCTCAGCCATCAGGGAGAATATTTTGAAAAATAATAAAAAGGTTTCCAGACATTTTCTTTTAGTTTTTCGCAGCAGATAAAAGCCAACTCTCGTAATGCCACCTGGAAATTGGATCCTTTTGTGTGTTGGCCTTTCAGCATTACACTGACAGATATTAAAATATTTAAGAAAGATTTAAGACGGTTCTGCAACCGTTCTTGCTCTTTTAATAAATTCAGCAAACATGTTAATATTTGCCTTGTAACTTTGTTGCTTTTGTGTAGAGAATTTATGTCTTCTCATTTACGCCAATAATTAGACTTATTCTAGAATTAGAACTCTTTAATTTTAACTGGTACAACCAACTACTTGGTGGAAACTATAAAAATATATAACAATCTAGGCATTGTCTAAGCTCCAGTAGTCTAGTGCTTCAAATATTGGCAGAAGTAGTGCACATAGGGTACGTATTGAGGAGAAGTACGTTTTAATTTGAATTAAAGCGCAAGAAGTTTTCTCTTATTTTATGCATTACATATCTTCAAGAAATGATGCTCGGATGTTTGCTTGCTCTAAAATTTATTTTTTATTTGGGAAAGTGGCGCTTAAACAACCTGTATACATTATACTTGTAAATCATCGATTACTACGATCATTGGCAAACTATTGAAACATTTCCCAACCTAAGAAGTCTTAGAAACCTTGAGCATTTGTAGAAATTTTACATGCTAAATATTGTACACTGATGCTGGGTTAATGGTTTTACAGGGTACACTATAAGGAGACTCAGATCTATTTTGCCAGAAACTGAACCAAAAATACTAAGATCGAATGTTGAGCACTTTGGCTATTAGATCATTTGTATATTTACAAAAAAACTCATCTCCATTCCAAAAGTTTGTGAATTTATCGAAACTCAAGAATCTCAGGTCTCAACAAATTCCAAATCCAAGAAACAGATTAATTTTGTAATAGCAACTTTATTACAAAAAAAGCTTCCTTGTCCTTAAAAACGTTGAACTTTATTGCAAGCGTTTAGTTATAACTGTGCTTTTTTAATTTGTTTTACACTCATAGTTTCTGTTCTAAAATAGTTAAAAATGTATGTTTTCATGAATTTGACGAACACTGTATTAACCTTACCTACATTTAATGTTAATAAAGAAGATTCAACAAACAAACTGTCAACTGGTCCTCATTTTCTGATAAAATATACGCATACTTTTGTCTGTTCTCGATTTTATTTGGCAACCATAAAATTTCGGCCATTTCCCCAACGCTTCATTTCAACTCTAAATTAACCTGAATGATTATAGCAGCGTTGGAATTTACAGTAAATGGGTTTACGTATACATAGATCAATAGATATGTGGGTTAAATAATCTTCAACGCTTCAATGCTTCTAAAATACGAAGTATTTGCCAAGTTTTACGTTTGTTAAAGCGTGCGTACTTATCAATGACCACTTTCGAAAGGCTATACCGTCATTTCTGTGTTAAGGAAACGGTATGAAATACGAATGCTAATTCGCGAGCAGCATAAAACGGTCTTATTGAAGGCAATTTAAAAATATTTAGCGCATAAACTGATAAAGAACATACAATTTCATAATATTTATAATTAAACTGTTTAAAATTGTTTTATTTTGTGAATATACGTTTATGTTAATAAAATATTAGTCATTTGTATAATTGATGATTTAGTTATGACTTTAGACTATTTTTATATAAAGTTTACATTATCTAGTAACAATCGATATCAACTCTCTGAGTTTTTATTGCAAGGAAACGCATCAATAAAGGCTTAGCTATACAAATAGGATAACATTTTTATACCAGCTTACGATAAATAAATTGAATTTTTAAAGTCAAACTGTGTTAAACGACAACGTATCTCTATGGTTTTATGGCCATTTTTAGTTTTACAGTTTCATTTAATGGCTTCTTTTGCACACATAGCAATAAATTGTTCTTGAACTACATTTCTCTTGAGGTAAAATCGGTGCTCTGATTTTGATTCTTTTTCTTTGGCTTTACTTTTAAATGTAGATATCTCATTAATTCTGCCAATGTTTTCACGGAAAGAATTATTTCTAGGACACCTGCGTTCACTTTAAAACGATCTACTTTGGATATCTTGACAACTAAAAGCAAAATCCTTAAAATTTTTAATTTAATTAACATTAAAATAAATATTCTCCCATTCTCCTCATTTTGAATTTTGTAAAAACTTATTCTTAAAAGTAACAGAAAAAAATTGAGATTCAAAATTGCGAAATTGCAAACAAGATGTACAAAAGAGCAGAGATACATCTTTCATTTAAATCCATTAAGCTGTTGTTTAACAACGTTAAAAAACAATTCCCCAACGTAGATTAAGTCTGAGATGGAAGCTATTTACTGGAGTTCTGCACCATTATTTACTAGAGTGAAATTTGGGACAGCTGAAATTAAACGTGGCGTAAAACTACAACTACTACCAGTAACATCGGAAAAGTTCACAAAATGGGACTAGACGACCCTCGAATTAAAATTAGAGAGATAGCAGAGGTTGTGTGTTGAGTGCCGCGTTTATTCATTCAGGACCAAAAACGCATTCGAATGAACATTTCCAAAGCCTCGCTAAAGCATTTTAAGCGAAATAATTCGGAGTTTTAGCGTCAATCAATAATTATAGATGAAACTTGGACACACCACTTTTGAAGCCACAATACAGTCGAAACTGTGGACTGCGAAAAGTGAACCTGCTCCGGAAAAAAATGGAAGATTGTTCCATTAGTCGATAAAGTGATGACGTCAGTTTTTTGAATTAGTCATGGAGTTACGTTAATTGACTATCTTGAAGTAGGAAAAACCATAATAGCGGCATAAGACAGAAGTTGCGAAGAAACGGCTGCATTTGAAGAAAAAGAAAGTTTTGTTTCATCAAAACAATGCATCATACTTCAGTGACACTTTTCTGTTCTGTCTAGACCCAAAGCTTCGCTCGGAGAACAAAGATCTTCATGGAATAAGGAAGCCATTGAAAAATAAAGTTGAATTTGACAAAGAAAAAACTTGTTTCTGTATTAGGCTGTGTTAGGAAACTTTTCAGACTACCGAAGCGTATCGCTAATATTATCTTAGCGTGATTAGAAGAAAGGCTTTAAAGTCATTGGTTCTGCTTCCAATATAACAAAGTTTGAGGTCAAATTTTTAGCGTAAATTATATAAATGTATAAAGAAAATGGAAAGCGTTTATTTAATATTTGCACCGTCTTCTGTTCTCTTGCAAATATTTTTAATCTCGATTGTTCTCATATTTTCAAATGTACATACCTATTCTATTAGATTCTTGCAGATACATCAAAAATATCAGATGCCATTCATTGGTGAAAATTCGTATTATTCCGATTAATTTTGAGCATACTTTCATCGCTCCCACAAATATTTTTTTTAATCAACGCATCCTTTTGTCATTTTCGCACATGGTTTCAGAAAAAGATTGCACGCCTTCTGAGATCAAAATCATTGTTTATTAAAAAGAAAGAAGAACTATGGTATTTATTTATATATTATAAAATTATAAAAAAATCCTTTAGTTTATCTGCAAAATGGCTTTTGACAGTCTTGACTTGTGGACTGGTGTATTGTCGTAGAACAACAGGACGCCTTGCGTTGGTTTTCCGCGCCACTGCATTGATCCACTCAACATGATGAACCCAGGATTCATCTCACCAAGTTGATTGGTAATTAATTAAATCAGGTTCGTCTCCACAAAGCGCCAAAAGCCTTCGTGAAACCTATTTTGCACTAACTTTTGTAATTCCAGTGTATTGGTTTCTGAAACTCTAAAGCTGCTAATTGTTGCTGGTTTAATCTTGTGTCATTCAGTACCAAACACAAGGTTTTTTTCAAATGAGATCGAAAGTGATCACATTAACAGGTCGATCTGGGCGGGAATCATTATCCAGTGATTCTCGACCATGCTAAAGAAATTTTGATCATTCGCAAGTAGTCAGTTCTGAAGAAATATTCCATCCCCGTATGCAGCCAACATTTCTTCACGAATAATTTTTTGAGGGCTTCCTTGTTTTGTCAAGAATTTTATAACTGCTTGATATTTGAATTTGACCTGGCACAAACTGACAAGTATTAGAACTAATACTGCTACGACTGTTTTGTGAAATAGTCAAACAGGCTAACAAGGCTATGTGATAAAAAAAAAACAATATAATGGAAAATTACATTAAAATTAAAAACTGTTTAGTTCAGGAACCCCTCGTATCTTTTAAACAAACATTTTTCCTTGAAATTAACGCTAATATTTAGAATTTCCCTGACATCCACATACACACGTATGACTAAACTTGATGAAATTAACGTATTGTGTATTTTCACGTCGTAATCAATAAAAGTGCGAACAAGAGGCATAAATTAACACCTAAACTCATCAAATGAAAATAAGCCATTGGACGCCGCCAGGCAGTAAAAGTATTCCGCACTAGAAAATTGAAATTGCAATCGCCGCTTGTGTGTTCTTGAACTTGATCTTGAGCGGACCGGACCCTGTACAGTATGAAGAGTGCTTCCGCAAAGCTGCTATCCTTCGCGGTGTTCGCGTGTATACTCGTAATGAACGGCCGCTGCGAGTGTCGCTACATATTACCGGAAGTGCCGGAAGTAATGCATCCTCCAGTTCCGGATGTCGGTAAAGGAATTTCTTCGAAACGAACGGCGCCTTGCCGATAATTACAATACAATTGCTCTGGTATAGTTTTAGGAAATGAAAGTGCCGATTTTAACGAAACCATCGAGGAACAAGATCCTGAAGTTACGCCGGGATTATTTCAAGGCGACATGGCTTTAACTAATGAAGTGTATAATTATTGGAGGGTCGGACTAAATTGGGAAGTGTTTCCAAATCGCTTATGGAAAAATGGGGTGGTTCCTTACGTTATAAGTCCATTATATGGTAAGATTAGAAAATAACAAGTTGATTTTAATATTGAAATAAGTCCATTTATGTTCATATTGTTAAAGAGATCGTAACTACATTTTAATCTTATTCACTTGTCGGAATCTCTTTCTTTTTCTCGCTCCTTTTGAATGTTTACAGATAAATATGAAGGAGCTATTTTTCTAAATTTACGTTAAACTTAGTAAACCATTCATGGGAAGATGCAGAGACATAAGCTGATCTTGTTCATCTAAAGTTCATCTCATGGTTTACTTTTTTTAAGTGAAAATCACTACTTTTGCTGATCGTCTGCTATGTGCACTTACTACTATCTCCACAAGTCCACATATAAAATGAAATTTTATTGGGAAAAAAATGGAAACATATGGATCTTTCATGAAAAGCGTTACTTTTAGTAATACAAAGTGTTAACGCGTATAGGTGTTAAAATACAATATTTTTTGACTGTAGCTATAATATTTTGAAGAAATCAACATTTTCCGCAAATATTTGATATTTGCTTTTATGTTTCCATAATTGCCAAAATTATCAATGTGCTCACATTTATTATTATATTAATGTAATATTATTTGCGTCGAGAGGGACGTAAAATTCCATTACATCCCACTGTCAATGGCAACCAAAGTAAAGAACCCGCAAAGCTCGCTTACCCCTAAATCAGCACATGACTTACATAGTCAGACTACGTAGTATGAAAACAAGGCTTTGCCACTAGAGATTGCGTTGTTCACTGTCCTTGTCCCCAATAGTAACAAGATTTAGAAAAGCGCTGCTTCAAAACTTACAAAAAAGGCCATTTTATGCAGTATTAAGAAATTTATTGCAATTGTTTATTGTTAATTGTAATGTACAGCAAACAAAGAATTTTATGTGTAATGGGGTTGCCCCCACTACATATTAATTTTTGAACCACAGACACTAGCTTTTTTACAAAAAATAGATCGATTTCTGTTTTTATGAACAGGCGTTAGCGGCAATTCAATTACATTTGTGGTGCCACTGAAAATGACGTTAATTTTCTTATTTCGCCCATTTTAAGTAAGTTGCGACAGTTGAATCCAATGATATCACATATTTTACTTTATTTTAAGAAATATTACAATGCAAAGGTTGTAGTAATCTATTTTTGTCATTATTCAAAGGTGGCTAGGAAAGAGCCCCAAATTGTCTCTTGTTGCACCAGGTTGATCCAATAATTTCGTTGCTATGTAGGCAACATAATCTTAACAATATCCAAACTTTCAAATCCCAATTTTAAAGGTATGCCTCATTCTTATTATTTATTCTACAAAATATAATTAAATAATCCATGAAGACTGTGCAAGATTCAATTGACAAATGGGAAAATTAGCATGAAAGTAGTCCTTTTTTCTTACGAAATTCTTTATTGTAAAATTAAGTGACCGGCTTTGTATTAAAGAAACACATCCTCAGAGCAGAATTTATATATTTTGTCAATATGGTCAATATAATGGACGTCGCAAACAGATGCGATCAATTGTCTAATTAATTATGAACCGATTTTAATCTGTTTGTGACGTCCATTATATACATTAATTTTAATATAGTGTAAAGAAAAAACTTATTATAAAACCAGTTATCTTTATTGGAATATGCACAATTGTATTACATGGTGTTTATATATATATATATTGCTAAGCTGAGGATTTTGTGAGAAAAAGAGGACCATTTTCATTCCAATTTTCCCATTTCTAAATTTGATTGTCTTCTACAGATTTTTTGTTCTTGTTTTCTTTAGTTATGTTATAAGATCTTTAGATCTAATTAAGGAAATTTTTTTGTTTTTCAGGGTGTTTCTTCAACAGTCACATTAGATTGCTGGTCACTTGATATGCTAGATAAGACCATATTGATACGAACGATGACTTTCCATTAATGTTGTTTACAATTTTTTTAACCAGGCAGAAATCTATGAATCGATCATCAAATTTCAAGTTATCAAAAAAAAAAAAAGCGGCCAAGAAAGATTTCGTCAAATTTTTATTATTTTGAGATCATCATTAAGACATTACCTTCTTATTATTGTTGTATTATTCAACGAAGTACGTTGCCGTAACAAAAAGTATTAGCTTCTAATAAAAAAAAAGAGAAAACAACAAACTTAGCTCTGAAATTACCTTGAATAAATGGTCAACGTTAACTTATAATTTATAATACAATAGTATGCTCCTTTATAAGCCATGTGACAGGTTTAATGATGCGAAATAATGACTTTGGTCGGATTTACAAATTTATTCAGATCGCAATTCTTCGTTAAGAAATTAAAAAAAAACTATTACTTAATTTGCGGGGATTATTAAAAACTAAACTGAAATCATTTTTTTTTGTGTCCCCCCTCTATTTCTTGCTGTTTTAGATCCAGGTTAGTACAGCTATGAATCAAATTGACCCTATTCGCATATAATTGCACTTTTTCTGAATAAATTATCAAGATTTTTATTTTGTTGTAAGCGTTAAATTTCTTTTGTAAAACCATTCCATCCAAAATTTATACTTACTCTGAATCCATATTTTAGGTCCATCTGAGTACGTTACCATTTACAAAGCTATAAAAATAATAAACTTCATGACATGTGTTCGATTCGTGCCATGGGATGGCAACGTAAAAGATTATTTATTAATTTGGCCAATCCAAGAACCCAGGGGTTGCTGGTCCTACGTTGGCAGATTTGGCGGAGCGCAAATAGTAAGCCTTCAACCACCTGACGATACCGGTCCTAATTGTTTAGGTGGCGAAGGCAGAGCTATCCACGAACTAATGCATGCTTTGGGTGTTTTTCACGAACAATCGAGATGGGATAGGGATAAGTTCGTCAAAATACATACGGAAAATATAATTCCAAGTAAGAAAAAACAGAGGATTAGAGTAAATTTTTGCAAAATGTTGTTTTAGGATACAAAGCCAATTTCGATAAGCAAAGCTTAGAAAATACGACGTATAGTTTCGAGTATGATTTCAATTCGATAATGCATTACGGGAAATATTATTTTAGCAAATCTAAAGGAAAACCTACAATAACTCCCAAGAAATCTTATGCGAAAAAAATTGGTCAGAGACAAGCAATGTCAAAAGGAGATTGTTTAAAATTAAACGATTTATACCGTTGTTTTGATAGACCACTATTAAAACGGAAGTATTATACCATTTGCCAATTCTTAGGATTGTAAAGCATTCAGTGTGATTATACAACATTATAATAACGTACTTTAAACAATTAAACTATTGTTTTACAAACGTGTTTTATTTATTTTCCAATTATCTTATATTTATATGTCACCCAAAGTGCCTAAAGATCCGATTGGTTCAATATCTTTCTTGAAAGTGTTCATTGGCATGTATTCGCAAGGAAGCGGCCAAACCATTTCTGTAAAATGAGCAGATTTAGGGAAAATACTTAGTTCTCAACAATCATACCTTCATATGCGTCCAGATGAGGAACTTTATCGTATGCTTCTAAATAATTCTTTAAGTCGGATACATCGGAAGCCTCCAATAATCGTTTTATGTACACTAATTCAGGTAAGAAGACGGAAACCTTCACCACAAGATCCTTACTGGCGCTAGTAGATGTGGTTTTAATTCTTCTCCTGGAAAGAAATTTGCTTGGACGATCTTCATGTTGTTCCTGAAGAAAATTTATATCACTTTTAAAAGATAATTTATATAAACACTGCCCCAAATTCATAAGCCACAAAGAATTTTTCTAAAATACGTTCTACTTATTTAAATTATCTTTGTTCTTAATTGTTAGTTCTTCTTGCATTTGTAATAGATTTAAAGGACGATTGTTAGTAAATGTGTTTATAATAGAAGTAATACTTGTTATTATTTATTATTATAGTCGGGCCATGGAACAGATACCTCTGGTCACTGCCAGAGATCTATTGTAACAAAATGTCCTTGTGGGCGTAAGAATAGATGGAGGCTTTTAATGTACATAGTACTACTCTAGGATCATCTCTCTTCAATTCAGAAGACGAAATGGGCTACTGAAATGTGTGCGACTGATCATCACATTTACATAGAATGTGTACTGCCGTCTTCAGATCTTCTTGGCATAGACGACAGATTTGATCCTCAGCTTTTCCTACTATAAGTAAGCGATATTTTAGTCAGAAACGATAGCGCTATCTTTGGCGGGGCTGATATAAGTACTTTCGCCTGTTTTCGTCCTGGAACACTTTCCCAGTACGAGGCCTTTTGATTGTCATCCCATGTTTTCGTTACTTGCTTTATGTGCCTCTTTTGGACAATATAAAGCGGGCTAGGACCAATGAAAGGCATGTCCGCTGCTTCTTTAGCCAGCTTATCTGCCTTTTCATTTCCTTCAATCCATTGGTTACTTGAAACCCACTGTAAAGTAAGGTGGTTATTGCGTCCTAAAGTGCCTGAGATTGCGTATACATTCGTGTACCAGATCAGATTTATAATAGAACTGTGAAACGGGCAAGTGTATGTAGTTAGCTTGAGTAGCTAGAATAGACCGCCGGCACCGTTGGTACCTGTACAGGCCCTAAGCCACGACACGCAGGGAGCCTGTTTCTCAATCCGGCATTTTCGGCATTACACAAGGACACTTCTTGAAGGCTCGGTATACGCCGCGATGTCGGTCTTGATGTCGTTTCAAATTCAACTACTTTGCCAAATTTAAACTTATGGTCTATCTCAGCAACCTCGTTTACAGAGAGGGGACGGTCCAGTAGCATTGGTATTAGCACCAACACGTGAACTAGCTTAACAAATCCAACAAGTAGCCACGGATTTTGGCCGCTCTTCTCGTATAAGAAACACATGCGTCTTCGGTGGTGCTCCAAAGGGATCCCAAGCATCAGACTTAATGAACGGAGTCGAAATTGTTATTGCTACACTAGAACGTCTTATAGATTTTTTAGTGTAGATTCGCATAACGGCTCGCGAATTTGGGGATTTGGGCACTTATTAAAAACTTACAAAGAGGAAAATGCAAAGTTCATGGCGCACAATCTTAACAAATGTGGTAGCAAATTTAAATATGTAACGCATTTCTTATTACTGCTGATTCACATCTAGAATGCGATACTAAATTTAGTATTTAACTAGAAATTTCTTGCTAGATGTTTTACACATTCGACGTGATTTTAAAACAACAGCAGCAAGTCAAATTTCAAACAATCTAAAATAAATTACCTTAAAAAAGGTATGTCCAAGAAGTTACCATTGTATGGACGCGATCTACAGACACGTTCAAGCAAGAAGTAGCTTGGAATTGGGTTTTATCTTTTTTAAGTAAATTCCTTGAAAAGATTATATAAACTACCGATATTATTTTTTCATTGCTTAAACGCTAAGATTGAAGAAAAACTGGAGAAAAAATTAGGTAGGGATGACCATGAGAAAAAATAACGTGTTAAGAATAAACATGGAATTTTAATTTAACGGCACGTATTTTTACCATCTTGGTGAAGACTTACCGGCATTTTACTTTGTCTTAAAGACAATCCCAAAAGATACAGCTTTTCAATACAATGCTTTTTGTAGAAGTTACTACTTTGTTCTTCTTCCACCAAATCATCTGTTTCTGAATATGGACTTTGTGTAGCTGTTAAAATCATCCAATCTTCAATAAGTCTCTAAAAAGGAATTAAAGATAAGCGTGCATTTACGAAATTAAAGGCCCTCTCAGCTTACTTGGTTTACATGATGATAAACAGCAATCAATTTTACAGCTCCCAATTTACTTCTTAAAATCTCGTTTTCATACATCAGTGTTAAAAATCGTCTTATAGATTCTTCCGAACCCTAAGAAAGTGAATTTTTTAGGGATGTGGATATCATGATATACAGCGTGTCACATGATAGGATTGCCACAACTCAAGCAATTTTAAAAGTGTCTAATGAACATATACCCAATACTTGGAAATCTGAATAAATATCAGGTAAATTCTCATTGAAGATCAATTAATATGCAGTCACTTTATTGCATTAATTGCTCAAAACGTAGTCCCGATTGCTGTATACAATTCGAGCTCTTTTCAGAATTGAAGAGATAGCTTTGCTAACAGTCTATCTTTGCTAACTATCAACAGCTCCTCTATTTTCTCGTATAGTTTTGATTAACGAAAGCTGTTGCTATTCTACCAAAGAGAATAGGTGGGCTATCGTGTTGTATCCACATGCGTTGTCTTAAATGAGGAATCACAACCACCATTCATTTAACAGTTTTGACTTGAAATTGCTCGAGCAACACATCCTTAAGCTGTGACATTCATATCGTGGGACACCCCTTATAGAAAATAAATTTTACCTCCAGTACATGGCAAAAATGTTGTTCATATAATAATAAAAATCCAGATAGTTTCTCGTCAAAGTATCGATCGTTAATTAATTTTATACTTCTTCGAAATGCTTCAATAATAGATTTTTCATCTGGTGGAGGATCAGTGGAAAGGAAACTTCCAATACAGATCAATCGATGTACAAACATATTCTAATACAGAATAGAGAAATCAGAAGTATTGATAAACAGAGTGGGCCAGCGTGTCTGTATATCAGGACCATATTCAGTACGCAACATCACGGGCAACGCTGAAAGCGAAGCAATCACGTTTTGGATTAGTTCATCTTGGGTCTCCATGCGAGTTAGTCGAACGTTGTTTGTTTATTTTATAGTATGTCGGACGTATAGAAGAGCAAAAAGCGGCCATCGCTTGAAAATGTAAGAAAGTATATCGGTGAATCTGATTTATATTATGATAGCACTAAAATAGTGCGAGAAACCGTTATTCTGTTGGCACAAATACGACTGTACAAGGCATGTCAATAGTATACAGTAAACAAATCGAAAAAGTTGTGTGCCATGGACAAAGCAATTTATGTTGGATTTACTGTCCATGTTTCTCGAATATGGGTTGCAATTTGGCTTACTGGACGACTTCTGGAATAAATACAATTCCAGCTAGGAGTCACCATATTCTACAACGTTATGCAAGTAACTACCACCTGCGCGAAGATAACGAAAAAGAGATCGAAGCCGTAGTTAAACGACTGGTCGCAAAAAATTCCATTGTACGTGCAATGGTGCGTGTACTGGAACCCCTTCAACCGAGTTTTCCAATCTTATTAGCAAGCAAAAGATTAGTGTACTGGTGAAGCGATTACTGGATACGTTACAGAAATTTGAAGTCATCTAATCAACTGTTGATGTTTATGAGCGATGGCACGACAACAATGCGTTGCAAGGGCCGTTCTCTAAAACAAGAGTGTGAACAACTTTTACATGTGACGCGCAAAGCTCATGTTTTACATCTTGTAGCACAAACGATTCGCAAATGTTATCCAGAGTTGGATATAAACGAATTCAAGAACCCCGGTACTCCCGAACCACCAGAGCCGATTCTCACATTTTCGGGATCATAGTTAAAGGCAACTTTTTCGAACAAATAAAATTTGTGGTTTCAATCCCGACGAAGCTGCACCTATTAAGGGAAGCCAAATAAGATTTCAAGATGCTTGTGTTGAAATAGATTTAAGTCAGAGTCAGAGTCAATGCAAATTGTGAACGATGTCAAGTGATATAAAGAGTACGAGTGTTATGGAAAAAAATAAACAAAGATTCTGATTTTACCAGATTAATACAAAATTGGTGCTGGTGCATCTGATCCATAAAGATGATTTTAATTATGCGTGTCTTACAGCGAGACAAATCTGGAAACATACTTGATGCTGCAAACTTTCCAGCAAAAAAGTAATATTTGTAATTAAACAAATAAATTAACATTACTACCCTGATGAGTAATATAGTAATTTAATATGTATGCATATATTGAACTTAGTACTGTCCTGGCGTACAGAGAATGGTGGCCCACTCTATTGATAAAGCATGGGTATAAATATGCATACTCACTCGTTCGTGTAAATTAAAATTTTGTAGTAATACATCTAAAAATGATTTTCGCTTGTAATTTTTTTCTGATTTAGCAGTCATCTTGTACCAACAGTAACTTAGCTGTATTAGCTTACAGATAAAGTTTGATCAATAAATACATTAATTTATAAATTGTACTTTATAGATGTTAAAGGATTACTACGTATGAAGTATTAATAACAAATTAATACAAAAATAAATAGAAATATATAAATAAGAAATTAAAATCATTCAATAAAACTTTTTCGAATTTTCGTATTTTTTTTTTTGAATAAATTGGGTGCTTTATTATTAAAATTTATATTATAATTGTAATGTAAAACCTTGAGTAACTATTATGTTACGTAAATCTAGAAATCTCTATTTTCATAAGCGTTCGAAGGTAATCTCTTTTGGTGGTAAATTATTTCTAAATTTAAACTTGGCGGCGTGATGACGTAATATTTGGACTGGTTTTTCAGTCGACCAGCCTCTATCGATTTGCCCCCGTTACAGACATTCTTTCTTCCATCTTTGAGGAACGTTTTTCAGTTTGTGTTTATTGTTGTCATTACGATATTATTTTAGTCAATGCTACTCGTTTGAAGTGTGTCTATTAAATCAAAATTATCAGTTTTTAGATAAAAAAAGAATTTATTTCACGCAGTTTAATGAGAGGAAGATCCGGAAGACGGTAATGTATTATTAAATTGTTTTATGTATCAACGCTTGATATCGATTGATTTATTTGTATTATGTAAAGCGGTTTGTTAAGATTAATGATAAGTAATGTAGACTATCGTGGAAATTTTGCCAAAGCCTTGAGTGAGTGTTTATTTAATCTTTATTTATATTTACATTACAAAGTTTTTGAAAATGACTTAAATTAAATTAAATTAAAACAAAATGTATAACATCGCATACGCGAAAAAGACAATTCTGTACCCCAACATCACCAACGTAATATTTTTAATTTATTATTAATGCTGCAGTTCACGAAGTCGTGATAGACGCCGAAGTAGAAGCCGTGATCGCGGTTATGGCGGAGGTGGAGGAGGACGCAGAAATACGGCGGGAGCAAATCTACGCAAACCGAGATGGGATCTCAGTCGTTTGGAACCATTTAAAAAAGATTTCTATGTTCCCCATCCAAAAGTCTCTAACAGATCTGTATATGAAATCGAAGATTGGAGGAGAAGCAAAGAGATCTCGTTAAAAGGAAAATCAATTCCAGAACCTGTTTTATCGTTCGATGAAGCTGGTTTTCCGGATTATGTTATGAGCGAAATAAGGAAAATGGGTTTCAAAACCCCAACACCGATTCAATCGCAAGGCTGGCCGATAGCATTATCGGGAAGGGATATGGTCGGTATTGCTTCCACTGGATCAGGAAAAACTCTGTCGTATATTCTCCCAGCGATCGTCCATATAAATAACCAACCTCGCTTACAGAGAGGGGATGGTCCAGTAGCTTTGGTGTTAGCACCAACACGTGAACTAGCTCAACAAATCCAACAAGTAGCCACAGATTTTGGCCGCTCTTCTCGTATAAGAAACACATGCGTCTTCGGTGGTGCTCCAAAGGGACCGCAAGCATCGGACTTAATGGACGGAGTTGAAATTGTTATTGCTACACCAGGACGTCTTATAGACTTTCTAGAAAGCAATCGTACTAACTTAAAAAGATGTACATATTTAGTATTAGATGAGGCAGATAGAATGTTAGATATGGGATTCGAACCTCAAATAAGAAAAATTATCGAACAAATTCGTCCAGATAGACAAACGTTGATGTGGTCAGCTACGTGGCCAAAAGAAGTTCAAGCTCTTGCCGCAGAATTCCTTAAAGATTATATACAAATAAATGTTGGATCATTACAATTGTCAGCTAACCATAATATACTACAAATTATCGACGTATGTCAGGAATACGAGAAAGAAACAAAGTTGAGTACTTTGTTAAAAGAAATTATGGCTGAAAAGGAAAATAAAACTATAATATTTATTGAAACAAAAAGAAGAGTGGACGATATAACAAGGAAAATGAAACGTGATGGGTAAGTAAATTACATACAATTTTATATTTACAAGTGTATTCTAACATGATAATACTGGCTAACTATTTCTAATTATCAATTCAATACGTTAACATATAATACAATATGCAACACAATTAATAAACGTTCTTCTGATAGTTGTAATTTCATAAGAAAAAATTTTAGGTGGCCTGCAGTTTGCATTCATGGCGATAAGTCACAACAAGAAAGAGATTGGGTATTACAAGGTATACCAAACTACCATGCAAATGAATTGGTTTTCATTTGTTTTTGTTGCAGATTTCAGGTCTGGAAAAGCTCCGATATTGGTAGCAACAGATGTAGCTGCTCGTGGATTAGGTATGTTAGTAACAGTTCCTAAATAAATATAATTTGTGAATTTTTTATTTTATTTTTCATACATGATTAGCAGGCTAATAAAACTTTTTTTATTTTTTCTTTAATTTTTTTACATAAACTATTCAAGTATATTTTATTATTGTTGTGGTGGACATATTAGCCTGTTGACCGATGTGCATGGGATCTCAACGTACAATTTGGCAATTTTTTTTTTGATAAAGTGGCCACTGCTCTTTTTTCCAGAGGCACAAGCAGGTTAATGACATGTCGTTGGCTTGTCATTGTGGCTGTGCCTCTCACTACTCTGTCGTGGAACGGCTGCTGCCCTCGACGGCCATGTTGGAGTCTGTGGTCTCGGACTGCCGACTATAACCTGGTCGTGGGCTAATACGACGCTGCCCCTCGCTTGGGTTCCTGGTCGTTGGACCGTGGACAAGGCGGGTCACATTGTCTCGCTACGGTTCTAGACTTTGGCCAGACTCTACGCCCGGGTCTAACACACTATCGGCCCGTGTACCATGCCATACTCTGACGATGCTACATTGGTATGCATCATGAATTACAAAATCTGTACTCATTATATGAAATTTGGTTTTGTTATAGGTAGGCTATATTTGTGTATTTTTATTTTTAATTTTAGTTTATGTAAGTTTTACAGCAATGGTTTTAATTTGTATTTAATCCGTTCATAAATACAATTTTTTTTACAGCTACTACGCAATTATGATTTTCAATAGATAATTGGGAGGCTTCCAAATTTGAATCGAAAATTTATGCTTAGTTTTTGAATAGTTTTTAATAAAAAGGGGAGGGCAAGTAGTATTGGCTAACATTATCAAAATGCAAACGCCCAGAAAGGTGATTATCAAAAAACACTTTAGAGTTCAAATGTATTTGTTGATATATTTTTTGCAGACATTATTGCGGTAAAGATCATGAGTAAAAGTACACACAACAAAATTTACTTGAACTTGTAACTGATTTTTTAATATTTCCGCATTTTGAGTTTATAATTAATATCAGTTCCTCTTTGTTATCAACTCTGTATTTCTTGTATGTAATCAACTACAACAACTTTTGTTTTTTTTTTTTTCAGCAGTTTAATCTAAAAGAGTCTATAATACAGGGTGACACTTAAATAAAATAAAGCTGTTCAAGTTATTTAAAAGCTCGACTAGGTAATGGTGAAATAGAATGTTAGAGTAAAATCGTTTTCGGATGAGATCAAAGGGCGCAAACAAATCCTACAATACTAATAGCATACTAATAGTTAGCGTGTATTTAAAATTTGTAAAACGATATTAATCCTCATTGGATGAAAAATCATATATGTATTCTTTTGAGCTGATATTTAAATTTATGATAAATTCTACAACTTCCACATGCTTACATACGTTCGACCAATTTTCCGCCGCAATTTATAAAAATTCTTTCGTTAGTTCTTGGACATCATTTATTTTAAATATTATGTTTGTAGATGTCACCCTATTCTCCACAATACCACATCTTTTTTCTAAGGTGTCAATTCAGGTTGGATAGGGTGGCAATCTCTTTTCTGTATAATGTTTATACATGTAATTCGCTTATATCGGAATTTTTCATTGAAAATAAGGTAAATTTTTTAATGAATCAAGAGAAAAACGAAAATATTTAATCTTCGATAAAGGGAAGCAGTCATTGTTTAATAAAATTCAACACAAAACTCGCATCATACATTATCAATAGCACAAGCAATCGCTACTGACACCAGTTGTATGGTGACTCGACTCATACAAGTAGGGATACGCCAATCCTTTGAAAAGCACTTCTGATGTATTGAATATACATGAATATTACGGTAAATAGTTTTAAGGCTGATCGTCCACGCAAGACCTATATATCTCTTGAAGAGAATTCGATTTTACTCTACGTACACTAAAAAATATTCTTATTTTCTATTGAATTATGTATTGTATCGCAACACCATTCTATATTCTTACCGGGACACTGTTTATGTGTCATGCTGTATAAGGCGGAGTTTGTTTCTACGTTTCTAAAACGAAATATATGGAGTGACATAGGATTTTATTTAATTTAATAAATATGTACCTACATTCTTTTTTATTTGTAGCTTGCTTAATTAAATTCTTAATATTTTTTGAATGCGGTTTTTAAAAAGGAGCGCCCTGGCCAGTGAACTCGGTGATATTAGTATTTAGTTGTTAGCCATCAGATATTAATTATTTATAACATTTTATTTTTTTAATCAAAACAAACATAAGGTGATTTTTATTTCTTATTACATATATCTCTGGAGTGTCTAACTCAGTGATTGGCAACCTTGTGAAATCTGCCGTTATTGTACCTTACTGTGGTATGTAAAATGTTAATTTCGAAAAAAAAAAATTTTTTTTCACTCAAATTAATACAATGTACTTTAGTCGACAGTGCTTAGGTTGTCAATCACTGCTCTAAGCTAATATAATTAACAAAAGCGTTAATTGCATTTTCTATTAAATGAAAATATATTTAACTAGCCATACACAGCTTTTTACTTTATAACCTATGATATAACTATTTTACATATTTTTCATTTAACGGAAAATTTTTAAAGTAATCCCATACATAAAAAGTACTATGGAAATTTTCTTCTAATTATATTTTAATACGCCTTTTTCTTTCTATAACACATCTTGCAGATGTCGAAGACGTAAAATTTGTTATAAATTTTGATTACCCTTCAAACTCGGAAGATTACGTTCATCGGATCGGAAGGACTGGAAGGTCTCAGAGAACCGGAACCGCTTACACATTTTTTACTCCAAATAATGCAAATAAAGCCGCAGATCTCGTAGCAGTATTAAAAGAGGCAAAGCAAGTGATAAATCCAAAATTGCAAGAAATGGCTGACTCCAGAGCGTGGACCAATGGAAACACTAGTGGAAGAGGTATTGTTTTAGTTCCGAAAATATGTTTTACGTTATCACTTATTATTGGGATTTTGTTTGTAATAAAAATGTTGTTAGTTCACACTTAGGATGGTTTGGGACCAGCTGTCAAATTACGTCTGTATTTCAGACCCAAACGCATAAAAAAGACATGCGTATCAACAACATTTAATGGTAGGTTTTGTCACCGAGTTAGTTACCTTCTTCACTGGACAAAAATAAGAAGGCACCAATGTTCTCTTCAAAATGAATAATAAAATTGATATATTGATCTAATGTATGCCTTTCAATAATTTTTTTTCGATATTCAATATGACGACACACATTCATCCAATCTTCTACGATGTCCATTTCAAAGTTCTCTTGAGAATAGCTCATACCCGCATGATTCTTTATCAGCCCGGACTTTTTTTACCTGATTTAAAGTACTAAGTACTTAAGTACTAAGAGTTGTTTCTTTATAAGGTTGCAACCCATTGTATATGCACTATCCGCAGGTTTATTTTATTCAGTTCAATTATAGTTTTGCCATCGTGTATTGCAAACTAAACAAAATGTTCTTTCAATTTTCTTTTGTTCTGGTATGCTATATGATGCAGATTATATATTCAAAGTGTTTTACTTTTTAGGTCGCAACCGTTGGGGACGTGCCCGTCAGCAAAATCAGAACCGTTCATCATCCCGTTCCAGGTCGAGATCGCCTCGCCGTAACAGTAGACGAGATAGGAGTCGATCGAGGGAAAGATCGCGGCGACGCAGATCTCGATCGGATAGTTGCGGAGACGATCGCAGTCCGCCCTCACCCCGATCAGGCAAGTCCACCGCCACTCCAGTTCCTCAGACGCAGCAGCCGCCGTCTCAGCCCTTGCTGGCTGCCTACCAGGCTGGTCTGCCACCTCCGCCAGGTCCCTACGGCCCCTTTCAGATGCCCAATGGGGCAATGTTCTACACAGCCCCGCCTCCTCCTGCGCAGGCGACTTTCTACCCCCCACCACCACCCGGGGGTGGATTTCCGTTCGCTCCGCCACCCCCTGCTCCTCGTTAACCCCAGGTTTGTGGGGGCACACTGTCTTGTGAAGCCTAAAAGCGACTGTAATGTTAAATTGGTACATGTATGTAAAGCTTTTGGTTTCCAGCTGTGGCGACTATCATATTTTTTTAACCGTGTATGTACACTGAATTTGATTATTATTCTTTTAAAAGTGATTTTTGAAAAGTTATGTTATAAGAAGTACCTCAACATTGTCAATTAAACTTTTTGTAATATAACTAAAGTGATACCATTTTTCACTGTACAGAAACCAACGTTAGTAAGGCAATAACGGTAACAATAAGTACTATTCGGAACTATTATATTCCTTCTTTAATTAATTCATAGTAATTATGATTAAATAAATTAGGTGAAATTTCATAGTTAATTGTTACTACAACTAATTCATATCATAAATCATATTAAACAACAATTCTACTAACGTCAAATAAAGAAAATGTTAATTATTTTGGCCGGATAATTACAAAAAGGTCGTTCGACGACGCGCACGTTTGCTCTATGTTTCGAATAACAAATTTGTTTCCCAATCTGTGGCGGAAGTAAAAAGTTTATCATCCATCAAAGCTCTTAATTATCCATGTATTTTCTTACTATTGACGTTGAAAAATGTGTAAAAATTAGATAAAATTCTAATATTCTTACGAAACGTTGGATTTCATTTTTTTGAAGAATCTTGAAAGCTTTCCAATAAAAAGTGGTCTTTCCATTTTTTGTATTTTGTGGTAAATTGAATTAAATTAGAAAAAAACAGTATGTCATATCAAATGTACTGTATGTAACTATAAATACGTTACGTTAAACAAACGTTACTAATCTTATACATAGAAATGCACTTTATTATCTAATTCAGTGTATATGCCCAATTTTACAATTTACGCTTTCAGCTGCTGATACTAGGGACCGACTAAACTAAATTGTATTTGTTTGGTTATTAATTTTAATATTTCTTTCCAGATCGGCCATACTCGTACAAAATTTCTTCACGAAGATAGAAACAAAACTTCCAATAAAATTTGTTTTATTGACTGACAAAAATCTCGTTCTGTATTATACAAATATATTTAATCATATTTAAGATTTTATGTTTACTTATATTTTTTAGAATTACAGTATAAATAGCTTTATAATTTTGATCTTAAGTAAAGTTTTATCGAAATTCGAGATTACATTTGAAAAATGTATTATTTATTTAAGTACAAATTTTAATATGTAAATAAACTAGACATTTCCATATATTGTGCTTTATTCATTCATTATTGAAAATTCGAATACCTATTTACATTTTGCAAATTTCGCGAATCATGTTGGTAGTTTACAAATAAGTGCGTTTGGAATTAAATGTAAATGTTTATTGGTTCTTGTGAGGGTCCCTTCTCCTCTGCCAATGAATTTATAATTGCCCTAAAATTAATTATGCGTCGTCTAGCCTGTTTTAATGTAATTCAAATATATCCTTTATTGCTGAAACTTCCAACATAAATCGCCCACGACATTATAAATATGCCATCAATTAAAATAATTCATCTTAAAATATTATTAGGGGACATGGTCAAAATTTTGACTACGTCCATGGATACATGTAAAACAAAAATAAAAAAACCGAGTATATTTTTGGTAATTTTTATTAACAACATAAAAATAGATTGTCGATTTAGGGATCTACATTTGTTAAAAGTAAACAGTTTAACACTGATAAGTTGTACAGACAAACATAATTAAACAAATAAAAATTACATTAACACAGTAGAAAATAAATAATAACATAGTTATATTGAAATTTTTTTATTATGAAAAATAATCTTTTTCCTAGCTGCATCAATAGCCTGTTTTTGTTTCATCACTTGCGTTGGTATTAAATCCTGTGTAGTCCTTTTGGAGTCACTATTACCCATCACTTTAAACTGTTCCTCTTTATCCCCATGTGTTTCTGCACTAGTATCACTTGTGGTTTCTTGATTTAAAATAGTGGAAGTTGTAGTCTTATCATCAATTACATCATATTTCCTCTTACGATAAGTAGACATAATTGGATCATTTTCGTAAACATCAGCTTTTCCCTTAATAAAATTAGAATCCACTTGTACCGGTTTTTCACTATTCAAATATACAAGTCCTCCAATAAAATTTTGGTAGGGAAGTCTTGTTAATACATCCTTAAGCCGCTGAATTAATTTCTGCTTAGTTTCTTGTGTGGATTCATATTCGGGAGCATAACAAACATGCAGTATGCTGCCGTAAAATGAATGGTCATCTATGAATCGTTTTGCAATACGCGCAGATTGAATTCGATCGTATTGCACATGATAACATTCTGTAAATGCTTCCGTTTCATAGTCGGCAACTACATGAATGGTTAGAATCTTTCCATATTTTGAACACAGAGCTTTTAATTCACTGCGTAAATTAATCTGTGGGACTCCATAAATAAATAAATGTTGAGATTCATTATTTATACTGTATGCCTTTACAGCAGTTAATTTTCTTCCTTGTCTGTAAGGGGGTCTAGTTTTACAAAGCTGAGCCCTATTATGGTGTTCTACTTTCGCAATATTCATGTTGCCCTCGATTATAAAATATCACATTCACTGTTATTTGGTAAGTTAGATGCACAGATAAGTATCGGTATTAAGCAAATACTTTTTTTTAATGTTTTATTTTTATATAACAAATATCCAGAGAAGCCTAACCTCAAAACTGGAAACAATCCCAACGTTCACTTGCCGACCCTACTAGTACTTTTATTTGAATAGTGTGACTGTAATGTTAACTAAATTATTGCATTATTTATAAAAAAACAAAAATATCTGCACATTCAATAACTGCAAGCCTCAGTTAATGTTTTACACATCCTTCGCGCTAACTAAAAACCACCTATGAAACGCTGGGTTTAAATGACACCCAATGAAATTTTATTGTAGACAAAATAAAATGGGGTGCATTTACAAAACATAACCACAAATAATAACGCACGACTGTTAACGTTAACCTATTAACACGGATACATCAAAATGGCGACTTCCATGGACTCGTCGTTTATGTACGCGCAATAGCCTCTGCGTTTTCTACATATTATATTTGTCCGTGGAACAAACCTAAAATTATTTGCAACATTTTTTTAGAAATGCAAATTGTGCATCGGCAATTTTTTAAAACAAAATAATCAGGTAAGGTTGGCGCACAAAATCCATAAATAATTAATTGAAATTTAAAGAACTTATTTCAACTAATAGAAACTGGCAATTCCGCCGTTGAATATATATAACTTCCTGAATGTATTGATTTATGCGCAATTCCCATTTAGTCAGCGCCAGTCAATGGAATTTCTAAAAATAAGCAGTCTCTGGTGCTGAGGCATCCGCCCTTGTCCTCATACGCATCATACGCCTACAATTTCAGAATAGTATGAAATCACGGAATAAAACGCCTTTTATTTCGTATGGATTCTTTAAAAATTCGATTTTAAATTGTCTTAGCTCGAATTTTAAGCAGATAAATTACAATGTAGTATGTAATGTTTACACGACTCCATGATTTTCAATATACCTATCCTTATAATATTTCCGAACTTTTACAAATATTTTAACATTACAAAACGGAGGAGATATTATTTGGATTTAACACGTATTGATTTTTGCAAATTTAAAATCTCCGTAAGTCCTTGCCCCTGTACCGTTTCCGAACATGCGCAGTGTGACAAATGATCGTGAAAGAAACAACGTATTCCATTGCGCATGGTCATTATCGTTTTGTTCGCCGGTCAGGTTGGTCGAAGGTAAATCGTTGCAATTTTTTTGGTCAAGATTCTTAAAAAATTAACGGCATCAGTTCGTTAAATTACTTTTAAATTGTGAAATATAATTATTTAGTTCGAATACGTCGAAAATAATAGCTGAAATGTAATTTGTTTTACTTTCGTTCCAGAATTGATAATTGACGCCATTGACAACATCTTTTATCGTTCAGTCACAGTTCACCCAGCTGCAGAATGCAGTACCATAATGGATATCAGAGCAACACCGTGTAAGTATAATAAGATAATTCGATAATTTCCACAAGTATTTACGAATGTAGGTCATCCTAGTAAAAAATCAATGACATTTGGCTTACATTAGATCTGCCACACATCTGCCATTTGCTTTTGCTACTCCCACTCTGCACTCACCTTTTTTTTTTATTGTCAATGAATATTGCCAGATATTGATTTTTCGTTGTTTTCGTAGTTTTAAGTCCCGATCTGATCGCGATGAACAATACGGTAAACAATCAAATTATTGGAGTGGACCCCCACCACATTCCATAGCTCCAATTCAAGATTTTGGGGGTCCCAAATCGAGTCAAAGTAGCTTAAATAAGACATGCAGTGAAACAACATCCAAACCAGTATGGGATGTTTCCACATTAAAACCATTTGTGAAAAATTTTTACATTCCCCATAAAAATACGAAGAATCGTGATGAAGCAGAGATTCAAAATTTTCGCACCTTGAGAGAAATTTTTGTTAGAGGCTCTAATATTCCAAATCCCAGTGAATGTTTTGAAGAAGGAAGTTTCCCGGATTATATAATGAATGAATTGCTCAGGCAAGGGTTTTCCGAACCAACCGCTATACAAGCTCAAGGTTGGCCAATAGTCTTATCTGGAAGAGACTTAGTAGGAATAGCTCAAACTGGTTCGGGAAAAACCTTGGCTTATATGTTACCTGCAGCTGTACATATTAACAATCAACAAAGGCCACAACGTGGCGAAGGTCCTATAGCTTTAATACTAGCTCCTACTAGAGAACTAGCACAGCAAATTCAGAAAGTTGCTCGAGATTTTGGAACATCCACCATGATTCGTAATACTTGCATATTTGGTGGTTCTCCCAAGGGCCCTCAAGCACGTGATTTAGAAAGGGGTGTGGAAGTCGTAATCGCAACACCAGGCCGATTAATAGATTTCTTAGAGAAAGGAACAACCAACCTCTCACGTTGCACATATTTAGTATTAGATGAAGCAGATAGAATGCTGGATATGGGTTTTGAACCACAAATTCGAAAAATTATTACACAGATAAGACCTGATAGACAAGTATTGATGTGGTCTGCTACGTGGCCCAAACAAGTCCAAGCGTTAGCAGAAGAATTCTTGGTTGATTACATTCAGGTATTTCTATAGCTATTTATTTATTACATAATGATCTTTATTTTAAAAAAAATTTTTAACATTTTAAAAATGATTAAGTATTGGTGCAGTACACCAACCTGTGAAATATGTTCTGTAATTCTATCGTTGAAATATGCGTACATAAATTTCTCTATTACAAATGTAATACATAAATATGTTTTATTGTAATAATGTAGCGGGGTAATAATTAATCAATAATTTATTGGACCAAATCATAAGAAACAAAAAATATTACAAAATAATTATTTGCTGAAAGTAAGATATAAAAGAATAGAATATACCTCTTGGTTGTTTGTACTTCGTACTTGTTTCATGTAAAAATTAAAGGAGTCATAATTTTTCTACAGATTCTAACAAACTAAATGCGATTACAAATAGTTTAGCAGAGGGCATCTCTCATCCTTTCCAATATTTTTATTTTGGTGCTCAATATTTTGTGTATGACTAGGAATTAAGATTGCATTGTTTCAAAACAACTTGCTTTTCTGTGGAAGTGTTACGTCTAAAGTACACAGACTCTTGCACAGTGATGTGTATCTACATGTAAACTATGATTGTCTACAGTTTAATATAAAGAAGAGGTAAATTATTGATTTACATGTCAACAATATAGACAATGTAAACAATGCATAAATAATAAACTAAATACCGTTAGTTTGGAACGATATGATTGTCCTTTTTACATAGTTATGTGAGACATACTGTAGTTTGAGATTTAGATCCGTAATTTTTTTAAATTGGTCAAATTTTAACAGATGCAATAAATGAATTAACTTCACCTAAGGTAAAAGTATTATTATTTAAAAATCAAATTAAAGAAATTGTTTAATTTTATTTGTACGTTATAGCTTTGTTTACAAAAGAAAAGGTACTTATATTTACTTTTATTATCTACTTTGTGTTTCAATGAATCTGGTTTTTTTTTTCAAGAATCTGTTTTGTTTTTAATCTGCTTTCAAATACTTTTATCCTTCCATTAGAGTTCAATTAATTTTTAATAAATTAATAGTTACATATTTATTTTAGGTTACTATAATTAAGAATTACATAGTGAAGATATCGCGCTACGTGTATCTACCATTTGAGCACCATACACGCATACTATGATTATCAATTGGTTATATGATATCGCGACGGACGATATTTATCATTTTAGCGAAGTTAACGTATCACAAGAACATGGCGAATGTAAATCGCGACGTTCGACTTTCTTCGCTCACATTGTTCCGAAGTAACGGTAGAAATATTATCGTTTGAGCAACGTTACCCTCCACGAATGTAAAACCGCTACCGTATCGCGCGATAGTCCATCCTCCCACAACAGCAATGTTCTGCGACAACAAAATGCCGCTCCAAAATACCGTTATTAAAATAACGACCCTTCACTAATGCTGATAGTCGTGTAAAACCATCGGTGCTTTTGCCAGCGCTACGGTCAAATTATTTAGTTAGTAGACAACTTCTGATGTAAATAAAAATATTGGACAATACATGAAATAAAATACTCTATATATACCACCGACTGGTCACCAAGTGGTCCTTGTGCTTTAGGATCACTTGATTATGGTATAGTAGAGTCCAGATAGAGTTCCAGGTTCTGCTCTGCTTGCTGCAGACAGAATTATCGCAATGCACTGTTTGTTTTTTTTTCTTCAATCTCCATGGTGTAACAAACATGCTCCGACATTTTAATATATCACATCGTTCGCATAAAAAATTAAAATTTAAAAATAATTCAAAACTGACGATTTTTTTTTAATAAAAAAAGATTACTTTTTTTGTTCAAATATGCAAGTAAATTATCGTTTTTACATTACTATATGAAATAAATACTATCACTATTTTTTGCTCTCTCTCTCTGTTTTGAATTTAGAGTGACCGCTCAACTCGAACTATCAGAACTGTACCGCAATTATATCACTTGAGCAAAAAACAGACCCTACATAGATATGTTACGCCAAAAAGTTTCTGTAGACCGTATTAGAGCTTTGTAAAACATTCTGATAATCAGGATTCAAGGACTGCACTTCAATTATCTTTAAAAGGAGGTACTTGGTTTTCGAAATACTTTGTTTAAGTACTCCAGACTTTAAAGCACTTTTATAGTAATCGGAGTAGTTATATAATAACTGAAAAATGAAAAGATTTTTGGGTAGAAAATTCTATTTAAAATTGATATTTATGTATTACGCACAATAACATTTTATTGATGTGTAAATTTTATTGCACTTTAGAAGTGGCTCTTTAGCTCATAACATATAACGAAGCGCTGCATCGATCAATATACGAAAGAGTATACATTGGAAAATTCTGGAAACTTTGTAATTTACTAAAGCCTACATACCCGACTCTAACTTTTAACATCTTAAACATCGTTTTGCAAAAGTTAGTTCTTTTTACTTTGTTTTCGAAAAGCTCTTAATGTTTGATATTTTGTATGGCTTATAATTGAATTTTTTGTACACCGAAGTGTATCTGTTCATGATTTCAATAAATTTTCTACTATTCAATAAAATGCATTTAATTTGAGACTAATGCATGAATAAATTTAGTAGAAACATTTGACATAAAAAAAAATGCCTTTTTCTGTGAATAGCAACTTGGACTATTTAAAGAACAATTAATTATAGGGCAAAAATCCATTATTGGTGTATAACTCGTGGCCTATTATGTTGCTAATGCAGCGACAATCTTTTTAACATTACACATAGCAAAAATGTATGTCTAATAAAAATAACTGAGATATAGCATTTTTTCAAAAACGTTTTCATTCTTCAGAAAAAAAGACCCGTCTTTCTTCCTAGCGCATCATCATGTAGGGATTTAAGTATGGTCACTTCCGATGTTTTCTTTTAAAAAGATCGATGGTAAATTTAAATACAAACTTATCTAATTTTAATAAGGAGAGACAAAAGTAATTAATTCAAAGAAGTATCCATATTAATAGTTTTGTGTTAACTGTCTGTATCTTCATAGATCCTGGATAACATAAACAATACCTACAATTTCAGGTAAATGTTGGATCTTTAACTCTAACCGCTAACCACAACATAAGACAAATAATAGATGTCTGTGAAGAACATGAAAAAGAAGGTAAATTGATGGCACTTCTCAAAGAAATTGGATCTGATCGTAATAATAAAATCATTCTTTTCGTTGAAACTAAAAAGAAGGTTGATGATATTACTAAGTGTGTTAGACGCGAAGGTTACGCAGCAATCTCCATTCACGGTGACAAGTCCCAACCCGAAAGAGATTATGTACTCTCCGAATTCCGTACTGGAAAATCAACGATTCTAGTCGCTACCGATGTCGCAGCTCGCGGTTTGGATGTGGAAGATGTTAAATATGTTATTAATTACGATTACCCAAATTCAAGTGAAGATTATGTGCATCGCATCGGTCGTACAGGAAGATGTCAACAAGCTGGTACTGCCTACGCATTCTTCACATCTGCAAATCAAAGACAAGCAAAAGACCTAATAGCGGTCTTGGAAGAAGCAGGTCAAGTTCTCAATCCTCAACTTCAAGAAATGGCGATGTCTGCTAGGAGCAACCAAACGAGCCGGAATCGTTGGCAAAACCGTAGTAAAGATAATTCGTCGCCAAATTCCAGTACTGGTTCTACTCGCGTAAAATCCTGGAGTAACAAAAATAACGGAAGTGATAATAGACCAAACAAGAATCCTACAGCATCGGGAAGCAATGGTACCACCGGCAGAAATGAAAATCAACGCGGACCGAAGCATTACCAGAATAACTACCAAAACACTTACCACAATTCGCAATATCACTCTGGTCAGTCATATGGATATGGACAAATGAATAGTGGTTATGGTAGCGGTAATGGACGAAGTTACGGTAATTTTGGTTTTATTTTTAGTTTTTGTTTGGAAAATTCTGTTTTGTTCGAACCATAAATCTGTAGCGAGGAAACTAATTAATTCTTTACGTCATACAATAGGGCTAATTACATATAAAGTTGGCATCAATTATTTCCGTGGATTTTTATCTTGAATTTTAAAAGTAAAACATATATATTCATTCAGCAGAATGCAGTTATTTATTTTATAATTCTGCAATACATTATTTTTATCACCTTATAGGTCGGAGATATTTTAAAGTTAATTCCTCTGTTAATTAAAGTCAGATTTTCGATGTTATGTGAATTATAAAAATAAATATTCTTGGATCTCGAACTGGAAGTGCACCGGTATACCGAGAGTACCATTAACAAGTCGCTACTTACATGTATGCCGTTTGCAAGGGACGCAGAATTGCGGTTAAGATCCGACAACTGCGTACATTACGTTCAGCATCCAAAAAATTTAGTTTCCTATGTTATGCTATGTTGTGAATTTATGCCAACATTTCAAGTAATTTGCCCCACTGTGCGTTAATTAGTTAAGATATTGCGAATTTTTAGTAAAATCATGCAAAAGTAATGAATCTATTTTTTAAACAAACAGTATTGGCCAATGTTAAAAATCAAAGTTTTGATGGGCTGATAAAGTCCACCTAATAAAAGCAACATAAAAATTGAAACCTTTTTGCATTAGATAAATGGTTATTATATTGCAAAAAATGTAGCCAAGCTTGTTATTGATGGCTTTATTATCATTATTACTATGATTTTATTTAAAAAATTTAGTAGTTAAACTTCTAAGGTCCTAAACTTTTGATTTCTTTTTGTCTTTGCAACCAATTTTGGACAACTCGGGACCTCTGTCCGATCAATGCCCTGTTGAAATATAGAATGAAGTGGGATCACTTCATTGGTATGTCGAGTTACTACATATTGAAGTATATTTTTGTAATCGTACTAATCCACAATGTCTTGCATACGAAATCGATAAACCCTTCCTTCTCCACAAGATCTCCAGATAAACACTGAATCTCCATCATGCTTGTGAATTCGATTCTATTTCATTTAAATGGGATAAAATTTTGGGTGACTATAAAAGGCGATCTTTTTTCATTAAAATTTGGGGTATTTTTCTTGACTTTTCAAGATTTTTTCAACAAAAATCTTGATTGTTACTTATTACATAAATCTCAAACAATAGACTTTAATGGAATTAAATTTTGTTTTGAAATGGTCCATTATGATGCAAGTCTGTATAGTCTGTTTATGCTCAAAACTCTACTACAGCGAATTTTTGTAAAAAAAAAAAACACGTAGTATAAACCGATTCATACTTTTATTTTACAGAACCATCATTGTCAGCGCTTTGAAAGCTGTTACTTTTATGTTTTAGGAAATATGCCCCGTATGTACAGCAACCAACGTTACAACCAACAACGTCAAAACTACACTGGTCCACAAACAAACAGTGCGGGAATGTACACGATGCCCCATCAATACATGATGCCACCACCGCAAACTGATGGTATGCAATCCATAATGAACAACAAATTCTTCCAGACAAGAGGTTTACCTAGCAGCACCAATCCTTGCGGTTATCAATCCATTGGACAGGGTCAAACTCCCTACAACCAATACTCTGCTCCCATGCAATATGCTTATCCCCCATACACCCAACCACCTACAGCTGCAGTACAACAATAGAGAGGAACTTGTCAGCTTCACATCTCTCGATCATCATCTATGATAACTTCCACACAATTTCTGTATAACCCTCTTTTGGGGAATTGCATAACATACCAAAATACCCAGCGTATAGACTACGAATCTTTTTTTATTTTTAATTCAGGATAATTTTTCGTTCTTATTTTGTATAAATGTAGTGCTCCATAGTAAAGAACTATGAAATTGTTAATATGTTCTAATCAATTAGCGAGTCTAAATCATTATTGAGAGATGTGGGGCAAGTACCTAAAAATTGAGGTGGTGGGTTTTTGATGTTTCTTTTTAATTGTTTCCTACACATATATAAAGGAAAAAATCGTTAAAGCTTTGCTTCTTAATTATTCTCACGTATTGGTGACGATGTCGGATCACTATTACGATCGGTGTTTATAAGGCGCATGCACAGGGCGAGTCGACGAATTTGCATTAGTAACATATTTGTAACTCAAATTAAATATGAAATTACTCATTTCTGCGTGTATAGGTTTTCAGATACGATTAGTTAACATTAATTCGCTTGAAGTAGCCCATTTTATTTTTTCGAATATTACATAAAATTTCTTTCAGCTTTATAATTCGATTTTATTATATAAACGTCTAGGACACAATTAAAAATATTAGTTGTTCTAATAATTTTGCAAGTTCAACGGTATTTGCTCAATAAAATTAAATAAAAGTGTTACTAGTTGATTAAAAAACAATTTTATTTAAATTTTTTATTTTATTCCGTTTTGGCATCAACACATTCATTTACTTAATGATAAAAATTCTATTGTGTAATGCTATGTAATACAAAAAATTAATGTTAAATTTAATAAAGTAATCCGTTCATCTGAAAACTTGTATTCGCAAATTATTAAGCACGTATTAAAGTTGATTTTTTTCGTAGATTTCTAATGCAAAAACACTATACCGGAGCCTGTGCGCAGAATGTTAATTTTTCCCTCCGCAGAATCGCCATTTAGTATCTCCCCATCGTATCCCCTTCTCTTTGATCTGGTGCCGCGGTTCCATCCTGTTATTTACTGAACTGGCGGTTCCATGCATTAATATTATAATCTTTCAATGTATAATTGTGTGTCACTCGTGCTGCAAATGGGCAGTTGAGCCATTTTGCTCTCGAGAATTTATTGTAGAATAGTTTTCTGAAGTATATCTGTATGCTGTTGAAATGCACGAAACATATAGAAGGGGAGATCGGGCTAATCCTATTACTGTTTTCTTTCATTTTTATTAAATAATAAATATAAATGATCATATTTATTTAACGTAATTCATATATATTGCAAGATTTGTTTCTTCATACAGTCAAACTTCTATATTATCAGCCAATCATAATTAATATAAAGTCTTACTGTAAGATAGATCTACTTTTTACGGTTTCCTGTCATAAATAATATCTACTTAGTCTTTATGAAGGTACTTATTACCGAAGTTTTTTTTGTATGCTAACGTGAATGAAAGATTATGGCATACGTATATTTGCATTAATGCAGTATTAATAAATTTACGTTCTCCAATATTTTATAACCAACTAGTCTACATTTTTTGTTAGTAAAATGATACTTTGTAAGAATGTTAATATAATAGCAACCCGAACATGCTATTTTTTTTAATACGTATTCGTAGATATAGTCTCTTATAAAGGATACAAATTGTTGGACTGATATTAGTGATAAATTATTTAAAGAATAAATTTAAATGATAGAAACGCGAATATGTTTTTAAGAGGATATTTGATTATAATAGTTAATTGATAATTCAAATGTCTTACCTATTGCCGACATATTTAAGCTGTAATTATAGATAACCGACTGAATTTTGATTTATACAAAATATGTATAAATATAAGAGCAGCAGCTTACTCCATGTACATATGAAATAAATTTCCAAAGATGAAATTAATATATAAAATTAATTGTACAAATATGTGCTGCCACGGTTCTTATATTTCTTATTTATGGATATAGTCGACAGCAATAGACCGAATCAAAAAACACGGGCATAATATATTTTTTTAATAATACGGTAATTTATGCAGGCAGTATGTTTTGAACTGTTCTAATCTCAGTGCAACGTATCTCTTAGATAATTTTCTAAAGAGCTTTGTATGTTTCACACTACACCAGTTATCGTATATGATGTAGTGCTCTGACATTTTAACTATTATTACTGACCTTTTTTTTTATAATGATAAAAAGAGATCTGATATGATATAGAAGTTTGCAGATGTATATACAAATATATATGTATACGTACACTACGTACAATTTAGAGTAATTCCGTACAAAATAAGATTGAAATCGAAATGGATTATTGCATATTTCTCAGTTGCTCCGTTTTTTTACCTTCAAATGAAAAGATAATGATTCATTTTTAGGCTGTTCTCGTCTAGTAACTTTCGATCATAAATCATTAATCATCTGGGTACAGAAAATCAGCTTCCATTTCTTTTTATTTCGTGTCGCATTTAACACTTCTTTATAGATCTATATATTTTAAATTGTACACATGGTACGTTTTGAATATTAGGTGAACCTTGTGCGAGAGTTTTATCATGTTTTAACGGTGTACCTGTCTTGTGTGCAAGTGACTCGTACGTTGTTTTTTCTCTACTTTGTTTTACTTATTGCGGAAAATAACATGACTGCTTGTGTTCTTTGTGTGGCGTGTTACACACAAGGGTCGTGTATATAATGCGTAGTTGTTAAGTATTAACTCGTTTTTTTCGTTGATCGCGTGGTGCTAATCTGCTGCTACGCTCCTGACATCCATCTGTGATAATATAATCAGTAACGGTAGATGATGAATTAAGAAAAAGAAAAAAGACGAAAAAAAGAGAGAGATTGATAATTAAAAGAATAATGATTAACTTTACGTGTCTGAGAGGAACGCCGACGTTTTTTATATAACAGTACAATGGTACAACTCATTGTTCGGTATGTGATATTTTTCTCTAAAGACTGAAATATCTAGCTATATATTTTTTTCTATACGGATTGTTGGCTCCTTCACTGCAAAAATAGTGCGGGCCAATAACAAGCTGTAGAATTCTCCAATTTACAAGTACCGCTACCCCTTGTAGATTTGTATATTTATAGGTGGGGCGTGATATTCCTCACTCGGACTGAGCAGTGCAAGTGTAAACGAAAATTTTGCACAAAGTTATATTATTCGATTAATAAAATTGTGATCTGTCGCGCGCCATCGCATATAACGATATAAACGATTTTGGCAATTATAATAATTACTACCTATATTTCGGTCCGTGGTTTACGGGGACTGACTTATTTTTCCGAATTATAATTATACGTAAGAGTCTCGATTATATAAAGAAAAATAACATAGAAGACTTTAAACGGTTAAAATAAAACATAGTACTATAATATATTTTGGTCATGTTTCTTTTATCGGTACAGTAGTTATAACATGGCCCCTACATTGAAACTCTCTAAAATAATTTAAAAGAAAAATATATTTTTTACTCTTCTGTAAGTTTCCAACAAGTGCATTTCTTGTATGTAATACAGTATTAATATATTATATAGTTCTAATAAAAATTACTTGTATTTATTGTTGTATTTTACTATATATCCTCCGCCCTCTGTAGAAAAGAAAACGGTTTCTACGAACTTATAGGCAAATAAATACGCTACTTCCAAAACAGGGAGGGAACATTAGACCGAAAATATCTTGAAAAATTCTTAGCGTTGGCCGCTATCGCTACTTTTTTGCTATCGTACTCGTATCCGTACCGATAGTAATATCGATTATTATTTTTTTAAGAGTACATTTACGATTGGGCTCATAAATTACTCTTACAAAAAAAAAAAAAACGCCAGGAAGGTTTGGAAGAACTGGCAAAAGATACCTAATTAGCAAGTCCAGATTTTTCTTTTCTTTCCTCTTTTACTTCATGAAATGTAAATTCAGCTTATGAAATACAAACTTTTCTGGTAGTGCGCAGCATCAGAATATACAAAGTAGAAAAAGAGTCTATAGAAACTAAAGTGTAAACACAAACCAAAAAAAATATTTTCTTTTGTTGCAACTTGAGAAACTGAAGTAAATTTATAACAAAATAAATCCAAGTGAGACAGACCCCTTCTTTTTGCATAGTTAAACTTCTTTCCACACATCTGTTTTTTAATTGTAGGGCGTAATAGCGATCAACAAGGTAGGGGTAAGGGCGTAGTAGCAACAACCAAGATAACAAAAACGGAAGGTAAAGAACAATGCAATTTACACAATATGCATGAACATAGAAATTTGGTCTTTGTCCTCCCATTTACATCACTATTTGTCGGTAGTGGTAAAGAAGAACAAATAGTCGCGCAAACAGACGCCTGTAGATCTATACAACTGTTCAAAGTTTCAAATCATACACAGGGTGATTCATAACTTATACGACAAACGTAAACTGGAGTTCAAGAATGCTATTTTGAACAAATAATAAGCCTGTCAGGCCAAAAATTTATGGCGCTTACTTCGTAATGTATGTAAATATAATAGAATTGTCAAAATATTATTGCACTTACTCTATCTTTCTACAAAAGTTTTAAAAAAGTCTAAATATAGCATTTTTTAGTTCACTTGAATATACGGCTATGATTTCTGTTTATGGTTTTTATGATGGTAATGCTTGTAAGGCTGCACGAGAATACTAACGACGGTTTCCAAATAGAAGACAACCAGAGCGAGAAGTATTTCCAAGATTGTTTCAAAGAATCTGAGAAATCGGTAGTGTAAAGTTAATCATACCAGAGATCCGCATGAGTTACATAATGTAGAAATAGACGAAGCAATTGTTGCATCAGTACTCAACAAATAGCATGACAGGTAAATTCAACAGGAAATAAAAGTGCTTCATCACTATAATTTCCAAAAAAGTTCAAGCTTTACTGAGTAGAGATTGTGATGGCAGACTGCAGTTTTGTCAATCGCTATTAGATCAAATAGCAGAACATCCAGCATTCCCATACAACGTATTATGGACGGATGAAGCAACGTTTACGCACGATGGAATCAACAACACACGTGATAAACATTATGGGTCATTAGAAAATCCGCATGCTATTCGACGGCGGAGAAACTAGCAACGTTGTAGTATTAATGTATGGGCGGGAATCCTCAATTCAGAAATTTTAGATCATTTAAATGGCCAATACTTACTTAAATTTTTTGGAAAATCTTTCGAATGAGAAATTAGAAGACCACCATTAGTTGTTAGGCAGAATATGTGGTTATAACATGCTGGGGCACCTCCACATTCCATTCGACCGGTAACGATGTGGTTGAATAGAAATAGTCCGGTAAAATAGCCAACACGCTTGCCAGACCTAAATCCATTAGACTATTATTTCTGGGAAGAATTGAAATAAAATGTGTACGCAGTAAAGATTGAAACTCGTAACCAATTACTGGACAAAATTATTAACTGTACTAAAATGGTATCCGTGCACGAAATGTTATTAATCGTGCATACGATTCTTTAGTGCAACGTTGTAATGCATGCATTCAAGCACTTGGACCACATTTTGAAAATTTATTGTAAATATTTGTTAAAAGAATGTCAGATAAAAAAGTAATGGTATAGTTTTTATTGTCCATATTAAAAAATATCACAATTATACATGATGTAATTATTAAATCGATAAACAACAGATAAGTATCGGCACCCTCCATGGTCCTCATCATCAACCGGTGACCGAATGCTTGTTGGTTGATGATGAGGACCATTCGTGTCCTCGAAACGGCCGTCCCGGACTAATTATTATATTACTATATAATAAATTAAACTTGTGTGGTGCGGAGGGTTCCGATACTTATGTGTTGTTTACCATACTACGCCACAGTCCTTGCTATCGTTATTAAATCGATACTAATTAATTTAATGAATATGACTTCTTTAATTAATAAACTAATTTGTACTCTATTATGAAGTATTGTATATTTGTCCACGGATAATTTAGAAACTCTGTATATGCCAAACTATTAAAGATTTGCCACGTGTACATAGAAACTTATTTGTTCAAAATAACATTTCTGATTTCCCAGTTACGTTTGTCGTATATGTTATGAAACACCCGGTATATAAATAAGGATAAATTCATTGTAATAAAGTAAATCTAAAATCTGGAATTAATTTTAATTTAAATATCAGCTTAAATACGACACTTTAGCGAAAATATTTAAATTATAATAATGCAAACTAACATCCATACATTATTTAAATTCGATACTATTTGGCGCCGTAATCCTTCCACTGTTCCTGATAATAAAGAGGATAGGCGATAGTTCACTATACATGGATCTTCAACAATGAATTTATTTAATATAAATGTAAATTCCTCGTTCCAGTTATGTCCAAACGTTGCCAGAAAGAAAACAAAAAACGTTTAGTGCACAACGGTTCTGTAAAAAAGGTAAACTCACGCAAACATGACGAAAATGCTTCTTTAAACTCCATTATTGGCATTTCAAACGTCAAACGTTGGAATGAATTGAAAGTCGCTTATTCCTGTAAGTCCAACGAGGAATTCGTGAAGATTTTGTTAGATTTTGCCCAAAAGCACGTACTTAGGTAAGTTTTTTTTCCATATTATTAAAGTATATAATTTTACACTTTTATTGACGGTGTTTTGACATAGTAGGCGGAGCTAATTTGACAGATCAATAACAAAAACACGTGTGCATTTGTTTACTGTACGCGATACGGAAATATTTGTATTATTTAGCAAATAAACATTGTAATGTGTTCTTTTCGCTGATCTATTTTTTTTTATTCATTCCTGACCTGTAAATTTGTTGCAGAAATCAAGTTGATATTGAGAAGTTATGTGATGATCATGCTCCAAAATCGCCGAAAAATGGATACAGTAACACGAATTCCCTTGAAAATTACGAAAATACTAACGCCATCCAAAATTCATCGCTTAAAGTTGAAAAAACCAAAGAAATTCCAGTATACAATGAACATGAAAATAACCTAGTCAGTAGTTACATTGCCGAAAATACATTTTTTGAAGTAGACTGCATAGAACCCCAAAAAGAAACGGATACTATCACCGAAGAAGAGATTGTATTAAAATTAGAAGATATAGAAAATAATAAAGATGATTCAAATGTAAATAACATTATTAACTTTAATGTAAATATCGAGCAGCAACCCTTAATACTTAAACAAGTAAAATGTAAGAAAAAGGAGTCCCTTGGTATAAAAGCAAACAGGAAACAGAAATCTATCCTTAAGAATGATCGGAATAAAAAGAAAATTGATATTGATATACGAAAAGCACCAGAATTTAACGTACAAATCGGTTATAAGCCCGAAGAAAATGATTTAAGCGAGATCGATTCTACCATACAGCTAGATAATAACGAATTACAACTTACAACAGTAGTAGAACTATGTAATAGTTGTGGAGCGAAACATGGTCAGAATCAATGCTTGTTATATGCACCCTATTACATGTTACATGATTCTATCACCTACGACAACTGGAAGCTGAAGAACAGAGATGTTATAATGAAAAACAAATTGATAATAGAAAATTCTGAACCATTAGAGAATTGCATGCAGAATTATGATGACGTAAAGTCTACTTTTGCTTTTTTATCCTTGCCGGATGAATTATGTTTTGAAGACACAAATACTACTCACGGCTTAGGGGTGTATTCAAGAAGTACTTTAAAAGAATTTACACAAATGGGGCCTCTTATAGGTAAAGAAATTAAGGAAGTTGATATACCTGAAGAATGCAATATGAGAGACCTGTGGGAAATTATGGTCACAGAAAAATCGCATGTTTATATTAGTACTGCCGATTTATTTGAGTCGAACTGGATTAGATTTGTGCGACCAGCTCCCAGCAGAGAACTAAGAAATATATCTGCTATTTCGAAAGATAATTACTTGTTCTTAATCACTATAAAATCAATTAAAACTGGTGAAGAGCTACTATATTGGCAAGACGATACGATTACTTCTAGTAAAAAGAAATTGGAGAAAACTAGTGAGTTTATTTGTTTATATATCTACTCTTTATTTAACACAATCTCTGCCCAATGCCCATGCTATGCTAATAACTATCCTTAGAGGCCAGCACGTTGCCTCAAGTTACTTGTAATTAGGTTAATAATCAGTAATTAAAATAAATTGGACCCTTATAGAAGGCAGTGGCACGTTGCTTGCTTTTATAAGCAAGGTAAGATATTCCGCTGCCCACCATTTCTTTTTAGTCTACTTAACTCTGTCTCTCATTCGAACTGCTTTGTTGGTAGCGACACTTTAGTATTAGTATCATTGTAACAAAATACGCTTATATGTGTTAGAGTAGGTGAAGGCTCTGAATAAACCTTAATACTACTCTAGGATCTTCATCCTTCAGTTGAGTAGATGTCAGAAATGGTTTACTGAAATGTTGTAGTCGACTGCGACTGATGGCAACACATTTGCATAGAATGTGTTCTGCCATCTTCACATATTCTTGGCATAGATAACAGATTTACCTAGATTGAATAGTTGATATTTTAGGGCTACATTACAGAAATCCCACCAGTAATCTAAGGTCAACGTTGCACTATTTTCGCTGTCATAGACGAGCCTGTTATGAATGCTTTAGCCTGTTTTTGTCCTGGAACGTTTCTCCAGTACGAGGTCTTCTCCTGCCATGTTTTAATTACATGGTTTATGCGGCTCTCTTGTAGGCCACAGAAGGGGTTAGAACCGATGAAGAGCATATTCACTGCTCCTTTAGCCAGCTTGTCTGCCTTTTCATTATCTTCGATCTTTTAATGGCTTGGAAACCACCCCAAAGTAACATGGTTTTTGTGTCTCATTTGCATTAAATTGCCACTAATGCCTGTACCTGTTCCAACACCTTCAGTCCGCGTACCATGCCAGAATATCTCTTTTGCTTTGATGCCCACTCAATGATGGCTTTGAATGATCACCCTACAAGGCTAATCAAATGTATTAAATTTACCTAAATTTTAATGAAATTAAAAAATACATCTTTTTTTTACAAAATTCTCATTTTTTGCAGGTTGTGGTGGTTGCAATATGAATTTTGCTCATCCAATATACTACCGCATACATTGTTCTGTATTCCATGATATCAGGTATAGTTTAACAATAAGAAAATATCACTGCAAAATATGCGGTGCGGCGATTTTAGGTAAAGAAAATATTATGAAGCACGCAGCAACGCTCCACAATGGTCAAGGCGCATATCAATGCCAATTTTGTAAGAAAGTATGTGTTTTTATTTATTAGCATTTTTTACAAGTTATAACTCTTTTTGTTTAGTTTTTCTTAAGGTTAAATTACCTGGAAATGCATAGAACCTATGGCTGTTCCGCAAATCCCCATAGATCCCGACCTTTATGTGATTTTTGCGGCAGAAAGTTTTGCCAACCTCAGAAGCTGAAGGTGCATATAAAACGAATGCATAGCGGTAAGATTTTATGCTCATTGGAATGGCGAAGCTCATTTATTGATTATTATATTTTTAGATATGTCTGAAGTGTTGAAAGAATTTCAATGCAAGAATTGTTTAAAAGTTCTAGGCTCTAGGGCGGCATTACAGAGGCACCTAAAGGAAGTTCATCAAAAACAAGTAGATGGTGCTTGCGCTTGTTCCAAATGTGGAAAAATGTTTCAAAATAAATCCAATTTAAAAATTCATATGTTAACACATAGCGGAATTAAACCTTTTAAGTAAGTTCGCAAAGTATGATAATTATTGTACTTGTTTATATTCTTATATTATGTGGGTAAAGCTAACATATCCACCAATAAGACCTATTGCAGACTAGCGATTTAATCCTAAAATTCATTTTTTTGCTATAAGATTAATGTTTTATATACTTCCAAAAGTTTTCGATATGGTGAAGTTAGCCAGTTTAACACTCGTTTGATATAACAAATATACAGTGCATTTTTTAATAGTTGCCTCATAGGAAATAGCATGGTAAAACCTTCATCTCATGTTAACGGGATTTCCACCTTAGGTTTTTATATAATTTGTGTGGTCTATAGCATATTTAACAAATTTTAAATTAGAATCCCTAATCTTTTAAATTAAAAATATAATAGATAGGTTTAATCTTTGTTTCTTTTTTAAATTATTAGACTTTGTTAATGGGCACTACTAAATTAAAATGAATTGTGTTGAGACTTTAATAGTAAAATAAAAATTATCAATGTGAAATGTCAGATCTCTTTACTTCTTTTACTAGACAAATTCTTACATTTAAGATTAAACAAGTAACAACTGAAAAAGTTTTTTTTTCAACAGAAAAGTAAAACACAGTAAAACTAACAATAAATTATAATCCAGAAAAAGAAAGTCTAGAAAGAAAATGTTCAAACTGTTAAAAATGTCTTTTTTACATTTTGCTGCTGATTAACACTAATTCAGTTATAAGCTTGATGTATTTTAGTTTAGTCAACTCGAGGCCTGCTTCTAATATTAAAGGGATCCAAGTCCAAAGATCTCTCGTTTCACTAATTTTTAAACATGTTATGTTGCGTGATAGGCAATTTATTTGTTTTTGTTACATATCTTTTCTGTATAGTATCTTCTACAGCAACAACTGGTTAATGATTAAATTGAGACATGCGACGTGTTACTTTGCACTTATTTGTTTGTTCATCACCGTATAGTGTCTGGTGTGTTACAGATGTGGTGAAAATAATTGTATAGCAGCGTTTACCACTAAACAATGTTTACAATTTCATTACAAAAAAGTACATGGATTGACCGAAGATAAGATGCCTAAAATCGAGAGAAGTATTGATTATACTTTTGAGGCGTACAGTGGACTAGAAGAATTTGAAAACAATATTCCGGATCTGAAGAATAACGATGGTAACGATATTAATGATATGCAGGTTCAAAATGGAAAGGAAAGTCATAGCTCGAGCGATATCGACGATACAAGTATGGGTTTATAAAACACTTATTAAACGCTCATATTTTATACATTTCACTTTTTAGGTATGGATGATAGAAATATAGATGATACGTTATCTCTTAATTCTCCTGAACAAATGGAAAGTAGTGGAAATTCGACTACTAATTCTAATCAAAGTCCTTCCGCAGCGGAAAGCACGTACACCCCTAATATTAAAATGTTAACGAAAGGTAGTAAAAAGTGGATTGCTGATGAATCGCTTGACTTGCTGAAAAGTGACATATACCAAGTGGGCAAGTTGAAGCAGTGCAAACCAGAAGAGGGTGCTAATTTACAATTGGAAACAGAAGAAGCTCAAGTTTATGATGATCAAAAAGCAAACACCAATTTGAATACATTCAACAGACATGAGTCGTCAAACGCTAGTTTGCTAGTTGAAGCTGCGTTAGATTCTGTATGTAGCGAGCCTAATATTGACATTGACGTTAATAGTTCTACAAATTGTACAGATAGCTTAGTAAATAATTTGTATACATTATCTCATGCTGATGCCTTACCCGACGTAACTTACAGTCATTCTGTAGATATGAACGAAAGTCGAGATATTAATTTAATTTCGCCGTCAGTGAACGACCACATTTCTGTAACTGATGATCTTAGCGACGAACTTAGGCATACTCAAAGTATAGGAATTGACTACTCTGGTTTTCAACAGGATGATTTTAGCCCATCGAATAGTCCCAATTTGCAAACTAGAAATAATTTTGTTAGGGATTATATTAACGAGAACGTGAGTTCGCCACAAAACCAGTACGATCCAAATCTTTCTAAAAACGTATCACCTGCACCTTCTCCGCCACGATATAATTTTGGTCACAACATCAATCCCGATCATATCTCTTCCGATGATAGCAACGGTGTTGGTGTCCAGAACTTAAGTATCCATAATACAAAAGAAAACATTCAGTTAGACCTTTCGATATATAAGTCTCACTACAATTTAGACACTACAAACTTTCAATTTCGCAAAGATTTCCGCATTAAATTCGATACTGATATTGATAGGAAATTATATCTTGTCGGTGTAGATAATCTCGCGAAGCCCTACGAAGATGCGCATAAGTTCAATCTTTCTGAAGTTACGAACCAGAACGACGTAGATAATCTCCGAGTCTTGAACGATATAAATCAAGATATGAAACATAAAGATGAGAATATGGAATCCGCATTAAGGAGTAACTTGTCGGACATAAGAAAGTTCGACTTGGATTTGGACTTGCGCGTGAAACCATATGAAAATGTCGATGCAGATCTCAGAAACAGAAACGCTTACGACAATAGTATCGATGAGTTTAGAATAAAGAATTACGATTTAATTGATAACTTAGAAACTAGAAATAATTTGGAAGGAAGGAACTTGTTGGATACCGATTTTCGAACGGATCGCAGTTTTGATCACTTGGTATTAAATACGACTGAATTACAAGGCTTGGATATGTCCGCGAGAAGTTATCACAATTATTCTAGTTTAAACAGGTAAGTTTCTTTACAATGAATTGTAAACGAAATCGTTTTAAAAGTGGAAAATGGTCTATTTTTCGTTGTTACTGACTGAAAAGGAAAAAGAAGGTTCTTAGAACCTGAATGTTTTAAACATAATCAAGTAGGCAGTAAAGGCTCTGTTAACAAAATCAACAGACGTTTTAATGGGGAAAACTTAGTATTTTCGATAGGTTGAAACATGAATTATCGATATTATATGACCAATATTAGGGAGTTACGGTGATGTTTTATTTTGAACATCTAATTCTTTAATGTGACCCCCACTTTGGAACCGATGCCTTGGTGTATGTTATACTCTATTATTAATAGGTTGAGCGTCAATGCCTTCTCATCAAAAATTTTTCCCGGGCCAAGGTGTTTTTTTCAATTAATCCTTCTTTTCCTAAGTTCTAGAAACAGATTTTAACTCGATTGAATTAAATTGCAATTAAGGAAAGAAAAAAAGATAGAGCGGATAAAAGCGTCCGCCGGCCCTTGAACACTTCTAGCGGACACAATTCAATAAAGTCATTAAAATTTGTTTGCTACCAGCATTCGGTTAGACAGGGCTATAGCGGTCACGCCCGTAATAAATCTTTTTAGAAGTGTATCCGCTAAGCGAAGATATGATGATAAAGTTAGGAGAATCACTGGTGTTTTCTACGACGTTCAACCTGTTAAATAAAAATTGTACGTTACTAAGCAAATTTAATTATTCATCTTCTACAGGTACCACCATTTATATTCAGACATGGATCGATCCACAGTTGATTTGAGATTAAACTACAATTCTCCGTCGCAAACCTATAGTCACACTGACATTTTACGAGTAGTTTCCTTAGATTTAACTCCACCCGGACGTCACAGTGTTGATTTAAGTTTAAGAACCCATCAAATTTCAAACACTCGCTTATTAACCGACCATCCTATACAATCAACTCCACATAGGATAGCCCTCGATCAAAGCAGAATTCTAACGTCAGATTTGAATCCAACAAGATTGCCACCGGATAGGTTATTGGGAGTCTCCGATATTAGTAATCGCATCTTGTCAGACCATTCGACCAACCGATTGCTCACCAACGACAGCACAAATAGGTTACTGACTGGTGAACAGAGATTACTTTCGGATGATAGTCGCCTTTTGCCGGAACAACCGAGACTATTAGATCAGAGCAGGATGCTAAACGACAGCCGAATACTGCCGCCGGCACCTAATAACGGAACAATTTCTCCTGTACCGTATACTGGTTATTCAGTATCACCAACGCCATATCATCCAACGGCTTTACCTGCAAGGCCTCATGTTACGTCACCGAATCCCCCATATCATCATTATTCATCTTATTATTAGTAAGTGTACATAATTTGTAAGATTTTTGCGTATTTGTATATTCGTTAAAATGATATAAGGGAATACAAAGACATTTTGGAAGATATAATGGGAAAAATATTGGAAGGATTGTTATTATGAATATTTTGAATAACAAGCAAACACGTTGCTTTGAAATTGCTTAAAATATGATAGCAAATACATATACTATGAATGCAATATTTATCTGTGATAAGTCTGTAATATAATGCTATAACATAATAGTTGCTTTATTGCTTGGGAAAATGTTGCAAAGAATTGTGATAGTCTAGTGACGGTTGCCAACATTGTTAGCAAGTTGGAAGGTATTTGCTATTTAATTCCGTGAAAAGAAAAACAAGAATACTCTAGGTAAGAATATTTAGAAGAACAGAAAATTAATATTAATTAGAATTTAATAAATCTTATTTTTGAGCAATCCTAAGTGTTTTATATGCAGCGTTTGCTACTTGTGTTCGCTTAGAAAACATAAAAGTCTTTAATTAAATTACATCGTTTGTGTAGCACTGAAGCTTAGAAGAAGATTGTACATTTTTTTCTGTGCATTTGTGATGACAAGATTGGTACGCGAATAATATACCGTCTTAATAATATGCAGTTCGCTTATATCATTTTAATAGAGCATTACAGTAGTTCCTTAAGCTTTGTATTATATTTGTACAATTTTTGAATAAAAAATATTTTGTCTATTATAAAGAAATGATCAGCATAATTTGTTACAATGGAACGTATCGCCGTTGGAACTGTTTTATTGCTTTTAAAACTTCACATAGACTCAGGGCTGGACAAAATACACTCCAAATGTATTTAAAATATCAAATAAGAAATACATTAACTGCCTGTATTCCAAATAGAAAATACGACATGTATAATGGGTGTGCTTTTTAATTACTGGAATGTTTAAAACACCTAAATTCATTAAATACCGAGTCGTATAGATTGCGTAATTTCTGCGAATTGTGCACATATTAGCGTGGATTATGTCACTGTGCTCCTTTGTTTCTGAAGTAATATATGCATACAGCGTGTCCCCGGATGGAGTTAACAAGCGGAACAACATCTCTATTATTAATTTTACGACGAAAAGTTATTCTTTATAAAAAAAAAAGCTGTTTTTCAAAGAAGTTAGCTTATCGTTAAACTTATTTCATTTACCGTGCCCTGTATTCGTGCTTTCAATACCTCACGATCATGATTCTACAGCATGATCGTGAGGTATCTGGATAACCTTTTTGTTTTAAAACACCTCACAAAAATAAGCCCATCGGTGTAAGACTAGGAGATCTAGCAAGAAAATAAATTGGATCAAATGTTCCCACCCATCTTTATCCGAAGTGATTTGTCAACCACTGCTGTACCAGAATTGTGGAATGAGCAGAGCAATTGTCTTGTTGCCAAAAAATGTAGTGTCGATTTCTGGTTCCAAAGTGTCAAGAAATGGTAAAATAGAAAATCCTCCAGAAGATGGTGATAAACATGAACCAACGATTTGATCATAAAAAATTCCACGCTAAACATTCACTTTTGAAAACGTTGACTTCGTTTGTGTATGACGTAATTTGGATTTTCGAGGGCCTATAAACGACTTTTTATGATGAAACATGAGCGTTGGTACAAAAGGTTGCTTCATCAGTAAAAAAGAACATTATCAAAAAACTTCTATTTACGAGGTAATTTCCAACAACTCACAAACAAAGGTTAAATCGTTTATCTTCATCTTATTTTTGAAGGGTATGTTTGAATGTTGGTTTAAAAGGCAGTGCTGTGTTTCCTTTATAAATAAGTCGTTTGTAATCTTCGCAAATACTTCTTTAAAGACAAAACTGTTACTATATCGTCTTCATTGAGCATTGTTTCTTAGGTTTTTTAATGTCCAGAACAGATCCAACTCTATCAATTTTTTTACCAATTTACGCAATCCTTCGTGCGATACAATGGTGTAAGGGAACTGCTCCATATTGGTAGACGTTTCCCAAACCATAACACTTAATTAAGTAAGTTCCTTCTTGTTTGGTTAACATTTAAGAAAAATCAACGGAACAATAATACAAAACTTGCGCGGGCAGCGATTCGATTCCTTCGTGTATTTTCCTTGTACATTGCAACAGAAATACATGAGTAAATTGAATCGTCGTGTGCGCCCTCCAATTTACGTCACCACCCACCGCCGCTGCTGTATACAAATGTAAATTAAACGTAGTTGGAAGATATCATCTGAAAAGTATAACACAATGACGTTTATGTTTGTTGTGTAGTGTGTCATACACACTCAGTTTCTAAATTTTTATAAATGTATTAAAATAAGAACAAAAAATAAAATTCAAATTCCAATTTTAAATTTTGTATTTAAATTTCATTTTAGATTATAAATAACTTCGTTTTATAAGCATTTTGTCTAAAATAATAAATAACAGCACTTCTTCCTTTAGTCATTTCTTACGTTTTCTTAATTTATTAACATCCCGTACATGATTTTTTTCGCGACAAGCTAATTTCTTTAAAAGCGGAATTTTGTATAAAGAATAACTTCTCGTCGTAAAATTAATAATAGATTTTTTTTTCTCTTGTCCACTCCATTCAAAAATATATTGTACATCCAAGTCATCACATCGTAATTAATACGCGTTCACTATTACAGAATACCATGTATATAATTAATTTAATAAAGTTCCGCACGAGCATTCTAGTATTTTCGGTAGCAATTATTTACTTACCACTTGCCAAATGGCGTAAGTGTGTAGACAACTCCATGTTGAAGAAATTCTTTGCCAAGTAGGTTGGAGATACGCAAACATTCATCGTATGGTAAATAACACACGTGTGGCGCTACTTAAAATTGTTTGAACAACTGTTCAATTAAAGCCTCGCGCAATTAAAAAACACACCTATTGTATAGGAAATGAAGTATTCCACGTATTTATAAATATATGCAATACTTCAAAAATATATTTGAAATACAAAGTGCAAAATATATAAATTGAAAATAGTTGGAATATTTTTTTATATTTTGTATTTCAAATATTTATATTTTACACATGACCAAACCGGCAAACACTTATGTTCTTACTTCAAGCAGTAGCGATTGGTGATGACGTAAACGGTAAGGCGCGGATAACGATTCGATTCCCTTTTGTATATATTGAAACGGAAATACACGAGGAAATCGAATCGTTGTCTGCACCTCTCATTTACGTCATCATTCACCGCTACTGGTTTCAAGCACAAAATAATAATGGCAATATTTTATTTCATTCGTTAGCCTTAGGTACTGCAATGTGAGTAAGGTGGCAGCATAAAACCAAATTTTAACGTGGAAGACAATATCAAAATTAATTTGTATCCGGCTCAAGTAATTAGTTTATTTCATGATTAGTATTTAGCATCATGGTAGGAATGAGTTACTGTAGTCCATTAGCCAATAATTACGTCATCCCTACCGCTGTGTTGAATACTATTCATGATATACCGGTTCTGATTGGTTTCTACATTCCAATGTATGTATCGCGGATGATCCAGATTAAATACTAAAGCAGACTTAATATTTCGAAACTAGATGCAGAAAATGTGCTTCTTCGAACTAAATTTTACTTATCGAACATTCGCAGTAAAGATAAAATTGTTCCAGCTTTTTATTTAGGTTGGGATAGCATGCGCATTGTAACAATAAAGCTGACTAAAAAAATGATCACGTGAATGTTATAAACAGCCGCATTTTCTTTTTTTTTCGTATAATTTGATTATTCCTGCTACTGACAGAAAATACTGTTCTATTTACGTTATAGTGAAGTAAATATTATTCGGTCTAACTAGTCTTATATCAATATTATCGTGTCGAATGGGTTATTTAGATTCAGTTTCATTCAATATTCAAATCAATGTTCTCTTAAAGAAATTGAGTACATTTATATTTGTAAAGTACAAGTATTCGAGTTAAATGAAACACGATTTTTGGATTAAATTATTCAATTGTACTCCTTATAAAAGGGACGTCTATGATCTGCAATAATCAGAATCAAACGAATCTGTTTAGCAAAACTATTGTCGATAGCAGGAATTATTGAAAGCGTTGACCATGTATCCTTTTTCCTAGTTCTAACAAATAGCAACTTTCACTCAAAGAAAAACAAGCGCTATCTAGTCGATTTTTTTGTCACTAAACCCTGTGCCAAAATGTACATATTTTTTATATTTATTATTTATTTCATTGGTCTTATTGTGTAGCGGTTTTTTTTATTGTACAGAACGAATAAAAATCAATTTTACTAAGTATAAAAATTTATTCGGAGCAAGTTTATTTACGATGTCAAATTATTTCCCTACAAATAAATAATAAATAACTTCAAAGTAATAATTCACTTCTAAATATTACAAAGGTAATCTATAATTCTAATCACAGTTTTACAATGAAAAAATAGTATTTTATAAAAATATTTGAAGGGGTACTAAAAAAAATGAGAACTTCCAATGTTTGATAATAAAGCAGATTACATTAGCTAAAATATGCCATTTTTGTCAAAATAAAATCTATTGATATATACAACCGTAAATATTCCACATGAGAGCGTGGAATGCATTTGAAGTGAATACTGAGAAAAATTAACTCTTATTTAAACGATTAAATTTAAAAATCTCTGTAATTTCCGCCGCCATTAGCGTATCCATTTGATTTGTAATTTTGCCTATTTGCTCCGGCATTACCAGCGCCAAATCTGGTATGCGTTCTTGGTCCAGAATTTTCTCTACCTCTGAAGTTATTTCCTCCATATCCCCATCTACTGGTTTTGTTACCATAATTGTTACATCTTCCAGCCATCTCTGATAATTTTGGGTTGATAACCTGAAAATTAAAAACAAATTTTACCACGAGTTCTAGCCGAATTGAAAACGAGTACGTACCTGATTAGCTTCTTTTAGTACAGACACGAGATCTTTGGCTTGTCTATAATTATTGGGGGTGAAGAAAGCGTAGGAGGTACCTGTGCTCTCTGAACGACCTGTTCTACCTATCCTATGAATGTAGTCTTCTGAAGAATTGGGATAGTCAAAGTTTATGACATATTTGATTCCTTCAACATCTACATAAATAAGTAGCATTAGAAGTTGTCTGTTACATAATTATATGAAAATTGACGTCCATGCAATGGGAATGTTTCATTAGTCTTTTAATTACGTATGAAATTCCGGATGTTTCCGCTTTACAGCTTTCTACTTTCAAATCTTGGCAACGAAATCATGAAAGCTCCCCATTGTAATAAATATATTGTTAAGCAGTAAATTATAAGCTTTAAATAAAGCTAATTAAGTGAAATTTCTATAAAATCAAAATTACAAAAAAAAAAACTTGCGAGATAAGTGAATACATGTATAATACAAATTATGACATTCGCACTGTTTAAGAAAACGAAAAATCCGCGCTTGTAATTTAATTCCATATTAAAATGGCTTAAATATCAATTTATATAAAGAACTTGCACATTTCTCGCAATAATAAAATCATTTATGTATTGCCATTTTTTTTTTACCTGAAAACCTTCATCAATAAAATTTAACAATGCAATATTAATACACGAATACGCAAGTCATATTTAAAGCTGTTTAAATTAATGAAATAAACAACTTAACACATACAAGCATTTCGGTTGGTTTTCCCCTTGGGAGTATCTTAAAAGATACTTGTATGTGTTTAAAAATAAGAATAAAAAGAAAAGAAAATCTAAGATACTAACCATTGCGCTCGAGAACTCACAGAATCCACAAAACGCTTGGCTTTATTTTTTAACCGGTGCAGCCATAGTAGCAAAACAAGCTGGCTGCAGCAGATCCCAATAAGATGATGAATTGGTCAATCCACTGCAGGACCGAACGGAAGACATCAAAACTATATGATTTACGTCTGATCGGCAATATCTCCCACGTAGATAATTTCATAAGGAGTCGGTAAGTAAGAAATGATAGTAGAAGGAGAAAGGAAATATGGAGGAAATGTAGAGGGTTTGTAGAAAATAAAGAAAATAGAAGGTATGAAAGAAAATTTGAAGAATGTTAATGGGATAACATATCTATTCCATCATTAACATGGGAATGTTAAATATTTGTGCCATCTGAACATCACGTATCTTCCAGAATCGGTCTTCTACCTCATAAACTGACATACCTCAGAGTTGGGTAGCCAGCCAGAGGCACCGCAAGACAGAATTGCATCCTTTTTGCAAGAACGCAACTAAGGCGTATTATTAGCATTCATGAGCTAATTACGCTCATCCTGCATGTGCCTCTGAAACAAAAAAAGGACAACCAGACTGATTAGTTAACAATTTAAAGTAGTTTTTAAAATATCAATGAATTCATTTTTAGGTGATTAGTATGTTTATCGAAAAATATGTAAAAGTAACCCATTTCCTTGATTATAATTTTGATCATATAATATAAATGTAATTCTAGATAATAGAAAAGCACTTTGAACTGAATAGAACTTACTTGTGAGTTGGAATGTACAAGATAACTGCGTTACTTTTACAAGATTTAACTCAGAAATACTTGAATATTTGCATTAAAATTCTTTTAATGTAAACCAATCCATGTAACCCTTCTTTATGTAATAAAGTGTATGCCCAACTTCTCTATTGCCTTTAATGCGAGCTAAATTAGAGCACTTTTTCATGTTTTGTATTTATTTTGTTTTATGAAGCATTCCAGGAGAAAACTTATAAGTATATAAAACACAAATAAATCCGTTGTAGTCTTTTTAAGCACTCTACAATTAAAAATGTTAATAGAAGGGTTTGACAATATCATCATATATCTAAATCTCTATAAACATCTATAGTGTAGTCTAAATAGTGATCTACAACAAAAATAAATTATTTATGTACAGTTTTACTTTGTGTTAAAACGCGAAAGCAGTTCTAATAATGTGATTATATAAACCAGTCTGGACAATCCCAAGTGCTACTATGCTACAATAATATTGTTTCTCAACATCATGCTCATTTTTATCTCTTTTGTCTGATTATTATAGATATTACAGAAATGGCAAAACACAAAAAAATAATTGAAAACATCTAAGGAAAAGAAAAATAATACTCGAGGTACAACGAATTAGAAAACTGCTTACCAAGTCCTCTAGCAGCCACATCTGTAGCTACAAGTATACTTGATTTTCCATTTCTGAATTCCCTTAGAACATAATCGCGTTCTTGTTGGCTTTTATCACCATGCATGCAGACTGCTGGCCACCCATACCTTCTTATGTTCCTTGTAATTGTTTCTACTTTTTTCTTAGTTTCGACGAAAATAAGTACTTTTGCTCCTGGTTCTGCATTACTTGTTATTTCATGTAGTAAGTTATTTAATCTAAAAATTATGAAGGAATATTAAATTCTGCTAAGATTATTCCAAGCGATAATTGATAATTTAAGAACTTACTTTGCTTCTTTTTCATGTTCTTGACAGACATCGACAATTTGTAAAATATTATGATTAGCTGATAATTGCAAAGATCCAATATTAATTTGAATGTAATCGTTTAGGAAATCCGCAGCCAATTTCCTAACTTCCTTCGGCCATGTGGCGGACCACATTAGAGTTTGTCTATCGGGCCGTATTTGTTCTATGATTTTACGAATTTGTGGTTCAAAACCCATATCCAGCATCCTATCAGCTTCATCTAGTACCAAATACGTACACCGGAAAAGATTTGTCGTGCCCTTTTCTAAGAAATCAATCAAACGACCCGGGGTTGCAATAACAATTTCGACTCCTCTTTCCAAATCGCGGGCTTGAGGTCCTTTCGGGGCGCCTCCGAAAATGCAAGTGTTACGTACATAAGATGAACTACCAAATTCAGTGGCTACTTGTTGAATTTGCTGAGCCAATTCTCTAGTTGGAGCTAGGACCAAAGCAATTGGACCTTCTCCACGTGAAATTTGCGGTTGATGATTAATATGTACAATAGCGGGTAAAATATAAGCCAACGTTTTCCCAGAACCTGTTTGAGCTATTCCTACCATATCCCTTCCGCTCATAGCGATCGGCCAACCCTGAGCTTGAATAGATGTTGGAGAGTCGTAACCTTGTTTCATGATGCCATCCATAACGTAATCAGGGAAATTAGCTTCTTCAAAATTTTGAATAGGATTGGGAGCATTGGCATCGACTGTAATCTGTTTGGCACTACGATATTGTTCAACTTCATAAGGTGATCTATTTGCTACAGCCGGATGTGGTACGTAGAAATCTTTCTTAAACGGTAGAAGAGACTTCATGTCCCAATTAGGACGACGAAGTCTGTTTCCTCCAGGTGATTGATTGTTACCGTTATTAAATCTACCGCCGCCGCCCCCGTTGGCGCCGTTGTTTCTAAATTTTCCTCCGTGATTATTCGCATTGTTCGAATAACCATTCTCGGTACGTCTGTAGGAATTATTTCCTCCTCGACCACGGAATGAACCGCCATTTCCTTTTCCAAAAGACCTTCGTAAATGAAAGCGAAATTAGCTATTGTTTCAGCGAGGTATTCAATATTTTGAGAATATATTGCATTGGAGACATTGATGTATTTGAAATTTAATCGAAACCATAACTAAAATATTAGTAATCAAATGAAGTATGCAATTGGATCCACTTACATTGGCATATTTTCAAAAGTAGAAGTCACAAACAATTAAATAAAAATGGTAACAGGAAGTGCTTTATTGCTTCCTTTTTTCTAGTGTAGTAGTACATATTACTGAGGACTTGATCACCAATGTAAACCAGGAGGAATGCAATACTGTCCATATAGTATTAAATAATCTTAATTGACCAATACTTTCTTCAATTATAATGAGAAATGAAAGCGAAAAGATACGCCAAGTAATACTGTAAAATAACGAGAAGTGAAAAGTAATAAGAGTAAAAAAAAAAAAAATACCAAGTTCCGATTCGCTTAAAGAAACTGTTTATATGACAGACTTCTGACACATTATTCTACCAGTTATAATCTTTACGAAGTGTATTTCCGTTTAATAATCTTAGCGCATTGAGAACTTTTTGTTGTTAAATTTCGTAAATTTCTGGCGATAACCAAATTAAATATTTCGTTGTTAGTGGTTCCCCATAAACGAAAGTTAAGGGTGATAAGGTCGGATGATCTCGCAGGTCATTGCACTGATCCATTATTTGAAACCACTCCCTCATTATAGTGTTCTCCCAGAAAAATGTTGCACGTCACAAGTATTATCAGCTGGGCAATCATCCTACTAGAACCGGATGTGTTACATGCATAATTAATATCAATAACTGGGAGTGCACGTAATTTTAATTAGCACTAATTGTGCATCGACAGCTTATCATTTTGTTTCACATTAGCATTTAATTCTAGGGCTTACTGGGCAATCTATGTTTTGTTATACGTCGATAACTTTTCATTATTTTACAGAATTACTTACCATATCTTTCGGCTTTCATTCCTCATTGGGTGTTTAATTTCATAGCTTTCCATCAAAGAAAAATGTACTTTTGTATTAATAACAAAACTGTCTTGAACAAGTCTCTAGACATTGTAAAACTTTAAAAGCGATCACATTGGGTGTTGTTGAGTTACTGAGAATAAAATTTTAATATAGTTGTTGCTCCTTAGACTTGAGCATTAAAATGTGGACACAGTGTATAGAACAAACATATTTTGAAATACATTTGCATGCAAAAATGCAATTTAATTTTTTAATCCACTCGCAAATACTATTGAATACGTTTAATACAAATTTACAAATATCAAGGACATTTCAAAGACCACAATTCCATCATGCACCTAACACATGTTATGTTAATTAAGTTTAACAAAGAACGCTCGGCCTTAAATTATTGAATTTTGTAGTAATTTAAGGTATTTTTGAAAATCTAAGAAAAACTTTAGCGTATTATACGTATTTAATGATAAGAAGTTAGAAAAATCTTGATGATAAGATACTTTAGAGTTATTATCAGGTCTAAGTAAAAAAAGTATCGTAAAACCATATTTGTATCTCAAAAGAATCTAGCACTTATTCGACTAGTTATAAAGTTTAATTTCATAAATTAAGGAGACGGAGTAAACCAAAACTTTTCATATTTTCGACATTAATATTAATCTTTATCACTTTCAACGGTACTTCAATTTTTTGACAGTTATGTTGATAGGGTTTCTTTAATTGTTCGAACCTTTAGTTGTACAATTTTAAAGTGCAACTTTTATTTTACTCTATCTACACGTATGTATGTTGCTTGAACTGTTGAGTTAAAGCACACCCGTTACTTGCACACTGCTTATTTTAGATGTTTAAAAACCACGTTTCCTTCATCATGGAGTCAAAGATTTCTAACAAATTTTACGATCACACTAGTGAATTCTATCTATGGATACACAAGTGACATAGTCAACTCATTCAGCATGTTATGTATAATTCTGAGAAGTGATGACTCCATTTTATGTTTTTTCCGCGTAGCCTATCGTCGAAGGTCAAATTTCAACCTACCTCATAATTAAAGTACTGAACGGCCGCGATCCAGAAAACCTAATATAATTAAAAGCAACAGTTACCATCAATCGAAATATCGATTTTGGTATTATTTTCTCCATAATGTATCTACATTAATAACATCATTCCTATATTTTAGCTAAAATATGATAATATCGCATTTCTTACGGATCGCCATTTTGTTAAATCCTACATTACAGACATTTTGATCGAAATAATACATTATCTTAAAATAAGGCCAAAACGAAATTAATAATAGATTTTGCGTAAGACTTACATGATTTTTGATTGCTTAATGCGTCGTTATAAATATAGTCCGGAATTAAGGGATTCTACTCTGACTTGTGGGGAAATTCTGGAAATAACAACATAAAAAAACGATTATTAGCTTAGAAAATCAAGGCAGACACATAATAAAATAATAAATAGTGGATGCCAATAATTTCAGAATAAAATACAATACTATGTAATAAAACGAAGAGAAATCGGAAAAAACAGGGAAAAAGCAACTTACTTGCACAACGGTTCACGTAGGAAAGGATGCAGAAAATTACTTACGTCGATAATTTCCGGAAATCATTTTAGTTTTTAGTTACAATGGCGGGAAATTTAAAATTCCAACGGATTTCACATGTGACATTTCTACACGATTCTATTTGTTACTTTAAGCATATGTACTTGATTTTCTTTCTAAATTTGCTTTATTAATTTATTTCTGTTACACAGAATAATTTCGCCATGTATTACTAGAATATGATTTTTTAAAGTTTTGATAAAACAAGATGGAGAATATTTACGTAATTCTTAGATTATATAAAATAAAAATCTTTAATGAAATCAATAACAGAATCTTTATTATTAAAAAAAATAATTCTATTTTAGAGATATGTTAGCATAAATGACACGATGAATAGAATATAGAACACTCCTCGTCTAATGGAATTTCGTGCTCTTGTACATTTTGTAAATGGGGTTATCAAACTAATATTCTCATTTATGAATTCGTTTATTCTGTTTACAGGTTATTTTATTTCAATTTAAACCTTTGGTATATTTTTTTATGTTGTATTTGTTGTATAATTGGGTGCAGTAGGTATATCCCTCTATAAGGCACTAAAAATTACAGTATTAAACAAAACACTATTTGGTTGGAATTAGTGACGATAAGGGATAAATATACCGAGTGATTCATAACTTATACGACAAACGTAACTGGGAAATCAGACATGTTATTTTGAAGAAATAAGTTCCTATATATATGTGGCAAATCTTTAATAGTCTACGATATACAGGGTTTCTAAATTATCCGTGGGCAAATACACAATACTACATAATAGAGTACAAATTAGTTTATTAATTAAAGAGGTCATACTCATTAAATTAATTAGTATCGATTTAATAATTACATCATGTATAATTGTGTGATATTTATTAATATGGACAATAAAAACTATACCATTACTTTTTTATCTCACATTTTTTCAACAAATATTTACAATAAATTTTCAAAATGTGGTCCAAGTACTTGAATACATGCATTACAATGTTGCACTAAAGAATCGTATGCACGATTAATAACATTTCGCGCACGGATACCATTTTAGTACAGTTAATAATTTTGTCCAGTAATTGGGTACGAGCTTCAATCTTCGTTGCGGACACATTTTGTTTCAATTCTCCCCAGAAATAAGAGTCTCATAGGTTTGGATTTGGCGAGCGTGATGACCATTGCATCTAACCATGACGTCCAATCCATCTTTCCGGATAATTTCTATCCAACCACATTGTCACCATAACCAAACAATATAATGCTAAGATAGCTTAGCTTCCTCATGGTATTGATGGAATAATTTATGGCAAACGCAATAAAAGGAGAGAGAAAAAAATACTGATGACGCCGGGTAGGCAGAAACATGTCTGTGTGTTAGTGTATTGCGTTTGCCGTGAATTATTCCATCAATACCATGAGGAAGCTAAGCTATCTTAGCATTATATTTTTTGGTTATTGTTTCTAGGCATTTTCTGATGTGTTGTGTTCACATTGTTACCGGTCGAGCGGAATGTGGAGGTGCTCCATCACGTGATAACCGTTTGGTTATCCGCTTAACCACTAATGGTACATCTTCCAATTTCTCATTCGAAAGATTAAAAAAAAAAAATAAGTAAGTACTGCCATTTAAAAATTTTCTAATATTTTAATTTCTAAATTAAGGATTCCCACCCATACAATAATACTACAACGTTACTGGTTTCTTCGCCGTCGAATAGCATGTAGATTTTCTAATGACCAATAATGTTCATACGTCTGTTGGTCTCATCGCGCGAAACCTTGCCACAATACGTTGGACAGGAATGCTGAATGTTCTGCTATTTCATCTAATAGCCATTGACAAAATTGCAGTCTGCCACCATAGTCTCTATTCAGCAAAAGTTCAACTTTTTGAAAATGATAGGGATGAAGCAAGCGGAATTTTTACTAGAAATTATCTGGCGTGCTATTTGTCGAGTACTGATGCGACGGTTGTCAATTACAGCATCGACAATTGCTTCTTGCGTTTCTACGTTATGCAACTCATGCGGCCTCCAAAGCACTACCGGTTTCTCGGGGCCTATGAAATGTTCTTGAAAATACCTCTCGTCCTGGTTGTCTTCTATTTGGAAACCGTCGTTGGTACTCTCGTACAGCCTTACGAGCATTACCATCACAAAAATGATATCCATATATTCAAGTGAACTAAAAGATGCCATGTTTAAACGTTTTTAAACCTTCTACAGAAAGACAAAGTAAATGCAGTAATATTTTGACAATTCTGTTATATCATTTGTTGTTCGGACACGAAGTGTTAGAATACCATCGACGAGGTAAGCGCCAGAAATCCTCGCTCCAAGCTTATTCAAAATAGCATTACTACTCTCCCATTTACGTTTGTCGTAAAGTTATGAATCACCCTATATATATAAATATGGAACGAAAATATATAAATATATGAGGAAATACATAAAAGTTCTATGAATTTATATTAATGTGGTTATTTTAAAATAGTTTTGCTTGGATTAACATACATAATTCCAACTTGCGGCGGCTAGTGCAATGTGGCTGGGGAGCTAATTGCAATTCGATTTTCTTTTCTTCAATGCATATATGTAATGAAAATACATAGAACTGGTGCGTTGTACCGCGGAGCAACATTATTAATTCCCTCATGTACATTGTACTATACAACGAAAATACACGGGAAAACCGAAGCGTTGTAATGGATTTACCATTTACGTCACCATCAGCCGCCACCCAATAGAGCTATGAATTTAGGATCTTCATACACAATTCGTGTGAACTACACTAAAAAAAGAATACTAGGTACACATTACAAAAGTTATTAAAGTAAATCATCATCTAGGAAATATCTAAGTACAGTGTTCGATAACTCCATTTACAAAATGGCGATCTTAAGTATAGATCATGAAATAAATTTGGAAAATTCGTGTCTGTGATATTTATTACTAACCAGATAAATAAAAGAAGAAATTGAATAGTATTTTTTTAATATAACTTAATCTGTTCTACAGAGTAATTAACATTCGTATTTTCTTTATTTACACTAACATATTTTTTCTTTGCAAAATCACTTATTACAGGTTCGGCACTTTGTAAATCACTTAAACCAAGCAAATGTTCTTGTACAACATGTTGAAATTCTTTTAATGTATCATGCACAGCACTATCGCGTGTTAGGAGAAGTTTTTGATAATTTCCATCAAGAATAACACATCCCCATTCTATTAATCTTGCATGTGTTTGTACATTATCCAGCCCCAATAAGCATTCATCCGATGAAAACAAAGATGAAATGTATTTAACCAAAACTAATGTGGTAGTTATGATAAGGTTTGTTTTAATATGAGGTAACAAGAATATATTCGTGAATGGTAATGACAAAACCTTTTCAACTAAATTGTTTCTCTTAGGTACACCTTGATCATCATATGACAAATAATTCTCAATTAAATAAATGAGTATTTTAACTAAGGATTCTTCTGATATATCTTTAAAGTAATCTAAACTGTTTTCAATAGCTTCTATGTCTGAGTTCTCTATGTAAGAAGGAATTAACATATCACATGTTGCCATCTCAGATAATCCTTGATTTAACCAATGCAATACATTTTCTCTTATTTTTGCTGGAATTAATTGTTTATAATCATTTTCTTCATCGATATCCCATTTTTCAAGGGTGTAAACATGTTGAACATCCAAATCTTCGACGTCGATTTTGTGACTTCCAACTAATTGAGATAACTGCTCTGAATTTATTTCAAATGGGATAACAGCTAAGTGCTGTCCACTACATAAAAGAAGAGTATTGTCAATACACCATATTTTGTTTATATTAGAAAACATTTTGAAAGGTTGTTTCGACTGTGAGATTTTGAATTGCGTATTATAAATAATTATAGAGGCACCTTCTTGATTGCAGTCTGCCCCGTATATTGCAATGTGATCGCTTCCTAAAGAAGTCATAGCAACATCTTGTTTACAAGATATTGATTCGATATTAGCAAATACTGTTCCAAAATTTTCAGTAGAATTATCTTGCGTTTCCTGATTTCTTGGGCCTGCTACCAAATAGGAATATAAATGTCCATCACTCCCTTAAAAAAAAAGTTAATTTAAAAACATCTGAAAAACCACTGTAAAGGATGATTCAAACCAATAAGCTACGACTGCTATCATTATCAGAAGTGTCATGAAATTTCTATCGAAAGGAGATGGTAGCCTGAAGAGTATTCATGAGAGAATGGTGGCAGGTATGGAGAAAATAGTCCGACCTATTTCCAAGTCATTTTTACAAGCAGTTCAAATGGGCCAGGGAATGCACTCATGATGACCCAAAGGATGGAAGACCTCTAGAAGCGCAAACTGAAGAAATCATCAACAGAGTTGAAGATTTGGTATTGATTGATCGCTGAATAAAAGTTTCAGTTATTTCTAGAGAAATAGGAATACTAGAAGCGAGTATTTTTAAAATTCAACTCGAAGAACTGGGAATGAACAAAGTTTTGGCACGATGAATTTCCAGACCGCCAAGCCCCAAACAAATTTGCAAGAAGAAATTCAGTGCTTTATCCCAAGGTGAAGACTTCTACAGAATTATAACCAGCGATGAAGCCTGGATGCACCACTGCAACGCTCCTATGAACCAAGCTTCCATGCAATGGATTCATAAGGACTCTCTACCGGCCAAGAAGGCGAAGATGCAATTTTCTTAATCGAGTATATACCAAAGATGGCTACGATAACAGGGAATGTCAAATTAGGAGCTTGAAGGAAACTCTACTTCTGAACAGCAACTGCAGGGTGGATAAAGTATGAATTGTTCAAGCAGAAGTCAATGAGTGGGGCTTAGAGGAATTACAACATTCAACTACAGCCCTGACCTCGGCACCTGTGATTATTGTCTTTTGCTAAATCTTGAAAAATGGTCTGGAGTCGTATTTTACAGAATTACAAAAACTTTTTTTTTAAGGCAAAGTATTATTAGAAAACCGTTGGAATAAGTGTGTTAGTGTTATATATTTCTTGCGCAGAAAAATACATTTTTATTTGTTCTCTAACCAGTCGTTTTCTCTCCAATTTTGTAGGACTAACACCTACCGATAGCAGTAGTGGCCAATTAATTTGAGTCACCTTGTAAAGTTAAATTTATATAACCATTATCATTACTTACATAAAGTCAAGAAATACAAATACTTGTGATACATCAAACAAAACGTATAACCTGCTAAATTCAGATTATTTCTCTTTGGTTCAATCCGCAGGTAAGATGTCCCTGGAAAATTATTTGGAAACGATACCAACAAGCAATTTAGTGTGGATGTAGTCTTAACAATTAAGGATATGTAGACGTTATTTTCTACAGAAATATATCTGATATCTACAATCTTTTCATTGTTCATATCGATGATATCTGTAAGATCTAAGTCTTTGCGTTGATCCAGAGCATCTTTTAACGTAAAAATATTTCCATTTTCAAAAATTATATAAGTTGTATCAATTATATTTATAGCCGTATAAATTGGTTTCGCAAACTGAAACACAAAAACAAATTATTCTTAGTTAAAAATTAAATCGGTGACCATGTAATTTGTTTATACCTTATATTTTTTTATTTTGTCCAAGTTCTCGGTACCATCTTGAGACCATAATCGTAAAGTTGTTTGATTGAAAACTGCAACGTATTTATCTTCATTTTTATCAAAAAGCACAGGAGATGTAAATTTATCCTTCGTCCTCCAACTTTGTATTTGCTTCTGATTAGAAAGCTATGTTGAAAGATAATTAGAATTACATTTTTACGTACAGCTCGGTTTATTTGGTGAATTTTACCTTGTATTTAATCGCAATATTCTTGCCTTGAGTTACTAATACATGTCCATGTTCTACATCCTTCGAAATACCAATAAAGTTCTTATGATCAACTAGCGGACATAAGCCATAATAAGGATTCAATTTCGCCATAATGTATTGTTATTGTAGGCTAGTTTTGTAAATTCTTTTTCTTTAAAAGCTTTGAATGTATTTACATTGACGACAGGTTAACTTTATAAATTGTTTGGTTATGAAAATCAAATGTGCCCTATATTTTAATTGGCGACATCTTATGTGAAACTTATGAATTAATTGAAAAGTTCAAAAATCCGGGATCTTGAATTTCTTTTGTACAATTAATTCTAAATTATTTTTATGTTAACTGTTATATGTCTTAGGACATATAAATAAAATATATTTTAACTTCTAAAGTTTCTTAAGAACTCATATATAGGCATTCCACTGCACACCTACTATATACCCTTGTTTATATACGTATTATCATGGGCGTTGCCAAAGGGGGGCATAGAAGGGCAACAAAATTAGTTTCAACGTGCCAAGCAGCGAGCTAAAATAGGATAAACCAATTTAAAGGAAATAACGATATTTTTAAGCATATATTAAGTATTTACACAACCGATTTAAGACCAGAATTGTAATCGAAGACAAACCAGAAAAAGTCGGGGAAGCACCGGCTACAATTTTACTATAAAATATATATATTTCAAGGCGCCTTGAACACAATGAGCGTTTGTAAGGTTCTCGCAAATAACCTAAGGTGCCGGAAATAAAATAATAGCAAATCTTTTTTTTGTATTTTAAAGTATTCTCAATAAACATCCTTGTCCCACTTGTACATACAGGGTTAGTTGAAAGTATATTGACGGCGATTTATTACCGTTAATAATTTTATCAATATAAAACGTTATTATGAAACTTTTATCTACATTTGAGAATACTTGGATTTTTTTTTCTTCAATTTTTTAAGTTACCCTTGTCTGCATATTTTTTTTTTTAATGGGAGCTTGTAAGTTTTACTCTATCTTTCGGTAGAGATTTTTTTTCTGTTTACAATAATACTGTTGTTTTTTTTAAATAGTATTTCTACAAGAAATCCCCGGTTCAAGTATTTCATAAATGTTAGGTACATCACAGATAGATAAAAACGAGGTAACTTCATCGGTGGTTATTGTGTACATTTTGATTGTTGCTATTAATATTAGGAATGGCGAGTTTAAGTGAACGTGAAAGAAATTAAATACTTATGTCAACAATATTCATTTTTCTGACGAAGCTACTTTTTGCTTTGCCGGTGAAGTATGCAGATATTGGTGAAAAGTTTTCTTGATTTTTAAAGCACTATACGCAGTACTCCCAAAAGGTTAATGTTTGGGTTAGCATTCGAAGGTGTCATATTATCGGTCTTTTTCATCAATGCCCACTAATCAGATGAATTGAGAGACGAGGACACATTGAATGGCTAGTCCATTCGCCAGATTTAAGCCCTTTATATTTTTTTCTTACTTACGCAAAAGAAAGTTTACAAACAAAACGTCGAAGTTTCAAAAATCTAAATTACCAGAACGCTTTCAGGGTTTTATAAATCGATAGTAACCGCCCTGTGTTGGCGGAAGCTCCAAACCCGGAAACCAAGAGTATAATGTTATTTTTGTATTTTTGTATAACTTTTTGTATATTTGAGACTCGTTGCGCAAGAAAATTAATTACAGATAAGCTTCTAATAATTTATTATTTATTTATAGGATTGCACAAAACTCTTACTAACATAACAAATATAAAGAGAGACATTCAGATCACAAAAGTAAGGAGCGTGCAAATAAGGTTGGCGTCAATGGAACCACAGCATGTCTGAGATTATTATTCCAATTCGTTTTAATGGATGTTGTTGCACACGAATGTTGTTGATACGAATAAGCGCACCTTGACATATTTAACGTTTCAATTGACTCTTAATTTCGAGATATGGCTCAATCTACGATACACAACTTTATTTGAAAGCACCCATGACGTCAAATTTGTTTGAACGCTTCAAATTTTAGCAACAAAATTGCTGAGCTGTTTTGACAATTTCTTTCAATTTGGAAACAAACATCGTACATATGAATTGGCAAGAGTATATCGTAAGCATTAGATTTACATTTCAAAGTTATAAAGTACATCTACATACATATATTTAACATACAAAAACTAATTCGGTATTTACTAGCTAATAAAAAGAATACGCTTCAGAACAGTCTTTACATCAGTTACAATTTGGCTCAGATGAATATCAGGATTTTTGTTATTGTATACAGAATATTTTTAATCACATAATATCGTTCGGTTACAAAGCATGTTTCGTGTGAGATGTACTGTTTTGAGAATTTCTTTTAAAAAGCGGAGATGATAAATGTTTATATTAAGTTCACTTTGACATAATAATTTTCTTTAGATTCATTAAACGCAAATATATCTAATTCCATACATACTACCAAAATTAATTGATAATTAAGTTTCCTTAAAAAAGTTTAAACAATAATTTATAGTTTGAAGAAATTATGTCAATCGCTCCTAATTAAATTACAGGCGAAGTTTTGATAAAATTGCGGAATTTTTTGAACAATGTGCGACCGTAAAACACCTATATTCATAATTTTAAAGTGTTGCAATTTGATTGAAATGGAACACCCTGTATACGTAGGTATATATTTCACAAGAATTATTTAATTTAATGTATGTTTTACATACGCGATAAATATTGACTTTTGAATTTTCATAAAGCAAAGACAAATAGTGTATAAATGATAAAAGAAAAACGAATATTTAATCTTCTGCGGGAAACCAAACATCAGACGTAGGACTATCTAGATCTAGGTCATCGGACTTGAGTCTTGTAGGTTTTTTTCTCTTTGGGTGTGATAAAAGCTGTGAGATTCCCTAAAATTAAATATGTTTTAATAAGACAATTACTGTAATTGCAAACAATATTTCTTTAGTATAAAATACAGGATGTTTCACTTATTATATTGTATAATTGGAATTTATGTTTAGTTTTGGCACTGAACTCTGTAAAAAAAAAAAAGAGAAAATACTTGTAGCTTTATATATATTTTAATAATTCTATCGAGACCAGAAACATTCTATATACATAATTTCAGATTTAAATTCAAATTGTAAAAAAAATTCCAATTTAAATGATTATGAATGTATAGATCTTACACAAATTCTTCTGTATACAATAAAGAAAAAATGCAATAGAAGTGATAAGAGGAATCTAATTTGCGGCCAATTGTAAAATATCACAGTTAAAATTTGGGATTTTAGAGATGCAATTTGACTAGAAAATCCAACATAGGAAAGCATTAAAAGTATCATCCTGATATCTGGCCAGAAATTTCAATATAAACTAACCAATTAAATAACCTACATATTCCATACGAAACCAGAGACAATAAAAATTAATTAAACATAAAACTGATATACATAGTACATTAAAATAATAACAACTTACAGTAAGGATATGAGTATTATATACTGTAAGTTTACTTAAAATACGCTAAAACTATATTTAATAACACCATATGTATTAAAATTCAATTGTCAGTAATTACAAAAAAAAAAAACAATAAATAATAAACGTTTTCATCTCCATATTTTCTTTTTAATTAAAATAATCTCATTTAATATATTGGTGCTAGTACCGGCAATTAGTAGCACTTATTGTAAATGTTACTCTCTAACGCAACATTTAACACGGTTAGGGTTTTCAATTAAAAGGTGTTATTATTTTAATTTAGACTACATATGCAAAACACAAACGTAAAATAAAATAAGTACAAATTTATCACAACATATATATAAAAAAATACAATATTTTAAGATAAAACGAAATGTGTTATAATTAATAATATAATAAGAGATTCAAAATTAAAGGAACATAATACAATTAAAACTACTTGTTAAACGTTATAAATAAAACAGTAAAATAAATCAATTAAATAATTTTTATCCTTCTCAAGGATCTTTAGTCGTATATAAAATTATTAGCATTTCAGCTGCTATCTTTTCCATAAAATACCAATATATATTTCTATATAAGCTATGTAATATGTATAGGATTTAATGTCACAATACTACGACAATAATAAATTGATTTCAAATAGAACAGCTTTTTTTCAATTTTGTTAGGTTTCCTCAAAACGATGCTTATCCTCGTTTTTCCATGAACTTACTTGAATGTGTGGTGGGGGCAAGAAACTTCTGAGCGATTGAATTAGCTGAATTGTATCCATTAAAGCTGTAAAAAGTTAAAGTTAAATCAGTCAACACTTATTTATAGGAGAAAAATATAAATAGTTTCCAGATGGTTAACGAATTAAGCTGAATAACTAAAACAAAACAAAAACAAGTATTTATAGTGCATAGCTAGTTGTCCGGTGTTTATAAAAAAAAGCACTAAAACATAAAGTTTTAACCATAAGATCTCAACATGTTGTAGAAAGAAAAACTAGTTCGACTTTTTTATTTTCTGTATTCACGGCTTCCTAATTGATCTGCCGCGCAGAAAGCGGAAATGCAAATGCAGGATTAGCTGTTAAAGTTACGATTGTTAGTTTATAGAAGTTACTGCAAAAATTACATGGAATTGTAACATAAACAATATTTAACACATTTTCATATATGGAACAACCTTTTTCGGTGTCATCACCACATCGTTCAATATAGATTGTATAAATACGACGAAATTCTACAATACAGGTTTAAGAATTTCACCGATCTGAATTCAATCTTATCGTGTTACCAATATCGTCGAGCTACCGTCAAACTAAAACTTTATGTATAACCAATTCCAAGGTCTTCCACTACTTTTACTGCTACGCGCACTTACTCCCAGTACTTTGATTATTTTTTTTATCAATCACTACGATGTGTTCACCTTTATTTTGGCATTAAGACTTAAAAGTATGTGTCTTTCACTGTGGCCATAGTCTTTTGATGGACCGTCAAATTTGACAAGTTAACATGCACCCTTTAGCAGTAGAGGGTGCACCCTTCCGGAGTGGAAGCGGGGAGAAAACTATTCGTGCTAAGGTTAGTGATCGAGGTTAATGACAAAACGTAGTTTCCAACGTAATAACGGCACTAAGTATCCCCCCCCCCCCCCCTAATTTCCGTTTGTTTAGCAGTCATTTTATAAGAATAAATCTAGGGTTTAACAGGAACAAATTATACCGGAATGTTGTATATAGGTTAATTATATTATTCTGTATATAGGTTATCTATATATATTAAACGCTTTGTTGAACTAACATTTTCAAAACTTCGGATTTTGTAAACAGCGTTGGGATCGTACTGTCAATCTAAACCTTTTTTAAAATATTGTCAAATACTAACACAATTAACATTTAAATTACATGTTGTAATGACAATAATTGCATGTCAGTAGTTGTCACGCTGTAACAGATATATCAAAGAATATGGAAGAAACTTAACTGGGTTCTCAACATGACGCCGCTTGTATGTGCAAAATGCAACAAACCGATAGAAGGGCAGGTTTTAACCGCCATGGAGACAACATTCCATCCTAATTGTTTCGTTTGTGTAGAGTGCGGTAAACCCATTACTGGAGGTTTGTTCCAAATCAAGGATAATAAACCATATTGTCAAGAGGACTTCGCCAAATTATTCGCACCTAAATGTTACGCTTGTAACAAGCCGATTACGGATAAAATAGTTAACGCTCTTGGCCACACTTGGCACCAAGATCATTTCGTATGTTCCATGTGTAAAGCGCCAATAGCCGGGCAAAATTTTATGGAACGAGATGGAAAACCAGTTTGTCAAAAATGTTATGAAGATAATATAGCCGATAAATGTAAAGCATGCGGAAAACCGATTGTGGACAAAATAATAGTAGCATTAGAAGCTAAATGGCACGCTGACTGTTTTAGATGTAAAAAATGCGGGAAACCGATCACGGAACAACTATTTCAAGTTGAAGATGGATTTCCAGTTTGTTCCGAGTGTGCCAACAAATAGGAATATTTGTTTACATTCCGGTATAAAGGACTAAAGGTCAGTCCAGGAAATTTACATTTATTGTGTTTGCGCAATAATTTTTGATGAGCTGAAGTGCATAAAATACTAATCACCTAATATAAAATAGGCATTGCAAAACTATGTAAACTAATATACATATACAACAAATATACAATACATACTCCATGAAAGTACCTAATATTATTTACATTATTTAAACAATACATCGTATTGACCAATTTTTATAAAATTTAAATTATTGCACTGATTAAATAATGTATACCAAATACACTTCCATTGCAATTACAATGGTTATGGGCTTTATACAATTAAGAAATAGTTCTTGAAATCGGAAAGGCTGAACCGTGTTAGTAATATTATTAGCTTTGTTCAAATCCGCAGTTCTTAGCAATTTTAGATTTAATCTGCATGTGCATTTATTAACATATTTTTAAAGCAGGGAAATGTCATGTCTTCCTCTCTTGCGAATTAAGAATTTCCGCTCGTCAAAGTTCAATTTCATTATCTTGTATAAAAAATAATTATTATTTTACTTGAACAGTATTTTTTAATCCACATTTTTTATTGGTTTTTAAAAATAACGCTCGTAACAGATAATATCAGAGATTTTTTATATAAACATAGCTAATTCCACAATTTTTAATTAAACAAGACTGTGGATATTGCATAATTGACTATAATGCAATAGAAGAAATTTAAGGAGAGTGTCAGATAAGATCAAAGTTTTAAGGTAATTCATTACCCGAAAGCATCTTAAGTGCTCTCAAGGGCTCAAATCGGTTTTATCATCATTCACATCTAATACTTAAAACTTCATGCAGTAAATAAAATATAACATACTTTTCTGTAGAGCCTCGGATTGTTTACCATAGGGTTTGCACATTGCAGGCCGAACATAAGTTTTCATTCGTTGCATATTTTTCATAACTTCGGCAAAGGCGCGTACAATTTTTTCTTGGCCACCTTCTGAATTCCTTTTATCTTCGGGAGTTGAAGATAAGTTACCTGACGCCCAAGCACCATTGTGCAACGCTAATAAATCTTTATTAGCTGAAGACAATCCTTCCAAATTATCTAAATTAGCTCTTAAGAAATCGCTTAACTTATGATCCATTATAGGCAAGTCAAAATGTTTTTGTTGTTGGCTTTTAATCTCCATTTGTTGTTGCATTTGTAATTGTTGTTGACGCTGTTTCTCTAAGTTGGCGTTGATCTTATCTATATTCTGTTGTGCAATCACTCTGCTCTGTTGTTGCATTAAGGCAGCAGCTATCTGCTGTTGGTTCGGGGCTACTGATTTAGGTCTTTCTAACAATTGCGGATTTGCTTTGGCTTCAAGATTGTTTTGACCTGTCAAGTCAACCGGGGCAAGTCCTAAATGCGAACTAATGTTGGGAGGAGGTATTGGCATGGGGAATTCAGAGTTAAAGTTGCTGTTGCGCATATCGGAATTGTTTGATTGAGATTCTGTTAAATAACTTGGCGTTGCTAAGTGTTGTAATGTTTTTTGTGTAAGTTCCATTTGATTCTTGTAATATCTGCATGCTGGATTAGGACAATTCTGCACCACTTCTATGATGAATTCTTTTTCCATTCCAAAATTTTCACGTCCTATTGTGTAGGAATCCATTACCTAATAAAATCGTAAAAAGAACCAAGTAAAAAATAAATTAAGACAAACGATATTTCTTTGATAAATATGGCAACAACTATTTATAGAATGTATGCATATTATCATTATTAAAGAATTGTTCCTAGAATTATGGCTCATGTTGAATAAAATTCTAATGACTAAGCTTTGTGGAAACCAGGCAACACTTAGTATTAGAGATGTAAAATTTCGTTACTTTTCGGTACTTGTATCAAATTGTTACTACTGGTGTTTGCAACCTTTAGATGTATTCGGTACCGAGTACTAGTTTGTAGTACAGTTAATGGGTCTTGCATCGACACCATTTTGTTGTAACTACTTCGCTTCAGTTATTGCGTACTACTAACAGTATCTACAAGTGCTGGAACTTTCTGGAATTGTGTCTATTGCGTAAGTAATAGGAGCTTAAACTTTTCAGACAGTATAATAGATATCATAAAATATCTTTCAAAAATATTTCCGTATTGTACAGAACGATCAATAAGTATAGAAGCAGACATTTATTTTGTTTAAACACCATGCTTTGCATCAGAAACGTAATTCTTTTAAATAGCACCATATGCTTTAAATCACACACTTTCTTTCATCTTTGCAAAAACATAAATTATATCTATTACCAGGCTCGAAACTTTGAATCAATACTTTCAGGTCATTAATGACAATTTGTTTTGTTTATTGTTGTCATGGTAACCGAACAATATGAACACTAGAAATCGTTTGCTAGTTAAAAAAACGTCGCCACTATCACTGGTTTATCGTTGTCATGATAGTTGTACAATCTAGTTTCTCTACTTACACAAGTTTGAAATGTTGGATAAATAACGCTGTTTCTTTTGTTTACAATTATAGCAACTTTAAAGGAACATAAAATTCAAACATTTGTTATGTAGCTCCTATACATAAAACATTATTTCTAAAGTTAATGAAATCTTACCGCTCTCACAGTAGCTTCGATTCCTAGATGCAAACCATGAGGACCATTCATATGTTTTAACATAACAGCATTAGCAAAATGCTCAAATGGAAGAATAATTTTACCATTCTCTCTTAATATCAGTCTTCCTTGAGAATCTAAAGTAACTCGTGTACCCATCATTCTATAAACAAAATACCATTCGTGGAAGAAGCATTACTTAAATTAATAAACTTACTGTAAATACGCAGCACTTGGTAACATAGAAGATTCCTTTAATTCTGAAAAGCACTGTAATAATTCCACCGATGGATTCCATCCCTTATTTTGCAGATAAAGTTGCAAAAGCATGTATAGTTTTTCTGTAACGTAACTTTGACTGGGAAAGTTTAAATTTGTAGAAGTGGGCAGTTCATTGACTGTTTGTTGCATTCCTTTCGCTAGAACATTCTTCATGGTTTCAGCTAAATCCATTGTTATATTGAAACGAAAATGTATTTCAAGGTGTGCTAGAATAAAAAAAAAGCATAAAAACTCAGGGGGGGATCTAGGAGACATTAAGTATCTTTATAATTTTATATCTACCTTAGTTGCTTTTGTTATGATTTGGGAAAAACAGGTTAGTATATTTTGGACGCATAACTGCACGCGTTTTTGGAAACGGCAACCCAAAACAGGAACGTAGGAAGCATCGCTGTACAACTTTATTTTTCTAACTTCGTCTGCCGCACATTAAAACAAAATCATTATACCATTATAATGTAACGATATAGCGGAAATCGCAGGCAGAAAAGCTCATTATATAAAAGTATAGCACCGTCTAAACTACTTATTCTCTAAACATTTTTCTTTCAATGTACGCATGCGCCGTTTTAACAAATTGTCCACGACTCTCACTCCGCGCCTCCGCCACGCTCAAATTTTCATGAATTCAGAATAGTTTTTACATGAAAATGAAAGCTGATACTGAAACACGTAAAATAGACTATTTTATTGCAATTACAGAAAAAAATTAGCAAATTAAATTACAATTTGCATCTTAGCAAATATCGAGAAAGAAAGGACATTTTGTTTTTCCTCGAATTGTTTTTATTAACAATAATTTTTTTAAACGAATTTATTGTATTTTCCGTCAAAAATATGTAATATTTAATTCATTAAAATAAATTAGTTTTCCGTTCGATTTAAAATATTTCAAGGAATTTCTGTGAACGCATACGCATGCGTAACTTTTTTGGTTGTTTCCTGTTCCTTCTTTCGCGTCATTTTCTCGTATATTCGGTCGATATGTTGCAGCGGCTTGTTTGTGATGGTGAATTTTTCGAAAATTAGTGAGATTTTTAGAACAAATTAATTAAACTGTCTTTTTATTAAGCCGGCAAAATTACATTAAAATGTTTTTCTACATTATCAAATAATAAAATGATTTTCTGGAAATTTAAGTTCGCCATGATACGGCCAATGTAAGCAAACAGACTCTTGACACTCTCGATTATCTCTTAAAATCTTCGATAACCAAAGTCATCCTTGAAAAACGTAAGTTGATTCTTTTAAATATTAGTTAATAAGTGGTAATTCTTAAATAATTTCCTCAAAATGCACTACGGTATCTCCTGTACCTATGTACACCTATACGTACAGGTCGTTTAACGTGCTATAATAAAGCTTGTACACGATGCATCGTTAGAACTTTTTGTCAAATGGAAGTTCTTGGTTTTTACTGTACCACATATTATTTCACATTTGCATGGTCTAAATTATTACACGGATTGTATTGCTTACAGGTAATCATGTTCCTGTATAACATAACATTGCAAAGAGCAACCGCAATCACCCATGCCATTCATGGGAACTTCTCCGGAACCAAATTGCAAGAGATAGTTATATCGCGCGGAAAAAGCATAGAATTGCTAAGACCCGATGTAAATACAGGCAAAGTACATACTTTACTAACCGTTGAAATATTTGGAATCGTAAGATCATTAATGGCATTTAGGTTAACCGGTGGTACAAAGGATTATATTGTAGTTGGTTCTGATTCCGGTAGGATTGTTATATTGGAATATATTGTCGCCAAGAATTGTTTCGAAAAGATTCATCAAGAAACATTTGGAAAATCGGGATGTAGAAGAATTGTACCCGGTCAATATTTGGCTATCGATCCTAAAGGAAGAGCTGTTATGATTGGTGCTATAGAAAAACAGAAGCTGGTATACATTCTAAACAGAGATGCGGAAGCACGTTTAACAATATCATCTCCTCTAGAAGCTCATAAAAGCAATACGCTAGTGTATCACATGGTTGGAATTGATGTTGGATATGAAAATCCAATGTTTGCCTGTTTAGAAATTGATTATGAAGAAGCAGATTCCGACCCTACAGGAGAAGCTGCACAGAAAACGCAACAAACTCTAACATTTTATGAGTTAGACTTGGGCGTTAACCATGTTGTTAGGAAATATTCAGAGCCTCTTGAAGAACACGCAAATTTTCTGGTATCAGTACCTGGTGGTAATGATGGTCCCTCTGGTGTCTTAATTTGTTCTGAAAATTATTTAACTTATAAGAATCTGGGAGATCAACATGACATTCGTTGCCCAATTCCAAGACGAAGGAATGACTTAGATGATCCAGAACGGGGTATGATATTCGTATGTTCTGCAACTCATAAAACAAAGAGTATGTTTTTCTTCCTTGCACAAACTGAACAGGGAGATATATTTAAAATCACACTGGAAACTGATGATGACATGGTTACAGAAATTAAATTGAAATATTTTGATACTGTACCAGTAGCTACATCTATGTGTGTTATGAAGACTGGGTTCCTGTTTGTAGCTTCAGAATTTGGCAATCAGTAAGTTAAATATTTGAAGTATTAAAACCCTTTTAAATTCCAATTTTATAGCTATCTCTATCAGATTGCACATTTGGGCGATGACGATGATGAATTGGAGTTCAGCTCAGCAATGCCACTGGAAGAAGGAGATACCTTCTTCTTTGCGCCAAGACCATTGAGAAATTTAGTATTAGTCGACGAATTGGAATCACTTTCGCCAATAATATCCTGCAGAGTAGCAGATTTGGCAGGTGAAGACACTCCACAGTTATATATGCTATGCGGAAGAGGGCCTCGATCTTCATTACGGGTTCTTAGACATGGATTGGAAGTATCTGAAATGGCCGTTTCAGAGCTTCCTGGTAACCCAAATGCTGTATGGACCGTTAAACGTAGAAGTGATGGTAAGTAATATTTTACCATTCACACAATATGCTGCATCAGACCTATATAAACAATAAGTCTTTATTGACATTTACAGTCATTGGCCATAATAATGTCTCTATATACTTGTAGCATGGTTAAAGTGGTTATGTACATTACCGCTCATAGGAGTTTGGTCAAGTGGAAAACGTTCAGAAATTACAAAAGCATAGCTTGATTTAAATTAGAAACATACATTTATTGTTATGGGAACAAGAAACTCCCAATGTTTAACGATAATTTTTATTTATGTTGTACAATAGTTTTTTTTTTTTTTTAATGTACAATAGTGTTTTTTTGTTTTTTTTTTCATGTTATTAATCTTAACGTGTGACTTGAGCAAAGGTGTGCATCGACATGTAAACTTTGATTGTTTTAATGGTTTAATTCAAACAATAGATAGACTACTGATTCACACGCCAAAAATGTAAACAATGCGTAACCAAAAATATCCCTAAAATGTCCATTTATTGAGAACTTGTGATGTTCTAATTTTTTCAATTGTGTTGAATAAAAAAAATTAAGTGTTTTTTTAAATACTGATAATACTGTCCTTTGCCGTTTTTCGACGGTTTTGTTTACTTACTGCCGCGGATGTTATGCATGATGTTCCTGAACGCACAGTCTTCTAATCACCTGCTTCTTGGTATATATTTTTCAATTGACAAATTATGGGCGACAACATATTTAATGAAATTTTATCAATTGTTGCTAATACCATACATCCTGTAAACAACACATAAGTATTCGCAACCTCCGCACCACACAAGTTTAATTTTTTTATTATATTTTATTTTATTTATATTAATTAATTATATCATAATTAATCCGGATTAATCATTAAGTAATTAATTAAACTTGTCTGGTGCGGAGGTTGCCGATACTTAAGTGTTGGTTACTATACTACGCCACAGTCCCTGCTATCATTATTAATACATCCTGTATTTAAGTTACGGGTGTATTAATTTAAATCGAATAAAGACTCGGGATTTGCCTCACTATCCTAATAAAATAATTGTCGCAAAAAGACGACTTTAATTTTATGGCCAACGGCTGTAAATCTTGAATTTAAGAATGAATTTGTTGTAAATAAGGTCTTAAATAGCAAACGCGAAAATCTAGTTTTTGATAACTTACTGTACTTTATGAATGTCTTGTGATGTTATTGTTAGGACTTCTCTTACACAACGACTCCAGTAATTCATAAAAATATGTTTTATTTTGTTTAAAGTGTACAGGCGCCATTTGATTAAACGGAGCAGAATGTTGATATAAATATTATTGCTCTGTTGCTAATATTCGTACGTTGTTAGTACCTTCGTATATGATTATTTTGATACAATATTATTATTTAAAATATCGTACACAGGCAATGTGATATTTAATTATATGACGCAGGAAGTAATACAAATAAGAGAGAAAAAAAGGAATTTCAACAACAACAAAAAAGTAACGGTTTCCTTCCACGTCCTCCTGGAGATGGAAATCTTATGGGACAACGTGGCAAAAAATAACACGGTACGATCTCTATTGCGAAGATGGGAAAATAGACCGCAGAAAACTATTTCCTTAAGTAATTTTAAATAAGTAAAGATAAAAGGAGACAAAAACACTTATGTAAAATCTTCCCGAGATTATTGAAGCAGTACATGAAATAAAAATGCTGCAAAAACCGATCAAACAGAATTTTAATAACGATAATTCGCACGGTGCGAAATGGGTTGCCTATCTATAAAACAAGTTGGTAGTGCATTGGCGGGGGAAAGTTCGCAAGATTATCAAAATACAGGGTGATTGCAAAAGTTGCACGTAACACTACGTTTAATCAAATGGTACCTACTATAGACTTTTTTTTAACAAGTAAATAATAAAAACTGGTTTGTTGAGATATTATCAACACCAGTTGTTTTTTTCATTTCAGAAGTTGCTGTCTGTTAACCTGGTGCAAAGCGTAAGGTAAGTTTGAAACTCCTCAAAACCCCGCTGTGGAGAGGCCCACTAATGATGATTCGTTTTATTCCGTGTTTCAACTGATACTTCTGTGATAAAACCAAATATTCCTGAATTACATTAAATTTTAAGATTTCAATATCTTTTCTAAACTCAATAGTTGTAATTTTGATTTATTTGTTACAGACAAGTACGATGCGTATATTATCGTGTCATTCGTTAATGCCACGTTAGTATTGTCTATTGGCGAGACTGTCGAAGAAGTTACTGATAGCGGTTTCTTAGGTACAACGCCTACATTATCTTGTTCATCTTTAGCTGATCATGCTTTAGTTCAGGTGGGATTATAATTTCTTTTATCTGTCGCTCTAAATAAGCTTTTACTTCAATTTCTTGTTATAAATAAACGTTATAAATTTGTAGGTGTATCCTGATGGTATTCGACATATATGTGCTAATAAACTGGTTAACGAGTGGAAAGCACCTGGGAAGAAAACCATTGTCAAGTGTGCTGTTAATCAAAGACAAGTTGTTATTGCCTTAAGCGGTGGCGATTTGGTGTATTTCGAAATGGACCCAGTAAGTTTTCCTTTTTATACCATAACAGAAACAGCTATTGATCTATTATCGAAATGAAATGTTTACGTAGATCACTGTTTTTGTGTAAACATCGTTGCATGGCCATAACTATTGACTATTTGTATAAAATGAATAGTTAGTTTTAACAACATGCAAGAATAAATTTATCTTGTCGCCTCCATTGTACCCGCTATGGTGCACTGGAGTGAATCAAGATAATACACAAGCATTTCTGTTATACTTATCAACTAATATCTGTCTTAACATTTTATACATTTACACTTCTTGCAGACTGGCCAATTACAAGAATATAAAGAGCGCAAACGCATGAATACCGATGTGGTGTGTATGGCATTGGCGAATGTAGCAACAGGAGAACTACGATCCTGGTTTTTAGCTGTCGGTTTAGCTGATAACACGGTCCGAATCATTTCATTGGATCCAAGCGATTGCTTATCTCAAAGATCAATGCAAGCCCTTCCTGTTTGCGCTGAATCGCTTTGTATAGTAGAAATGGGTTGTACGGAAAACGATCCAAAGGACGCGGCAGCAGCTAGTACCGCAAGCTCATTGTATTTGAACATAGGCTTGCAAAATGGAGCTTTATTGAGAACGGTCTTAGATCCCGTATCTGGAAACCTAACAGATACTCGTACGAGATACCTCGGCTCGCGACCAGTAAAACTCTTCAGAATACGTATGCAAAAGTCCGAGGCTGTTCTGGCAATGAGCAGTAGATCGTGGTTAAGTTACTACTACCAAAGTCGATTCTATCTTACACCGTTGTCGTACGAAAGTTTAGAATACGCTTCGGGTTTCAGTTCGGAACAATGTCCTGAAGGTATTGTTGCAATTTCAACGAATACTTTGAGAATTCTCGCCTTAGAAAAACTGGGTGCAGTATTTAACCAGATATCTTTTCCGCTCGAATACACACCGAGAAAATTTGTAATACATCCAGAGACATCTAATCTTATTATATTGGAAACTGAACATAATGCGTACACTGAGGAAACTAAGAAACAAAGAAGATTGCAAATGGCCGAAGAAATGAGAGAAGCTGCTGGTGAAGAGGAACAAGAACTGGCTAAAGAAATGGCCGAAGCCTTCTTGAACGAAGACCTTCCTGAAAATATATTTTCAGCACCTAAAGCGGGTCATGGAATGTGGGCATCTGTATTAAGAATTATGGATCCAGTGCAGGTATGATTTTTATTGTTTTAGAAGGGCCCCGCCAATATTATTGAGAATAAAAAAATTCAGTAGGCCGTAAAAGCAAAACATCGATAACAAATCGTTCCATGCTGCAGTCCTTACATGCAATATTTGGCTGAAATAAATATAAAAGTAATAGAACATTCGTCATACTCGCCTGATTTGACTTTCTTATGGACTTAAAAAATTGAATTTTCGTCTGAGGAAGAAATTGATTAACAGTCATTCATCGGTGTATTTACAAATATTCCAAAAGAAAATTAGTTGATAGTCTTTAAGAAGTGGGAGGAATAAATGTTGAGGGGAATTGCTTCGAATACATTCTTTTTTATTGTAGATAATATCAGCTTGGCCCTCGTGTATACACTTACACTTTTAAAGTTAAGGATAAATTCCCTTATCGTTTATGAAGATAAAGGCATAAATGAAAGAAAATTTGTCCAAAAATAACTCATACTCATAGTACCAAAGGAAGTTTTCTTAATCTTTTGGCCTCAATGTTATGAGACAGACACCCCCTTCCTAATTTTAGCACTTGTAATCTATATTTTGTTAGTCATTATATTCTTTCAAAACACATCTTTAATTTACAGGGCACTTTGTACAAGCTGCAGAGGTTTGAACAAAACGAGGCAACAATGTGTTTAACTATGGTTAAGTTTCACGGACAACCCGAACACCAGTGGTTCTTGGTCTTAGGTATTGCCAGAGATTTACAACTGAATCCTAGACAATGTAGTACAGGATTTTTGGATACGTATAAGATCGATACAAGTTGTAGAGAATTAGAACTTGTACATCGAACACCAATTGACGAAGTTCCTTACGCATTGTGTGCCTATAACGGAAGATTATTAGCCGGCGTAGGCAGAATACTCCGAATGTACGACTTGGGAAAGAAAAAATTGCTGCGAAAATGTGAAAATAAGGTAATAATATTTAAGTAAGAATAACAATCGGTTCTAATGTTTCCAATAAAATGTTTGAGATTAGGGCCAATGAATTATTTAATAATTTAAAATTTAAATGGAATACGGATAATATAAGAACAACTTTCAACTAGTTACACTAATGTGATAACAGAGTTTTAAACAAATACATATGATGATAGCAATAGTCTGTTTGTAATTGATGATATCCCTGCAGTTCTGATATAATAGAATGTTACAATTACTACCAACGTTATTGTTTCTAAACTCTAATATAAAATATTCTTTTTTCTAGCATATTCCAAACTTGATTGTTGATATACAAGCAATGGGCAAAAGAATTTACGTGTCTGATGTTCAAGAATCAATTTATATGATTAGATATAAAAGAGCAGAGAATCAATTGATTATTTTCGCTGATGATACCCACCCAAGGTGGATAACCTGTACTAGCGTTCTTGATTATGACACCGTCGCAACTGCAGATAAGTTTGGCAACGTTGCCATAGTGCGATTGCCTCCGAATAGTAGTGATGACGTAGATGAAGATCCAACGGGCAATAAAGCACTGTGGGATCGAGGTATTGAGTTTTGTGTTAATTGTAAATATGAAAAATTAAATTGAAAAATATTTCAAGGAGTAGTACACCGCTTACGTTAATACATATCAATATTAATTGTAAAAGATGTAGTCCAAGATAAAAAATAATGTTCATAGTATCAAAAGACGTACTTTTAATCTTTCGATTTCTCACACATTTAACATTTTATTACGATATATATTTTTTTTTAATTATAAATTTTTACCAAATTCTAAGAAAAAGAATCATTTCAGGTTTACTAAATGGTGCATCTCAAAAGGCAGATAATGTTTCAACGTTCCACGTTGGTGAAACAGTAACATGGCTCCAAAGGGCCACCCTAATTCCTGGAGGGTGGGAATCTTTAATTTATACTAGTATTTCTGGGACGGTCGGTGTTCTGGTGCCGTTTACATCACACGAAGACCATGACTTCTTCCAGCATTTGGAGATGCACATGCGCAGTGAAAATCCTCCTTTGTGCGGAAGAGATCACTTATCATTCCGTAGTTATTACTACCCAGTCAAGGTTGGTTCTTGACATTTTAAATATTTCACTAAAATAGTTTTTTGTAATAATGTAGCGAAACACAAATTGTTTTAATTTTACTACGAAAAACCGTACTCTGAGAGTTGCGAATCCGGAGTTCAAACGCGGTACTCCGAGACTAAGCTAAAGGTTTTAAACAAAATAATAGCAAGTGTCTATATTCTGCAAGTATTACAAAACTGGGGACATGAAAGAAAATTAAATTTGTTCAAAAATTTAGAGATTACAAAAATAAAGATTTAATTTTACCTAATAGATCACTGAACGGATTTAAATTGTTCGCCATTAATAAACTTCTGGGAGTGACGTAAATGCTCCGTTTTTTTTTAATGTTGAATCTATAAACTAACCTTCAGAAAACATTAACTCTATAAACTATTTTTTCCCAAGTTTTAAAAAGATTTCCTATAGCGCGTTTCATCCTTTTTCGTATGATGATTTTCCTTAATACATGCTAGACTTATGAATTACTTTCGTATTCTATTTTAATCTGATTATTGTATTCTATTTTAATCTGATAATTGTAGAAAAAATATATTAATAACGATCGGTGTAGTTTGACCCTATAGCTTAATATTATTTGCATTAATTTCAGAACGTGATAGATGGAGATCTGTGCGAACAATATAATTCACTGGATCCAGCTAAACAAAAGAGCATCGCTCTTGATTTAGAAAGGACACCAGCTGAGGTTTCTAAGAAATTAGAAGATATAAGAACTAGATATGCGTTCTAATTTATCATATTGATATTTTTGAGTTAGTGTTTATTATTAATATTTAAAGAATAAAATTTTCTATAAACATTACTTTGTTCTTGTAAAACCTATTACCCTCTTGTTGAAGCGGTAAATAACTGGATCACATAATGCTGTGATACTAAAATCGGCATGTATTCTAGGTATATTTTAATTTTTTAAATAATTATAGCAGGTTGTTGGAGAAATTTGGGGTTCACTGAAATGGTTTTTCTATGATCCAACTACGTAAGTAGAATTTATCGGTATTTGGCGGGTCATCCCGTACGGCTTGGCTAGTTTTGATAAGCTAACCAAAAAAAGCTGTCAAATTCAAAAATATTTTTATTGATTGGTAATAAGGGTATTGTTTTTGCAAAATGACGAGATAAGGAATGTCACCGTGACAAACCTAATTCCATCAAAATTTTAAGTAATGTTCAAAATCAATAGTGGTATGTTATGGAGAAAGAAAAAAGTTCTAGTACGAAACTAGTTTCCTTGACTCTAGCTCGATATGTTCCAATTAAAAGGAAAAGTTTACACAGATATATTAAATCCCACCTGACTGGAGTTACTAGAAAAAAATCGATCTCTTCTACTTACGATCCTTGTGGCCTGAGTGGTGATTACGATGTTTTCAGCGATGATGATGCACTTAAACATAAGAAAGTCAAGCACTTCGACAACAAATTCATTAAATCGCAATTACTCAGTAACAAAATTACCAAAGAAGAAATTCAACACAAATTTGAGTTGATCGATCAAGAAAACGCAAAAATTCAAATAAAAATAAGAAGTTTATTGAAGAACATATTAAGGAAAGATAAGATCATAAATGAATTGAATAAAACAAATGAACATTTAAAACAACAACTACAGGCAACTGCTGCAAATAATACAATTCAAAATACCGATTTAATAGAATTAGCTAACGCCAACAGTCGTTTACAAAAAGATATTGAAAAGAAAAAAGAAGAAATAGCAGCATTTCAAACCAAAATTAGTAAGAGCGAGTTTATAAGAAGTAATTTATTAAAGGACATTGAGTTTTATAAAACGGAGTTAAGTGTTGCAAAAAATGAAAATAACTCACGACAGCAAAAATATTCTGAGTATGAATATGAAAAATTACAGAAAAAGTTTTATGAGATTAAAATGGAAAATAATAAACTTTGTGGAAAATTTAAAAAAATCAGGTCATCGGACGACGAGAGTTGCCCAAAAACGCAAAGTTATCATGTTTTACATAAGAAATTTGAAACAGTTCAGCATGACTTAACGAAACTGAAAATGGAAAATAAAACGCTAAAGGAAAAAATCAGAAAAAACAAACAAGCGTTTAATGATGAAATAAGTGTGGTGACACAAAATTCCGTTAAATTAATAAACGAAGAAATAGAAAATCTAACCCAAATAAAAGAAAAATTAGAAATTGAAAATGAGCACATCAAAGCATTACTAGCAGAAGTACAGTTCGAAGCAAATAGTACAAAAGCTACATTAATTGATACACAAGCTCAATTACAAGAAAAAGTAAATTACTGCAGACAAAGTGATGAAGAAATAAAGAATTTCAATTTGCTATGTAATGATCTTCAGCATCAGTTAAAAACCATAAAAACTGAGAAGGAAGCGATCTTAAAACAACATGGCGTTAATGAAGAAGCCAACAATATGCTCAAGTTAAAGCTTGATGAATTAATGCGTGAGAGGTCAGAATTGCTTACGCAAAAAACGAATATTAATAAGGCGGATGAAGAGCACTCATGTGAGAATTGTATCTTATTAAGGTATGAAGTAGAAAAATTAGGATATGCGAATTTAAGGCTGCAAAAAGAGAAACAAAATTTGCAAGCAAACTTTCAAAAGCTATCTATAAAAACCTCTAAATTAACTTTGAAAATGGAGGAATTAGAACAGCAAAAACAAAACGCCAATCAGCAACGCGACGATCATGGAACGGATGGAAGTTTGATGCAGCAAAACGTTTTGTTGAGTAAGAGGTTGCATAATTTGTTAAAAAAAAGCGAAAAACTATTTAAAATACATGTTCAACAAAGTACAGTAAGTGAGAAAGATATTATGAGTCCTTTAACTTCAAATGACAAAATAATAGAAGAATTAACTGAAAACCTATCGTTTTCAAAATCAAATTTAGAGGTGATTGAAAATAAATTAAATGAGGAAGAATGGAAACTAAATGCCGCTCTTAAACATATTAGGCAAGTCAAAGAGCAAATTAAAATAGAAACTTAAATTTTGTATGTGTTTGGTATACCTATTTGTTTTTGTATATATGTTGCTGTATGCAATTTTGTTGTAGCCTTAATATACACAAATTTATCACGATGACGTTTTTGCTTTGAGGTATTTCTTTCTTTTTTCTATATATGTACAGTTACAACATTGTTTACAATGTACACGGCATAAATTAGATAATATACACTGTCGTTCAGTGAAGTTCGGTCATACAATAAAAATCTATTATATCACACTGTATACAATTATTAATACATAAAATTAGAAAAATATTAAGCATACACTCTTTTCTAAGAGGTTAAAGCCATATATTATTATGTGAAGTAGAAATATTGCGACAACCACAATAAAGTCCCTTTTGTTATCATTCCAAGAATTTCTCGGAAGTACCGATCTTTTGAAACGGGTCGTTTGGGGATTATTAACGAACAATACATTTAGGAAATATACCGCAGTATCACTCTTGTTTATTTATCACATTCGTAAAGATATAAATTTGCTTCATTTTACTGTTAAACGTGTGTTGGTGTGCATCTGTCGTTTTTGCGCGAAAGTTTTAAGAAAATTTATTTCAAAATGGCACGTGGCAAGCCTACCAGTGTAGAAAAACGTTCACGCATTATTACGCTGTTTGAAGAAGGATATTCGGGGCGACAAATTGCTGAAAAAATAAATATGAGAAGTTCAACAGTAAATGACATCATAAAGCGATATCGGACAACTGGAACTATAGAAAATCGTGTTCATCCAGGAGCATCTAGGAAAACAACAAAAGCTGAAGATTTGAGAATTATATTATTAAGCAAACCCAATAGAAAATTAACAGCGCCACAAATAGCAGCCGAAGTCAATCGCGGCCGTGAAGAACAAGTTTCGGCGAGTACGGTAAAACGTCGACTTCAACAAGCGGGCCTTCATGGGCGCATTGCCATTCGAAAACCCTTATTACGTCGGGGCAACAGAGCTAGATTGGTCGTTAGATGATTGGAAACACGTGCTTTGGAATGACGAGTCAAAGTTTGAGGTTTTTGGGCAAAATCGACGAGATTATGCCCGAAGATCTAAAACCGAAAAATGATCCGGAACTGCATTGTGCCTACAGTGAAGCAAGGGCGTAGTTCTGTGTTAGCGTGGGGATGTTTCTCCTTTGCTGGGACGGGAGATTTATGCAGAGTGCAGGGTGCAATGAGGAAGGAAAATTATTTTGCAGTACTCCAGAATCATGCAGTGCCATCAGTATTGCGTATAATAGGCCGTAACTTCACATTCATGCATGACAACGGCCCAAAACACACTGCGTTAGTGTGTAAGAACTATCTAAAGGAGCAAGAAGAACAGCGCACCCTGAAAGTAATGACATGGCCCCCACAAAGCCCAGATTTGAACCCTATAGAGTTGTTGTGAGATTAACTGAACAGGAGGATCCGAAAAATATGCCCAACTTCACAAGAACATTTACGGAATATTCTGCAACATGAATGGATTAATATTCCACAATCCGTTTTAACAAAACTTATCGAAAGAATGCCTAGAATAGTTCGAGCGGTGATTAACAGCAAAGGAGGTTTTTTCGATGAAAGAAAAAATAATGTTCAGTATGTTATATTAGGCCAGAATAACTTTTTATTTATTTATTTTTGTCTGTTTTACCTGTACATACAATAAAATTGCATTTTGTTTTTAGTTTCGTTTGTTTCTGTAACCTTTTCATGTTTTTTACCAACCGACCGAACTTCTCTGAACGGCAGTGTATATCTTCAAAACTCCAAAGTTATTTTCACGATGCATACGTAAAATTGCCATTTTATAAATGGGGTAATCAAGAGAGTGAGGACGTTCGGTGCAGTGTGCTAGCGAGTGTTCAGTCAGCCAAGGGTCGATCGGGTATATACAGTAGCGTAGATAAATTCAAAGTTATATCTTGTTAATCGTCAAGTACGTTTCCGATACGATTGTAATAGGAATTGACTATGATATATTTTTGTAAATTGGTTTCGTTGGCCAGTACGCTCTCTGCCTCCTACGTGGCGAGTTACACGCATACGAGACAGCCTGCCACCGAACGTAACGCCAATGACAAACCGTACGTCGCCACTCTAGTTACGATATGTCTTATACAAACACAGGTACTGTACGGTAAAATGATGATATTGCAAGAAATCTATTAAGACTCATGGAATATAACAAAGCACGCCGTCGATTCGCCATCGTCAATCAACCCGTCATTCATACCCATACTAACCGTACCCGTATATATCCCGACTTCGAGTATGTCCGAAAATATATCATCGCCGCCAATGAGTGCGCACTCGCAGGCTTACTATTCAGTTATATGACAATACTAAACGGGAAAAAATTAGTATCTTCAGTTCTTCAGAAGATTACAAAATATAATATTATAATGAAAAATATTACTTGAAACAAAACAAATGTATTACTCAGCTTAATCAGTATTATATATAGTATTTCTAAATAACTGAAAAAAATGTGGGAAACCATACAAAAATGCGAATATAAAATCCTATGGTGGTGGCGAAAATGGTAGGTCAGTTACAACGCTTCGATTTTCGCGTGTATTTCCCCTACGAGGTACAACGTAACGATATGCAACGGAAATACACGAGGGAATCGAAGCGTAATGCAACTCCACAGTCACAGTGTACCAGCCATCTTTGATTACATCAAAGACTGAAACTGAAATAATTTGTGAACAAAACAAATGAATTGAACAAATGAAAAACAAAGGCGCCTACAGAGGTAGTTATGTTTATAACGATTTATACTCATACTGGTCATAATTTGAGGTTTATAATCAGGAACTGAATTAAATATTCATTATTAATAGCATTTCTTTCAAGCGTTTTATATTCATCAAATGTATGATACTAAATTCTTCCTGTTAGTGTTTTTCAAAAATAATGTTGGTATAGTACTCGTGTCTTATCGGATATTCTCGAGTGGTAAAGATTTTGAATGCGTTTGACAGTCTTATGATGGAGAATAAGTTTATAGATGTATAGTACCTATCAAAAGTAAGTGTAATTATTTGTAAATATTCAAATTTATTTCATAATAACTCTTTATTGTAGATGTTTGAAAAAGACACGAAATCTTGCGAGCCAAAATACGTGTCATGTATAAAAATAAATGGCACACCAATTCTTCCGCCTTTGGTAAGTGATATGCAAAGAAACACGTTGAAAAACTGATATTATTTTTTTTTTAGTTAACCCATGCAAAGCGTAAAGAAATACACAGGTACAAACAACAAGCAATGAAATTGGAAAAACGGCTAAGAAGGGAACGTGAATTGAGACAATATATTGATAGATACTATACTCCTAACTTAGAAAATTGCACAAACATATTAGTTACCAGCTCTTTAGAGCATAGATTATCATTCGAAAACGACTTAATATCGCAAATTAATGATCTTGAAAGTGAAATAAAAGGGATTCAAGGAAAAAAATGCACTGTGACAACTGAAGTGCCTTCTGTTATTCAAAAAAAAACACCATCCTTAAGTTGCGATTTGCAGGTCTCGCAATATGCAAATAACGAATTTACTGTCTTAACGGGTTTTGGACGATGTAACTCTGATATAGTTGCTATTAGTGAACCTTTATGGAAAGATAAAGAAGATAGTTTCGCTACACAAAAAAGTCCAGAAAATGAAGTAGACATATCACATTCTGAATATCATAAACCAAGGCTTATTCGGAGTAATTCATATGTATTAGAGTCTCCTAGTCCGATGCTACTAGAACATTTACGGAAACAAACTGAATCGGCAGATGGTACGTCTAATGATGGTGTATCATTACTCAAAGAATCACATGATGAAATGCAAAATATAACAGAATGTGATAAGCAATTAAGTAATATATTACCGAGAGGAACCAAAGATAGTTATATATATCAAGAAATTAATAGTAATTTGGATGATTCTAGTTATACTCACTTCTCTAAAACTGAATCTGATTTGCGAGACATATCAACATCTCTTTCTGATAAGATTTCACCTTCAGAAGATTTCACTGTAATCGGAAGTGAATATCAGCTTAAAGCATTTATTGACAATAATGTACCTCAAGTGCTAGATAAGGATATAAATCAAATTGAAAATAGCAATGAAGCGGAGAATGTTTCGAATCATAATAAAGATGGCTGCGTTCTTTTAAATAACACGCCAAATAGTTCACCAAATAATTCTATCCTTCCAAAAGAGCAATTAACTGAATATAGTGAAGAGGATCTCAAGCAAATCCTAAATGATATCCCAGAAATGTATTCAAAACAAATATTAGAGTTTTTGGAAAAGCAAAAGCAAGGATTGTCATTAAAAGTAAAAGAGACACGTGATTCAAATCTTTACGAAGCTGAGGAAATATTTGATAAAATAGAAGGTAATGGCTACTTGCTGCGGGGTGAGCTAATGAGTGAAATGAATTATGATCCTTCAGAAATAATTGAGACTGACATAAAAAGTGCTAAGAGAGTACGTAATGAAACTGCCTTAAATTGTAGCCGTGAATCATTTCCAATTTATGATACGAAGAAAGAAGAAAGGAGTTCACCAAACGAAAAGGTATTAACACTTTACATTATCTATACAAAATAAAAAAGTTACGTCCTGGTAACTATCAAACAAATGCATTGCAACAATAAGCTTACATTATATAGAAAGTTGGTATTGTGAACCATATTGCAGATTTGTAATGTTTTGGAAGTTTCATTACCGTCCTTGTTATGAACGTTTGTATGCATTTCTGTGGTTTTCAGTTATCTATTTAATTTTGTTAGTTTAGCGGATATTTATTCTTTGCTTCTAGGGGTGTGTTGATTTCATTATTGTTTATTTTACAAAGGTCGGCTATTTTGTTTTGCATGTAGCCGCGCATAGGGTGCCGTCAATGAAACGTAGCTTGCCAAAACTAATTAAATTATTTATTGAACTTGAATTTAAAATTACGTACGGCAAATAATTTAGCTCCAGCAGATTTTTAAAACTGATAAAAAACTCGAAAAATGTTATTATGTTTCTGGTAATGAAACATCACATCAGTTGACAATTTCTCGCTGGTACTGTGAATTCCAACGTGGACGCACCAATCTCAACGAATATCCCAGGACAGGGGCAAAGAAGTCACTCAAAAACGTGCGCCAACTAATCAAGTAAAACCTAGATGTGACATATCGCCTGATTGAGACATTTTAAAGACTTCAATACAAAAAAATTCTGTATGATGAATTGGCTTGAAAGAACAAAAGGCGGCTCGTTTTAATTGATGTCCAAATAGTTTGAGCCGGTTTTACAACGGACGCTCAAAAAATAGTATCGAGAATGGTGACCCCGTGGGGGGTTTCTCGAAATCTGTTGAAGAAAATGGTCGCAACTTTTGCCTCAATTTCGGGTCATGTTGCTACAATTCCTTTAGTTGTTTACCAGAAGCGACTGCCGTGCTCCATAGTCGCCGGGAAAAGCAGTGATACCTTTAAAATGGCAAAGCCCCTTAGGTCGGGTCTACTGTTTGGTGTCGGATAGAATAGTTCGAAATGCGTTTCTGATTTTCTCCTTTATATTTTCGGGGATAGTTGCCTGTGTTTCATAAACGTAATCTTTCACAAAACCTCATAAGAAATCGCACGTTAGATCCGACTATCACATTAGCCATTGTGGTTTTAGTATTACGATCTACTTCAACACACTATACTAGTGTACTTTTCTGTTTTTTGTTCTAAGATGTTCAGCAACAAGCAGTGCAATAGGCAGATGTTTGGAGAGCTAACGTTAAATATTACAGAAATTATGTACTTGATTTCACAAAAGTAAGCTTAGAATTTAATCATAGTTTAGCAAAGTATATTCCTTGTGGCGTTTGGAATTAATCGATTTCATGCTATTATTGGGAGCATTCAGGGATGGTTAGCGGTTTAGCTAGGAAGAAATACGCTGAATGTCAGCACAGACCAAATCTCTGAATAAACCACTAAAACTTAACGTTCTTAATAAGAGATTAAACAGAATAATGACGATGCGATAATAATAAAAGATAAAGATAGTAATAACAACTCTTGATGTTAATTAAACCACCACATACACGAAAATTGTGCTCCTCATTACTATTGGCAGTGCTGGCAAATTTAACTTACAATTTTCACGCTGAGTGAATCTTTCATTGGGCGTCGGTCAGCTATTCTGTTTAGAGAAATTACTTTCTTAACCTATCGGCTGCCGAGGGTCCCCGAATGCACCCATTGATATATAACACCCTTATTTAGACACAAATAAAATTGAAAATATTTAGTATGGTACGAAATAACTTATTTTTCAGGAATATGCAGCTTCCATCATAGGTGCAGCCGTTAAGGGCTACCTAATAAGGCGACTAATGCGAACAGACCGTGTTCAGGGTTTGATTGAAACCATAAGAGATGCACTCATTTGTGCAATGCAACTCCATTCTGAAAGTAGCGATAGCATTAACGAGTCCGACGTCGAATTGCACAGACGCTTAATCCAACAAGTTTGTATTATTTATTTGCACTATTCAACGTATCAACTTCATGACAAAAATTTGCAGGTGTCTGCAGCATGTTATGAATTCCATGATGTCTTCTTTGCATTAAACATTTCCGAACAAATGACAATAATACGAATCGATCGAGAGAGGCAAAGGGAAAAATTAAAACGACCACTTTCGCGAATTTCTAGTGCTAGTAGATCGTCCAGAACTTCGAGATCTATGAGTAAATCGTCTGAAAATTGAACACTGTCAGAAACGATACCCGCTACGTAAAATATTGCTGCGTATATTTAAAACATTAAGTGATAAGCATCATTCTTATAAGTGCAAGTGTCTTTTATAGGTGGCCTTAGTATGGAAATCCAAATCAAAATTTTTTTATTGGCCTTGTGAATATAAAGTTATGTAATTGTAGTAATTATTTTAATAAATATCCGAAGATCTGGAAGCTTCGGTCCTTTTCTGGTAAAGGTGAAATAAAGAACTGAATTTTTTTCACTATATTAAGCTTCCATATTGAAAACAAAAATAATTATAAATATGACTAATAGTAATAATAATTTTACTATATTATGAATATATACATCAATGGGAATATATAAATATTTTTACAACAATTTTCTAACTAATCATTTAATTTCTTCTGCTCTAAAGTAATTTGTTGAAATTGTAATTTTTAATGAATTGTTGCAAATAATAATCACATTCAAAAGTGACTCACGAAAACCATATTTTTTTTCCAACAAATGTTACCTTAGAACAAAAGTTTAGTTAGTGTTTTACTTAACAATAGTAGTAAATAACGCAAATAAAACCCTCATCGATATTTTTTCACCACATTCACCATTCCTGCACGTTATTAATTTGAAGGCACGTAAATTTTCCTACGGACATATCACTTAAGCTCAGACCTTTTATGAAATCCTATTGCCTTGGCTATATACTCGCTAAATGTACAAGAAATAACTCACTACATCGATTTCAAGATCTAAAATTTAAGTAAATGTCATAGATACATGTTTGGTGTCACTCTAAGAAGATAATATATTAGTAAAACTTTATCTTGAACAATGTGCGTTGATATTTTTTTGTAAAGACGTCATATGGGTAATGGACTGGGAAATTCCAAACGTTATTTGCAAGTTGATCGAGAAGATTATTTCTGTGGCAATTATATTATATTGAAATACTTTTGCAAAAGTAAAAAAAAAACGAATAATTCCGTTTACAAGGTTGGAACTTGCATTTCGTAGTTTTTATTTACACATTATAGAAGTATAGTATTCGTCTATGTTGAGGTTATTCTAAATACCGGCCCAATTCTTAGAAACACTCGTCTCAGTATTGAACGCAGTTCAGCTTTAAGATCAAAGCACACAATTTCACATAGAAGTGGATAATAGTGTGAAACGTGGACCGCAAACTGAAAACAAAAAGAACATGTTAAGCACACCGTTTGAAATTAAACTTTAAATTAATCATTCAAATACAACTAAATACATTATTGGAAAATACGTATGAAGAATAATTGAAAAGTTATTAAATCAATATGAATAAAGCAGTTTTGGTCTTATTATTTATTCAGTTCGAGTTAAGACTCTTCGACAGTAGTTTTTGATTTGTCAAGCCATAGTAACAAGTTACATTAAAACGTTGAAAAAATATTATTTGTTAAAGTTGTTAAAGTTTATTTGATTTTTTTACCAAAAGAACAATTCAAAAATAAGACCACGTAAACAAACAATAAAAATACACATGTTAGGACGAAATACATATTTTTTTGTTAAATTATCGTTTTTAAGCAAAATTTGAATATCTACCAAATTATTTCAAGATAACTCACCCTATCATCAGACATCTTTAAAAGTCTTGTTAACACCAATAGGAGTAATGAAGTCCAAGAATCTCGATGCGCTTCACTTTGTAATTTAAGGAAGTATTCCAATGCTTCTTTACACACTAAGATTAGGCGATTTTGAATTATAGGCCAGTGTTCCCTACGACCATCATCGCAATACATCTTGAATAGTATTCGCAAAGAACAAGCTAAACTTTGAGTTTCCTGCTTTAGTAAATTAGGTTTTACAGTTCCCTTATATCCAGCTTTCCATAGTAGATTTCTCTGCTCGTGGTTCATATTGAAGGCTTTCGCAAACCGATGCGATTGTAACAAGCAGTCGGTTAATTGCAGAAGATGAGGAGAACTGATCAAACGGTACATGCCTTGTTCTTCTCGCTGACTCTCCGTTAATACTCCATTACCTGCCATGTCAGCGGCCGCTAATGCCAAAGTTTCTGCGTCTTCTTTCCTGGAGGTAGCCGGATAGAAAACGATATTATCGATGGTTTGTATCAATTCCAATTGAACAGCACTTTTAATGATGAGACCGTTAAACAGCGACACGTCCGAATTCATTTTGTGATCGTAACTCATGCTACGTTTTAGTATACCATGTTTAACGTTTACATCTCCGTTTTGCTCGATTATCGCTGTTGTTTGTACAGTATCCGGTCTCCAAGAAAGGAGAGCGGTCGGAATAGTGCAATTGAAAATATCTAACATACATTGGCACGTTTTATCCCAGGTAACTTCGTCGAATTTATGCCCGTTTGAATTGACTAGATTTTCAAGGCAGTTCGTACCGGATCGAGCTAACTGTTCGTTGTGCTGTTGTACGCACCAATGAAGTTGCGCGTACAATTCTTCAAGAAGTAACGGTCCAAGGGTATCGAAATATTGAGTGAAAACGTCGACTATTGCGTATAAGGCATGGTTACAAGTTGTGGTCATCCATTCCGCTTTCTCCGTATGATGTTCGGGTAATTTCATATTGTCGAATATGCGGAATAAGATTTTGAACAAATCTTTCCACCAATGGCCATTAAAGCTATCACCGTACGTTTTTACGATTTCGAAGAGAACCGTTAATGCTCTAGTCCGTACGTCTAGTTTGCACCTGTTTACAACACAAGACAGCGAGAATAAAAGTGGGAACCATCCTCTGACCCAAACACGATCTTCTTCGGCTATTGCGACGTCGTTTTCGATACCAGCATGATCCGCGAATAATTGAGGTGCTGTATGTACGCTCAACGCACAAGTCCGTACAAACCTGGAAAATTATCAATAAAATTAGTAAAATAGAAACAATCAATAACGGCTTGATATAATTTTAAACGGTGAAGCGCAGTTAACTGCAAATGGTAAGTCGCGAGTGTACCGGACTCACTAATAAAATTTGTTTTTTTATATTTCTCATTCTGAAAAAGCGCCTAAACTTATATATCTATATAATCTATTTGATTTAATTACCTGATTGCTTCCATGCTTGTATCTGGAAAACGAGCATTGCTAGCAAATTCCGATAAACATTTCACGGCATCCTGGAATGAATCGATCATCGACGGAAATTGTTTTTCGTACAGTTCGTTGATAATTTTCCCTGTCGTTTGAAATGCTAGTTCGACAATAGCTTCTTCGGAATCGCTAGCGGCTAGATGAAACACGGAAAAGATATTTTTCCAACCGGATTTGATATTCGTTGCCTGAGAATTCACCATCTGCGCTACGCAGCGCACCACCATATCTCGAATCGTCGGAGAAACATTCTTCTTCATTATATGCTCGAACGGTCGCAGAAAATCTTTTTGAAAGCGAAAATTGGAGAATTCCCCTTTCTCGATGAACTTCATCGATAACTGTCTTAAGCTGTCGACGGCGAAGAAGGCAATGTCTTCATTGGAATTACATCCGACCGTGTTGAAATGTTCACCTAAAACTTGCCATATTTTTGACCACTGGAGACGAATTCTTTCCATGTTGTAATAGGATATTTCTACAATTTTCTGTAATGAGAACATCCTAGGATGACTACTATATGCTAATTCATCCACGGACACTTGGCACAGAGCTTTTACGAAATCAACAATTGCGTCACCATCTAAACGCGTTGATCCTGTAAATATTCGATCTACTGCTACTACTACACTTTGTGAGCTTGTTTGACCGATGTGTTCTTTAGAACTTGGATCTGGCGGTTTATGCCCTGGACCGGATAAAAACTGTGGCCTTACACCGGTACCAATTAACTGAGCTAATTCCAATTGCGAGATACATTTTAAAATTTCCAACCAACTACTGCCTAGGTAATTACCATCTGTATGTGCCACCATAATTAGAGTCTTTATTGTATCTATATTTTTAGCTTTCATGTCCATTATGGGCGAGTTAGCGGTTAGAAGCGTAAATCTAGCTAGAGCTTGTACGTACGCGTCTCTTTCTAAACTCATGTGGAAAATACACGCTATTCGTATGGCACATCGTATACCATCTAAACATAGAGATGCTACTTCAGTATCATCACAGTCCTGTAAGCCAACGCTAAAGGCGGCTAAGAATGGAGTCCAGGCCATCTTAAACATAGGACGGACGTGTTCTAAATGTTTTGCTGTGGTGAATGGCGCTTGAACGTGAGACACAGATTCCATCAAATTCTTCGCCGCGGTCGATATGACTTCCATCTCCATGTTCCACAGTATTTTTCTTTTCTTCTCGTTGTTAATTTGATGCTTTCCAGGCTTGTTCACAACCGATTTCATCTTTATTTCATGTCCGGCTATCTCGTCGTAAATTTGCGAGAGGTATTCTTCGGGCACATCTTTACTTTCAGTATTGCCGCGATTTAACTTGATGTATTGTTCTTTTGTCATTTTATTCTTGACTTGCGGTGAATGCAAATCGGTTGTTAGCATGATGATAGAAAATCCTAATACGTAAGCCGTGTCAGCACTAGCGAACAAACCATTGTTCGGATTACATTCACAGTATCTACTAGCAAATTTTTCCATTAGTCTGAAAGTATAAAATAATATAAATTTTTAATTGTATAATACGTTTGAAGTGAAATTTAATTCTGGTAATAGCAAATAAGCCACTTAATTTTTTATGCAATGTTATTCGTTAATTAAAGAAATTGAGCAATAACATTTTACGAATTTAGCCTTCTTTAGACATTAAAAAATATGAAAGTTCCTCCGATAATCTAGGGCAACACACTATTTCAATTTTATATTAATTAAGTAGAGTGATTTGAACGAAATGCGACAAACCTATCGATTTTTTGTGCTTCTCCTGGTAACCGAAAACCATCAAGGAAATGTCTCAACGCAGCAACAATGTCCATGTTGGCGAAATCCATAAGATCAACGTACATATACATAACTTCTTTGCAAAATTCATCATTGTCACCTAAGAAATCTCCAATAAATGTTTTATCTAATCGGTCATCGCTATGTAACCATTTGGCGATATCTGTGCAGGTAGTTCCTAGAAGTCCTTGCTCTTGAAGATAGGAAATACCTTTCTTTGGTTTTCTGTTGAACATATCGATGCCAGCTTCCCATACCTAAAGTACATTAATAGTTGTACAGTATACACAAATTACTATTTCTACTTGAAGTATTGTGCGACATTAAACAGCAACAGAAAATTACCTCTTTTTGCTGTTTCAATACTTCTAATTGTTCGGGTGAATCCAGAACTTCCTTATTTCCTGCAGAACTTCCACTCGAATGTAAACTAGTGCTGGAACCGCCATGAGATTTCAAAGAGGTTGTGTCGGATTCTCTAGTTGGAATTTGTTCTCCCACTGTAGATTGCAAATTTGGGTTTACGTACAAATCCTTGCTCCACTCCACCATACACTTTAGAATCGACACCAAACATTCCAAACCGCGTATCCTCATGGATTTCTCTTGATTGGGTGATGCACCCAATTCAAGTGCATGCCTTCCTTGAGCTATTTTCGATAAATCGTTTACCAGTCTTTCAAATAAATTCGCCGCCGATAAATCACAATCGTAGTTCACGTATATATCGACGATGCTTTGAGCATCGCCGCATATCCTCGTCAGAGCTTGGATCACCATCCACTTATGCTCGAACGAGGAACTGGACGTTTCTAATATGTTAAGGAATATATCTTTGAAGAACACTTCTATTTGTTTCTTGAGATGCATTTTAAAATTAGATAAAAGCGCTAGAAATATGGCTAAGGACAGTTCGAAGACTTCGGGGATGGAACTCACACCATTCTTCGACAAGGCCACACAGAGGTACTGTTTAATCGCCGTAATAAACATTTCGTTTGAACGAAAAACGGGACCGGCATTCTGCAAGATCGATAAAAGCAAATGTAGAGAAAGAATTTTTGATCGCAATTCGTGAGATTTTGGGTCAGGTGTGCCATCAGGTAGCGGTTTCATCGAAAGTTTGCAAAGAGCTCTGAACACGAGAAACGCATCTTTTTGTAGTATATGGGTAAACTTTGCTGTTATAGTGGTGTCATTTTCGCTGTGTGTGTCTACGCTTTCTTGAGAAGGAATTCTAGAAATTATAAAAAAAATTGTTTCAGAGATATAAGATGTATATAGTTTGGACAAGTTCAACCAGAAATGCATTTTTTATAATTATTATTATTAATTATGGCCGACTACAATTTCCATTAAAAAAAATCTCGTCAAAAATAGTTTCCTTAAAAAATATCAAAAAATATGTGCCCTCTGAGGACATTATAGTAAGGTTGTCAAAGTTTTAAGGTCTTCATTGATTCCTAATATATTGTGTTGCCCCTTTTCTTATTTTATTTATATCTTAATAACCTTATTAGATACTTGGTTTACAGATGGCACAACACAATATCAAATTTAGTTATACATTTGTTCATTTGTTTTCTTTATCTCTTACTCAACGATTAATTTCTTTTGTTTCGATATAACCTGCTTTGCGCAGCATTATTACAAATGTAGTGAACCTGTTATTAATAAAAAAAAAACTTCCTCAAAAAATAAAGAAAATGCTTTCTTTAGTACTTAGTGCTTGACTATCTTTTAAATTTTTTTGTTACTGTTATATGACTCCTATTAGATTTTTATACAGTGTGACCGATTTAAAATGGAAGCACCTTTGTAAAACCTATATTTTACATTAGAATGAAATCTATCAAAAAGTGTACTTCCACATAAGTGGTGTAATAAAGAACAGCTAATAAAATTTTGCTATTTTCGAACGCGAAAGTACTTCCACTTCAAATGGGTCACACTGAATCAGTGGTGATTTTCAGCAACACTTTGCATATAATACTTTTTGACAAAATTAATCAAGAAAAACGTTAATTGCATGTTTCCAATTCAATTCTGAAATGAAACATTTAGCATTGCAATAGAACATTATCATTATACCAATATACAATACAAGTGATAAGCATATTTACATTTACAACCAATAATATTGAAAATAGCAGGTGCATGAGTCATAATATTACTTTTTTATCAGGAAAATCTAGCGTAGACCTTTACCTCATTATATTTGCATTTCCATCCATGTCCATAGAGTCGGTTTGCTCTGCAGAATCGTCCAACACTACACTGTTTATTATACCGTTTATTATATCTCGAGCAAAATTGCAAGAACTTTCTTCAACTTCCTCAGGTTTCTTCTCATTGTTACTCTCATCTTCATTCCTTCTTTGGTCAGACAAGCTAACTTTATCTGCAACCTCTGCTTTGTCTTGAATTTGATTTTTTTGTTGTTCTGTTCGTATTTCCATTTCCAATGCCTGGTTTTCCATTCTCATAAATATAACATTTAACATTTGAGTTAATGTTGCCCTTGCTGTAGTTTGATTGATTAAATTTTTGCTTGCCAAAAATATATTGTAACATGTTCTCACAGTTAAAAGTACCGTGCCTTCGTGGACTTCAACATGTTGACTTGTAACGACTGTTAATAAAGCTTTTATAATTTGTAATTGGACACCTATAATATAAGAAATTAACATAAATTAGAAAGATCGTTGTACTATTTACCTTCATCAGTTTGTGGTCCAGAAAAGCATGCACATATTGTTTCTACTATTCTATCTATTAGTAATTTCCCGGGAGTGGTAGAATCTGGCACATTTGCCGTTAGATGTCCGTAGGCAATTAGCTTTTGTAAACAATCCAAAGCGGTCACCACAATTCGTGCTGATTTGCTTTGACATGCTAGCTCAAATGGGAGAAAATATTTTTCTGTGGTTAACACGTTTACATCACCACTTTTAGGCACTGGTAAAGCATCTGAAGTTTTTTCTTGATCTTGATTAACATCAATAAGTTCTTTCCTAATTTCTTCTACAACAATATAATTACATTCTCCAATGAATAAATAATATTAGAAAGCTAGAAATGTATTTTAAACGGGACTGAATTTTTTTCACATACCCAATGCCTTCTTCAACTGCGAATGATAAGATCTTTTAATTTCCTTGTCATTTAGAATTTTCTCGAGAGCGCGTAGAATAAACATTTCCTTAGTTTTTAAGTTTGCTTGCATTGTTAAACGAAATATTTATACATCATTTGAGGACCCCTAGAAATCGTGTAGGGACCATAGTTTATGACGTGTAGCGAAATAAACTATTACTGCATCCTTGGAACCGCATTCACTACTCAAAGCAAAGGATTGTGAAGAAATTCGCTAATATCTGTTCATTGAGAAAGCTTGGTTGTAAGCATATTGTTGCTAACTTTTACAGCAAAACACAAAACGCTTCGAATATTCTTCTGTCAAACTGACACATCACTAAATTTTGACATTCTTGTAGGGTTCGTGCAGAAATTTAAGAAAATGTTTGTTCACAAATCATAATGCGTCTTAATAATTGAAGAAAGCTTATTGAGAAAAGAGTTGATAATTGTATTTATATAAATGATTTTAGAAAAAATGAGCGCTAACATTGTTTTTAAACTGTTGCGTATTATTGTTAATTGTATTTGATTTGGTTTTAGTAGATAAAATGGAATTGTATGTGAACCAGCCATTAGCGCAATGTTTAACATGACATTTGTCTAATTGTATTCATTTAGGGTTTATTTTGGATGTTTTACGCTCCTCTTTTATTCGCATCTTAAGTTATACCACAATTTTGGAAATGCAAAATAAGCAAGATCCTCCACCTCCCTATCCAGGTATGGCCCAATCTACAATTCCGCCAGGTATGTTAACTTTAGGAAGAAGTTTTCTGAAACTTGTATGCAACATGTATTTTAGGAGTACACCAGCCGTACTATACATTCCAAGCTACAGCTCCTTTAAACAATGCTTATATGCCAACGTATGGTACAAGCACCACAACAACGGTTATTGTACCTCCCGAAGTCATTATTATAGGAGCATGCCCTGCATGTCGTGTAGGTATCTTGGAGGATGAATATACATGTCTAGGTATTATGTGTGCTATACTATTCTTTCCGTTAGGCATATTATGCTGCCTAGCAGATAAAACTCGCAGATGCTCCAATTGTGGTGCGTCTTTTGATTAAGGTATTTTTTTCATAATGGGCTTCATAAGATGTTTTTATTTTTTATATGTATATATATATATAGATTTATGTCATTTGCTTTTTAAATATTTTATAAATCTTTCTATTAATAACGTAAATATTTTTTCCAAAGTGCAGTTGTAAAAAAGAAAACTATGGGGAATACCCTATCTGAAGTATTAACTGGATGATCTTTGTGAATGGATAACATGCACTTTGAAAAGTATACAGCCACATCATACGGCGTATGCAATGTTAGAATTGGGCATTAAGAAGTTATCACAGATAAATATTCTATTATATGTATAACAATTAAGCAGAATTTTAATATCCGTTTAGTTGTTTTTAACAAGGAATTAACAGCCTTTAAGTAGTAATTATAAAAAGTTATGTATATAAATGTAATCAGATGGGGAAATTTTTTTAAAGAAATATTATACGAAGAATTATATTCAAGCGAATATGGTTTAATGTAACTTGTACTAACAAACATATCGACCCACTTAATATTCGTTTCTTATGTGGTTTCTGCCATTCTGCTCTAGTGGTAGAATGTAACGGAAGACATATTCGTAATCGGCGTTGAAGAATATCTTGTTTTGTAATCTTATTCAATGGTGTAAATTATTGGACTAGCATTAAGTCAGTAAAGGGAATAAAGGGATCAAATGCCTACTGTACTTTGTTGAAAATTACGTATGATAATGCGAAAACCTTATTAAAAATACCAGAATAAATACAAGGAGCCACGAATTAAATTTACAATTTTGCAGGAGACAGAACAAACGTTTTGATTTTTTTTTTTTGTAAATAACTCGTTATATTGCAGGCACTTATTCGCTCTATAAAATAATTTTATCAATATTGCCTTCTAAATCATTTTATCAGTGGCGCCGTAAACGGGAGGTAAATTACAACGTTTCGATTTCCTCGTGTATTTTTGTAGACGATATGCAACGGAAATACACAAAAAAAAATTGAAGCGTTATAAGCTTCGCAGGTGCAGTATATAAGTAGGCATCTGATATTCTTTACCAAAAATCGCTATTAATTTGTTATTACTGCAATAAATTTGAAGAATGTTATATATAATCGTCATTATGATTTAACCTGAATATAATACAAAGAATAGGTGATAGTTGTGAATCTATACTTGATCTACTACTGTATCGGCAAAATAATATGCTGTGATATATCATTAAAGAAATAAAGATCTATATACGTTATTTGTATGTTTTGCCATATACTTTCCCCAGAATCTTCCCTATTTTGGTTTGACTCATGGGCATATCACGTTATTGTTTCGAGCTTTAGTACGCCAGAAATACTAATAAAATTAAAAAAACATTGGTAATTCTGCATTTTAAACCTCCCATTTTATGTTGCTGATTTGCATATGTGCATACCTAATAGATAATGTCAGACTAAAAGAAACACATTAAGCAGCCTTATTTATTTAAGTTCTTTAATTAAAAACACAAAATCATAACACGACAAAAATATGATAGTGTCTAGTCCTGCGGTGATATTCAAGATAGGGGAAATTACTTTTCTGTAGTGACTAGTCAGACTCATGTTTTGTGGACTCTCGGGGAAAGCAGTAGACAATACCAACCCCAAAAGTAATTTCCTTTCTTTGCCCATCTCTACTATATTGTTTTCTGCAGCATTATTAAAATGATAATTATTATATCAAGTTAATTGCGCGCTCTATACAGTAAGATCACCTTTTTCTGTTATTTTTTTAATACAAGAAATTAAATTAAACTAATAAATATAAACTCTAACTAAAGTATTTACATTTTAAATCCCGTCGAAAAGTTCCTAAATTTGACACTGTTGAATTGATTTTTGTACATGAAGTAATCGTATGAAATCAAAGCTGTAAAATGCAATTCTTGTTTAACTTTATAATTCTTTTATTCCAATTACTTAAACCTTATAATCAACTGGAACTTGCTATCATAATATACATCCATAAATGAAAGTACCTAAAAGACGAATATTATTTATTTTCCGCACTATTTAATGGTTCTTGCAATCTAAAACAATCATTCACAATTTTCCATTTATCACCTTGCGCCGTAATCACAAAATTTTGTTGGAATGATTTGGGGACCTTATCTTGATATTTTACTGTACCGCTGACTTGTATCAAAAACGTCAATTGGCCATTTACAGCGGAATCTAAAATGTAACATTTCAGACTTGCTTTCCCATTTCATATACTAACCTAATATTGGTTGAGCGTCCAATGTTATTACAGAGTGATCGGAACTTGGCAGATCCATATAAAATTTTTGTATTCTCTCATTTGTAGTTATACCATTTCCATTCCATGTAAGTAACGCATTGTCCACGTATAATTTTGATATTACCTGGAAAAGAATACGATTGAACTTATGTCCTGTTTTGGATTTATATGTTTGATAACCTACATGTCTCCTTTTATCGACTGACTCATAGTAAAGTTTTGTGAAATCTTCGGCAGTTCTACATGCTTGGTCTACTCTTCCTCTAATTACTTTGTCCATATTTTCTTAATCAGTTTCTACAATTTGTGAGCACTTGCAGTAGAGTTTTCTCTGGTTACACTAGTTCCTCGACTTGAAATATACTTTATGTTTATTTAATACAATTGGTAAATAATAATAATAAACACGCTGTTCACTAAACAACTTTGCCAACGAGTTCAAAATAGCAAGTACACAAATGTGACAAATCACTTGGTTCACTGGATTGCATGTACGACACACGCAACTATGCACTTCACCGGTGGGCGTAACGTTTGTGTTTGTTTTTCGGTATTTGCAAGATTTATAAGCAACTTTTGAAATAGTTGTTATGTACGAAATGGATCTTGAAGGAGCGTGAGGTTACGGAAAACAGTTTTAATTAATAAATGAAAAATTAATTACGATCCCCGCCAAAAAATTATGCTCTATTGATGTCACGTGACTAGTACAGCCAGTTATTTTTTTCAGGCAATGATGGCGCCAAATAATTTCACAGAGTTTTGTGCAAGTCCTGTACCATTATTTTAGTGTGTACGTTTATAAATGTAGTGTGTTCACAAATAATAATAACTAAAATAAGCTACGTAATAAATAACTACTTTCAGACGGTGAGTTACGCTCGTCTATGCCGTCTAGGAATGCGTAATGAGGACATATTGGTTATGATAAATAAAGATAACAATAGGACAGTTTTTCAAACTTCCGAAGCAGTTATGCTTTCAATTAAGCATCTTTTGCATCCTGCACATGAAAAAAGATCCCTCATGTGTTCGTTCCGCCCGAAAATATTTATTATTGTATCCGTTGATAAGAAATGTGAATAATCACAAACGTAAAAAGAGATAGACGCACAATAATTCAGCTACTTGTACTGCTGTGTCTAGCGACGGTGCTGCCACCTACATTGTCAATGTTGTTAGGCTTACCAAATGGAGTCTAATGGAGTCGATTTATTGAAAAAGTTCTAATTATCGTTGTAAATCATCAAAAATCATACAAAAATGGTAACCATTTGTTGTTTTCTAATAAGTGGTTTGTTCGTATTTAGTGAAAAATAGTGTTTGTGTCTGTGTTGTTTATTAAATCCGAATGTTTACAATGTAGACATGGGAGACACCTTTGGTGTTTGTCAAAGTATTTGAGAGAATTACTCTAAATTTCAATGGATTTATTAGAAAATCCAATTGGTATTGGTTCCTTCTAAGTACTAAAATAGTATAATTTGCTGTAGTAATATCATAGATGTTAATATAAGCATGGTAAATAAATAGCCAGGGGCTAGATAGTATATTTTTTTTCTTTTAATATTCTGATTTTATCATACTTTACACGGCAGAAATTAAGAGTATTCTTGTATAGAAGCTTTAAATTAGTAGCAGAGTTCTATAAATAATTCTAAATGTGTTATGTACATGTTCCAGACATAAATCTCTCAAGTTTATGGTAGGAGTAAGGGATAAATATGTAGTAAGTATTGTTATGAAAGTATCCAGCAGTAATAAAGGATATGGATGTTATAGGTTGTGCAGAGTGTGTTTCTAACCTGCACTATAACTGTGCAATGTCCCAGAGAGTAAAGCGGCCTAACCGTTCTGATGATGGCTCGGTTCCTGCTAAACGTCGTAAAGTAAGTATCATACATTTGCATTCTTTTTGACTTTACACAGTCTTTTGGCTTATTTTTATTACTTTACTTTATCAAAACACTATTTACTTGGTAGAGGCCGACGGCGGAGGAGGAAGAAGCGGCCTCCTTGGCTCCTTGGCATACACGGGCACTTAATGATTTTAAAATTTATAACCGTACTACAACTGAAGCTCCCGCAGAATTATTTCGTAAGGATTTAATCAGTGCTATGAAGTTGCCGGATTCTGAACCTCTTGCGTCTGATGAATATTGGGTTATCAGCGATCCATGGAAGCAAGAATGGGAAAGAGGCGTTCAAGTACCTGTCAACCCAGATTCTTTACCAGAGCCATCGGTTACAGTTACTCATTGTACTAATAGTTTCAAACCGCAGCATGAATTTAAATTGTAAGTAAAATGTTTTTTAATTACGCGTGTCTACCTTAATCTTTTAAAATTTTCAGGCCGAAGACCAGATATATTAGAATTACAAAAGATGATCGTTTCAAAAGCGACGAGCATATGTTATCGAATGCTCCAGCACTGGCAGAGGCTGCTTGTTCTTATGATTTGGATGAGTGCGACGTGGCCTGGTTGAAGTTGGTAAATGAGGAGAGGATGTGTATGGGAATGACTTCCATTACAGAAGATCAATTGGAAAGGGTACTGGAAAGGTTAGAGATACGGTGTTGGGACAAAATACAATCAATACTTCGCAACGAAGAAGGTTTAGGAATAGAATACGATGAGAATGTTATATGTGATGTGTGTAGATCTCCAGATTCTGAAGAAGGGAATGAAATGGTTTTCTGTGATAGCTGCAATATTTGTGTACATCAGGCATGTTATGGAATAACTCGAATTCCTGAAGGACAATGGTTGTGTTGCACATGTGCATTATCACAACGACCCGATTGTGTCTTGTGTCCGAACAAAGGGGGAGCTATGAAGTGTACACGGTCTGGCAAACATTGGGCTCATGTTTCATGCGCTCTATGGATACCGGAAGTGAGTATCGGATGTGTTGAAAAGATGGAACCAATCACTAAGATCTCCAGTATACCTCAGAGTCGATGGGCTCTGATCTGTGTTTTGTGTCGCGAACGTGTTGGTGCTTGCATCCAGTGCTCCGTCAAGACTTGTAAAACTGCTTATCATGTGACCTGTGCATTTAAACATGGACTTGAAATGCGCGCTATAATTGAAGATGAAAATGCAGATGATGGGGTGAAATTAAGGTCATATTGTGAAAAACACAGTAAGTCTAGTAAAAAAGAAAAGAGTGTATGTTCAGGTTCAGAGGATGATGATTCTAAAAGGCGGAAAAGGAAAGACATGACATCTGAGGAAAAGAATCAAGCTAGGGCAGCAAGACTACAAGAGATTGAATCTGAATTTTACAAACACGTTAGTGTAAAGGACATTGTAAATATTGAAATTGATAGTGAAGCATTACAATATATCTACAATTATTGGAAATTAAAACGAAAAGCAGGTAATAATAAACCACTCTTACCGCCAAAATCTGATGATGTAGATATGCTCTCTCATAAACAAGAACAAGCCGATCTCGAAAAAATGAAAATGTTTGTTCAACTCAGGCAAGATCTGGAGCGTGTTAGAAACTTGTGTTATATGGTTAGTAGAAGAGAGAAACTTTCAAGAACGTTTTTCAGAATGAGAGAGCAAACGTTTCACAAACAAGCAGCTGTTCTTGCATCTGGCTATCAAAATTTATCAATGCCAGTGGTTCAAGCTGTCATTGAAGCCAACCATGGCCCATCCATCTATGATAGATTATACTCTCACAATGACGCGGAAGACCATACTACTGATTTTGATACTGTATTAGCAAGAATTGCGGGATTAAAATCGCCGCAAGATGAACGAAGATCTGATTATAATGGTGTTTTTAAAGAAAACAATCCATACAAAAAAGTATACTTCAATGGGTCTTCAAAAAGACGCAGCGGTAGTTTATATGATAGCAGTATGTCCAGTGCCAGCAGTAGTGATGAACGACCAAAAGATAAAGAGAATCGTATGCAAACTAGTTCTGAAGAAGAGAAAATATCTGCTGATAGAAAGAAAATTACAACTCATAAACGTAATACAAATTCTAAAGTTTCTGAAAGGAGGCACAAGCGTACAAGTGTGATTTCGAAGGCTAAAGCTGATAGTAGTAGTGAAGGAGATGCGAAGAAAACTGCAAAGGATTGGGGAAACTTATCTAAATCCAGATTAGTTCAAATGGAAAATGAGTTAGGCATATCAGGAAGTGACAGCGATGACTTAATGCCTATTAGAACTTCGAAACAAAGTGAATTGCAGAAAACGGCTGTTGCATCAATATACTCAGATAGTGATAGTACAGATACCTCTATTAGACATGATGATAAATCTTCTAATGCCGCCAGTGATTCTCAACAGAGTAGAATGCGCACAAAAGCTGCAGTAAAAGAATTCTCACAAAAACCTTCCACATCTAAGTGCCCTAATAAAAGTAGTTCGGAAAATAAGAAACGAACAAAAGAAGATGCTAAAAGAAACACTATGAATAAGGCGAAAGACTATGTTCCTTCAGATTTAATTGTACCACAAAGAAAGGCTGCAAAGAAGGCATCAGAAAATATGAAATCGACTACAGTTGGTCGAGTAAAAGAACAGCAGCATTCGAATGAAAATGAAATTAAAGTATCTACCGAGGACAAAATTAAAAACAAACCAAAACTTAAAGCTACAAAAGAAATTAAAGATGCAAAGGAGGCACCAAAGAAAGAGAGTAAAAATGATATATTTGATATTGATAAAGAAATGGATAAACTTGATAATCAAGAAATATTAGCGTACGTTCCACAGCGACAGGCTGCTAAAAAGGCCACAGAGCATATTAAGAGTTTAGGCAAACCTGGAGTAACCGAATCAGATATTGATAAGTCCAAAAATGTCGAGCATACTAAAATTAAGAAAGTAGAACTAGAAATTAAAAAGAAAGAAGTTGAAGAAAAGCCTACTAAAGTGTTTGACGCTAAACGTAAGTCTTCCTCCAACAGCAGTACGTCTTCCACATCAAGCTCTTCCACTGATTCTTCAACTTCTAGCACTTCTGACAGTGAAGATGAACCTCAGACCAAACCGCAATCGGAGAGTTCGTTCTCGGCTCAATCTAGAGAACCGACTAAGCGGTCTAGTGCAAAGGATCGGCCCTTTCTTGACAAGGATGCCAAATCCTCAGCCACTAGCAGTTCCTCCGATTCAAGTGATTCCAGTCGCTCATCCACTCCCACAAAACCCATTCCAGCTACTAAGCCTAAGGTTGAACCCGTCTCTCAACAAGAACCTCGAAGAAAACCTACTACTGCGAAACCAATCCGAAAAAGTACAGACAAAAAACCAACGCCACCTGAAAGAGAGGAATCAACACGAATTAGAGGTAAGGGACGGCGTAGAGGGAGGCCGCGGACCTCCAACTCAGGTGATTGGTTCAGAGATGCTAATGTCAGGATTGGAGATATCTCTGATAGCCAACGTGGAATTCTGGCCAGAGAAGAGCCTAAAGTTCGGAAGGGAAAATCAAATGATATGGAAGAGCAATCAGAAAAAGAGAGCGACATCACTAAGCCCGCTAAGTTATTATCTCCGATCAGGAAAACGGACAAGAAGCTAGATGATGTGGATTTGACAGTAAGCAAGTTAGAAAAGGAAATATTAGAACGTAAAGCTGGCAGAGATGGTACTACGAATAAGACAAAGTCAACATTAGACAAATTATTCAGATCAGATAAAAAAGAAAAACTTTCTTCTCTAAATGCTATGCAAAGACAAAAGTCGAACGAAAAACTTAAATCTCCAGAGAAAGTAAGTAAGACATCTGATTCTGTTGTAAAATCTCCAACAAAAGTGCATAAACCTTCAGACAAAGTTAAATCGTCTGAGAAAGTTATGCATTCAGAAAAGATAGAGAAATCTAGTAAATCCTTTGAAAAAGATGTAAAATCTCCTGAAGGTACTGAAAAAGTACACGACAAGCTGTCGTACGTGACAAATAGTGTAACGACACATACAAAAGTTATAAACTCCTCCGAAAAATCTTCCAAGTCGCTTGAAAAATTCTCGAACTCTCTAGAAAAAAGCGATAGAATACTGGAAAAAGGTAGAAACCAGGAAAAGGTTTCAAAAGCAGATCTATTATCTGATTCGCTTGTAAAAGATGCTGGTGAAGTGATAGTAATCGATGATGTTGCTAGTCCTACAAATACTCCAGATATAAGGAGCACGCCTTCAGATAAAACCATTGCAACTAATACAAGTTCAGAAAGTAACGTAGTAGATGAGAAGACGATAGAATGTGTTGATCAGGTTGATAAAGTTAATGTTAGAGATTTAGAAAAACAAAAGCTGACTACATCGGAAGAGAAGAAACAAATTAAAAGTACATCACAAAGTCGATCAATATTTTCTCCCCAACCGCATGATAAAGATTCGGATTTATTCGATGAATTCGATAATATATTACCGGCCGATTTCGGTATAACAAAAGAAGACGAACTTCTTAAAAATCCAATGGGTCTCAGTATTAACAATGTATCTCTTTTCAAGGAAGATTCAAAAGAAGACAGTGCAAGAGAAACATTGAACCTGGTAGAAAAATTAAGACTGGAAATGTCTAAAAAGTCTACAAGTTATGACGTAGACGACAGTGTTAGCGTAGCATCAAGTATTAAGAATGATAGTGATAGAGCGGAATTTGCAGAACAAATCGTTCCAAACAACGTCATAGAATCAGCTCAAAAAGATGATGCTAATATGGAAGAACAAAGACGTACAAACATCGAAATGAGAGTTGATGTAACCGAAATAAAGTACCATGGAAAAGAAGATGTAAGGTATATCTCAAATGAGATGAATATTACAAATACTGATGTATTGCCTGAACAACACCAACACGTACATCACACCGTTTCTGGAGAAGCAGATGAACGTTGGGTACCACCTAGCGATAATTTCGATAATATAGAGCAAAAACCATACACTAGCCACAACACATCCGAAATTACGCAGTCATACTTATCGAATATTGAGAATCAACATTTGAGCCATACTGTTAATAATGTGTCAGTAGATGCTGCTCTTCCGCCACAGAACGATAATTCATCATTACCATCGCAAATGGACGTGTCTGTGGACGAAGAAATGCAAAAAAGTCAATCGCCAAACTTACAAGATCGTAGGGTTACACAAACACCTTATTTCGATCCCGCATCTATGGATTGTATACCGAGTCCGTCGCCGTATGCCGATATTCATCCTCAAGCTAAGTGGGCTGATAGACACGTTATGCCAAATAGACGATCGTCATCAAGTTCAGGAGCATCAACTACAAGTTCTCCAGCACGACGTACCGAAGTTGAAGATGAGCTAATCAAAAGGCAAGAAATGATGATTGTTAATTCTATGGATGTTTCTTACGGTGTTATACCACCGTTTCCTCCTAATCCGCTAGAAGGTTTTTCAACTTATACTGATCAATCACAGTGCGTTGGTCCTGTTAGTTTATTTCCTCGTCCCACTATTAATAATCAATTGTTTCCTTCCCCAGGTGCAGCTATGTTTCCCCCTCCATCTTTTGGTGCCCCTTTTCCTGGTCTACATTCTATGATAAATCCCGGTCCTAAACCAATCGAAGAACCTATCCATTATCCTTCTCCTTGCACAGCAGCATTTACATCTTCACAACACAATATGGCATTGACAGCAGCGATGGTAAATCCTCCGCATCTGTCTAAGGAATCTAGTCAGGAAGAAGAAACGGTTGCCGTGGCCCCGCCTCTTCCGCCACCTCCGGTAGCTGTTCAAACTCCAACAGAGGTAACTGCAACAACTCCATCAGAAGAAATACCAGCTTCACCTGCTTTAAGCAATTCTACTCCTACGTCAAATCACGTGCAACCATCTCCAAATCCCTCATTAAAGTCAAACAGTTCTGCTGGTAAAAAATCTCCTAGTAAACCAACCAGAACTTCGGCAAGATTTTTATCGCAACAAAGTAAATCTCCTAGTAAAAGTCCCGGAAAGAGCCCGCGACAAGAATCTGTTTCCAAAGCATCGGCAATTAATCGAGGTCGAGCTGAAAATAGAAGAGGTGTTGGGAAAGCCTCGACTGGCCGTGGCGGCCAAATGCAATCAAGGGGAAGGGGGCGAGGTCGAGGACGAGGACGAGGCGCACATTCGCAGCACAATGAATACGATCATACAATACATAATAAACTTGTTGGTACTGTTTATGATTTAGATTTCGATGATGATATTACTAGTGAGAGTATGAGCGACCTAAGGGCGATGCGAGAAAGGAGGAAGTCGGTGGACTTGCATGATCGTAAATCCGAAACAACACAGCACATATCAAGAGATTCGTCTCAATCGCCGAAATTCGCAAGCCCTTCACAAGCTGCACATAAAAGTAGAACCTTTAATACGGATCTCAGAGAACTTAGACCGCCAACACCTATTACAGATACGCCAGCAAAATCAGATATTCATAGTGCCTCTCTTCCTAGCTGTGAGATTTCACAAACATTCCAAGATATTGTGCAACCCGTGTTGCCTGGTCCTGTAGATATGCGAACGTATAACAGCTATGATACGCAAACATACAGTGAATCTAACTTACTAGGTGCCTTTAGCGGTAGCGGTGCGCCGGACCAGCCAGTGCATGAAGAAATTGATGAAGAATTCGAGAAGGAATTGCAAAGTGCTCTCACATCTTATCCAAAAACTGAAAAGGCTTCTGTACCAGAAGTATCGAATATTAAAGTATCTCTTTCAGATTCTCGAAATCAACTTAAAGTGAAAATAAAAGGTCCAATCGCTAATTATACTTCAACAGTGGCACCTCTACCACCTACAGCGACTGATATTTCTGTATCAAATATTAATACGAACTTAGTGCCTAACACAATATCTTCAAGTGCCGCTATGAATCCGGGCACATCTAATCTAAGAAGGATGAGGAAGAAAGAACTATTGCGGCAGTATTGGACGCAAAATATGAATATGGATGATCCTGCAGCAACTGCCGGTTTGTCCACAGTTCCAGCAGTGCCACCTATCAATCGTACAATAATAACTATTCCAAAGGCTGTTGCATCCATGACATCGATTCCTACCAAAGATGATTACAGAGATTATAGAACTGGTACCGATGATGTAGTTGAGACGAAACATAGAAAAGAGAATAAGGCGAGGCCCGGTGCTATGACACGAGAGTTGCGACAACTAGATATTCCGACCGATGACGATACTGGTTTAGAAAGGAGACGCAGTATAGCATGCGCTAGTGGTAACTCTAGTTTTCCACCTAACTTCGAAACATATAAACGGAGAGGCAGACCACCAAGACCGTCGCAAGTTGCCCCTAAGTTAAAAATTCGTATAAGCGGCAATAGTATAGTTGGTGGCAGTAAATTAGACGACAAAAAAGACGCCGTTCGCCCACCAAAGAAACGTTTGCCAACGATAGCTCGGCCAAGTGTTGAAGACTTGAAGAGAGAAAGCATGAAATTCCGTAAACAGGTAATGGCGCACTTCAGCGAGGAAAAACGGAAAAAGAAAGATAAAAGTGGTAAGAAGAAGAAAAAGAAAAAGCCGCAGGTGCAAATCATTTCAAACGAGAGTGCGAATCCAACGAAATTAATTATTAGATTCGGTAAAAAAACTGATAATGAATCTGATAACAAACGGACTAGTGTGGGAGACAGTTTGAGTGGGGAAGTACTAAGCGAAAGTGTTGAAAAACAGTTAGACGTTGACGAAAACGACGCGAAAGCTAAAAAAACCGCGGATTTGAGTGAAACGGATGCTCAGGTATCGGCTGGTGCGAGATCGTTACGACTGGTACGAACTAATAAAGTGACTCCGATAAAGTTAAAATTATCTAGGTGTCAGGAAGGTTCCGGCTATGTAATGGCCACAAATTCTTCTGCGGCTGGTACTTCAGAGGAAGAAAATTGCAGCACGGCACCAGTAACTGGTGCGACACCGCCACTGAACGTTCCCGAACCAGTGCATCAGACGCCACTTTTGCCACTAAATAAGGACTGTGAGGTTAGATGATAATGTGTATAAATAGTTGCCCACAATTTGTAACATAAGGTGACCAGTGAATTTGTACAGATACCGGCACTTACTTCACCTGTTTTTAGCCACATTGTTAAGCTGTTTAGTGTATGTGTAGGCTATTTAACATGTGTATGTCGTTGATTTCAGTGTACAAAGGTCAATTACATCCACAAAACATGTATTCATATTTTTGTACATATTGTAAGTTATGGTAATTGTGAATATATATAGTACTAATTTATATATTTCATTTAAAATGATTAACTCGTGTTGACAATTTTGATAGCTAGACTCGTTATAGAATTACATCAAATATTGTACAGAACAAATGGCTTAAGTGCAATTTTTTTATTATCGTTGTTATGAGAACCATAACTTTTATTGTACAGTTTGATTTTATAATTAATCGTCCAAACGACAAGTGTAGCATAAAATTACTTAAAGATTTTATTATATATTTTATTTTTATACTTGATTATTGTTTTTAAATGTTTGAGAGTATTGTTTTAAATGTTTTATGTGGACTTTTCAGCACAAGCCATTTGTTTGTTTCATGTTACATGATGCAGATAATATAATAAATATAACTATAAAGAATCATCAGTTTTCTATTCAATGAGATCCACAACCCTATTTCGTTTTTGTACAGCACTTAATGTTATTTGTATATTTTGTCTATCAGCCGGACTGTAATGTGTGTATAATTTAAATGTACACATAGTTAAAGCGTAAATTATATTCAGTTTTATATACTTGTTTTATAATTTTTATTCCTTTCCCAATCTTCTACAAAGTGGTTTACAAGTTTTTACTATTATGTGCGTTTATTTATGTAATAAAAGTATTGTTTTTTTGTATTTCTTTTTTACTCTTGTAACATAGTACAAATATAAATAAATCTATTTTATTAGTTACATTAGTATTTATTATTCATGTTATTTAATTGTAATTGTCCAAAAAATTGATATGCTCAGAACATAGTTTTGTATAAAAATCATTGTAAATGTATATTACATGTACATCATAAGAAATGTGATATATTTCCAAGAAAAATATTGCATTAAAGAATATTTCTTACTTAAACATAGAATATTTAATAAAATACACAAATATGTGATAGGTGTTGGATTAACTTGTAAATCATTTTGTGAGTAAATAAAATGTTTATAATATATTCTTTTGTTTTTATTCGATTCTTAAGAATGTTCAGCCTTTTAAAAACAGCAAGATTTAGATCAAAAATGTGTCTTCTTAATCAAATACGGTGGTTGTCGGTGTTAAATAATTCATAGAAACAATATAACAAAAGTAAATTTTTTAATTCATAATTGCAGGAAAAAATGTTCTATGTGGCATACAATACGTCTACTTATAACGTTTATATTATTTACTGCAAACTCGGTCGCAATTATCAATTTTCACGTCTCAATTAACTATTTTATTTTTTTATTAAACAACCTTGTATTTAGTGTTCCATAAGTTCCAAGAGATAATTTGAAACCATGTCTGCTAGAACAAGTTTTGATTTTAACAACAAATGTCTATCAGATAATAAGCAACATTTCTTGAATTCAATGAAAGAGACATATGTGCGCATGGGGAGAGGTAATAAGAGTTGGCATTTTGGAGACTTTTATATGATCGGCAATAAGAAACGAAAGTGAAATTATTTCAGATGTTTATGGGGAGCCATGGACTCTCCCTGCCTCCCTCTGGCTGCGCCCATGCGTAGCGTTGTAGCTATGGTATCCATGCACTTTTGTGCGTGCGCTTACTGTACGGGTAGGTATGTAACTATACATTTTTATTATTAACAAATCTTGATATACAAGATTAATTAGTCGATTACTAAAAATCGCGATGTTTACAATATTAAACTCACTAAATAGGAGCTGAGATTCTGCTATAAATGAATAAATTGTTGTAAACCTTCGTGGTCCAGACATATAGGTATGGATATTAGGATACAATTAGGAGTCGTAATTAAAGTTCGCTACTTTCCGTGCGCTCCACGCGCGTCGCTGTGGGGGTGGTTGTTCGGGTGTGTGATTCGTAATATGCGCAAGTAATCTTATTGCAGTAGTAACGCATCCAGTATGTGTTTGGAGCCCAACGTGGGGCTAAATTTATAATGTTTTGGTGAGGTAAAATTTAAGACTTCGAAATTTTTTTTTTAGCTTTTTGAATTTTGAAAATTTTCAAATGTCAAACGCAAACTGGATGCGTTGCTACTGCAATAAGATCGCTTACGCATATATTATGAATCACACGCCCAAACGACCACCTTCACACCGACGCCCATGAAGCGGACAGAAAATGGTGATCTTTAGTAATAATTAACCTTCTCCTTCAAAGAAGGTCTTGCAATACGAATGTGGGAACTTGTATAATTTGGCGGTACGATGAAAAGCAGTATTTAAGACTTCTGTGTCAAAAAAACGAATAATAATTTCCGTATTTCTACGCCCCAAAGATATTTGGCTAAAAGAAAAAGTTTTTTATTAGGAGTCGGACTTTCTGCCACTAGATGGACTCCCATATTCGATAGGTGGACAACGTGAAATGCCAAGAAGAGATGTGGGGGTGGCGCTGATGACTTCGTAGACGTTTTGTTGTAACATTAAAATACAATCAGCACAATATACAAAGTCGTTTTATTTATATCATCCTAATAAAAATGTTTAATTTTAAGTTTTGAATCTTTTTTAAGGTACGCGTTTATTTAAGTAAAAAAAAATTGATAATTTTGGAATTTTTAATAAATTCCAACATAAAACCAAAATTTGAATTTCTCTTGTTTTACTCTGAATCCCTTTGAGGATTTTTCAGCGCAATACAAAGGCATCAGTTACATGTTTTTGATTAAAATCGTACTCGGAGAATCGATTCCCGCCACCCTCATTTACCTATTTTGTTTATTTTTCGAATTGCACCCCGAAAAAGGCCAAAGATAGGGATCAAAGTTTCCTAACATTGTATAACTTATAGCTCGCTTACCTCAACAGATAGAAAATCGGGATAACTTTTAATGGATCCAGCTTACCGAAATATTGTTACTTAGGGAGATATAGGAAAATTACAAAAATTATGAAAAATTTTAGTATTTAAGGTACGATTGTTTTCTTTACTTTAAAATGGAGATACGATACTGTTGGAGTTACTATGTTCTATCACAATAAAAAATCGAAAATAAGCAATGAGCAAAGCTTGAACTCGATTTTGATGAAATCTGGAGTCTCGACTGTGTACTTCAATGGTATAGATTTGTGTACTTATTAAAGACAGCATTATCCATGTTCATAAAAATTCTGTATGGGTAGATGGAACAGGTTTAGGCGTAGATCCAGTGCTGATTGATTTTTTCAATGTTAGGTTTTTTTAACGATATTTTTGAAAATTAATAGAGATTATATACAATATAACGTTTCGCAAATTTTCTTCGAAAACAGTTGTAGTGTATTATATTGTTAAATATTATGTTCCGTTTCCCAGGGTCGAATTTGGAAAAAAAATGTGGATTCGTTTTCTTGTAAATCACTCACCTAATCACCTATTTTATGTTAAAGTAATTAAGTAGCAAGTAGTAGTTTTTTTTTAGTATATCAAACGGTGAAAAGTCTCATTTTAGCTTATTTTTAAGGAGTTATAATGATTTTAACATCGTAATGCTGAATATTTTATACTTTGTGTAGTTAGTAGTCTGTTATTTCTTTGTTAGAAATTGCGACGGAAAAGCGTCAGAGTCTACCACACGATTGCGTTTATTCTATATTAAGAGGAAACGCGGCACCCACGTTGCCGACATTTTTTATGCAAAATTGGAAACACCATACCTTGCGATATGCCTGTGGTCTCAACTATTTTGCGCACTTTGATTCGTCGATCATTCAAAACCATATCGTGAATTTTGTCAATCACTTCCATTGGAGGTCCAGAACGATGTTCACCTTTTGTGGATGTAAGGCCACGTTTAAACTCATTTACCCAATTGTAAACAGTTGCTAACACAGGAGCAGATATGCCATGAACTCCATCCAGCTCAGCTTCGATCTTTTTCGGTGTTAAGCCTTTTAAATATAAGCGCTTAATCGCAGCTCGAAACTCGCTCTTTTCAATTTTGCTACGTAAACAAAAATTCTTTGCTTAAATCGATAATAAAAATGAAGTCGCGTGATGGATATAAGTGAGATTTTGACAGCTGTCTAGTGACTAGGATGATTAGTCACTAGAAACAGACTAATTTCGACACTGCGAGCGCCTTCTCTTAGATTTTCCAAAGATTTCTTGAACCACCCTCGTATTTTCCACCTTCCGCCCGCGTATTAGATGTGCGTGCTCTATTTGATTTAGAAACAATTGTGGATTTTAAATATCAAATATTATTATAAAATCAGGCGCTGCATAAGTTTTCCCCGCCAAATTCTTTTAAAATGTTACTAATTTGACGCTTAATGAGGAGTTTCTTTTCAGATTTCTGGACTGACGATTGAATTAAATTTAAGCGTCATCCGTCAGGCTTTGGAAAAATATGGCAATTAAAATATGTAGGTAAGCCTTCATTGAATTGTCACCTTGTAAGTATTCTTTGAAAGAAATTCTTTCAGTTACACTTTACTAAATCAAAAACGGATGATTTTTTTCGAAATGAAATCGTTAAAATTCGATATCTTCCACAAACAAGTGAGTTCATAAGTTTTCTCTTGACAATCTTATCTATAGACGTCATCAACGATTGATAAATTCGAAACAATGAGTTCGGTGATAATTATTTCGCTGCAGTCTAATTGTCGAGGACGCGGCAAAATGACGTGAACGAATCTGAATAATACGAAAAAAGGAAATATGGAAAATCTACTATTTCGAAAAATGATCATAAGGACAAACATCAATACTCGTACATTTTAAGTTGTGTTCTAGTACGCCGTCGCTCTCGGTTAGTGGGTGGTGTAATCAATATACACGAAATAGTTGTAACCGAGAAAGGTGCTGGTGCAGTGCTTAATGTGAGCTAAAACCGTTTATTTACCACTTATCATCATGCAACCACCTCCGAGAAAGGTGGGCATCAAATGAGATAAAATCTATTCGGATGTATCGCTTTATCCGCAGATTTATGAAAAAGAAATCTCCCCGTACACCTTGTTGAAATTCGAATTAAACAAAACGTTTGACTTTTAGGGGAACTATGCGAAATTTTTGAAAAATCTCCATTCCGAGCAAATAGCGAAACTAGCGTTAAAGAATCAACACGAATGTGATCTATTAGAAGATATAAGAAGTTTTACCCTAAAACGTTCCGCCATCGAGAAATCATACTCGGAAGTAAATACCCGAAATTTTGTGCGTGTGCATTTGCCGAATTTGCTATTGATTGTGTGCATTTCAGGCATTATTAAAAATATCGTCGGCATATCTCAATAAGAAAATTCCTAACATTCCAGATATCAAGTTAGAAGGTGGAGAAGAGAAATGGTAACGTATAATTACACGAAATATTTTAACGGTTTTAACTAGTGACTATAGCACAAATTATTTAAATTTATTTTAAAAGATTCTCTTGGATGGAACGCTTCCAAAATTATCCAGTGTCGAGTCCATTATCGTTACGTATTATTTAATTATTTCCAAATTACCCCGGGCCTATCGTCAATTAGCGGTGATATATTATTCATTAACGTTACGTTTAGTGTGTTGAATTGAAAATTGGGAGCAAATAGATAAAATGGAACACTCAAGAGTAAATTAACTTAATAATTGATAACCGGGATGAAATTATATTATATTTCACTTAAAGGAAATATAATTTAATTGTTAAAAATTCATCAAAATTATTCAATACATATACTCGTAAATAATGTTTGTAACTTTTAGCTTCAAATTGATTATTGGGAATCTTATCTTTAAATGCGAATAGGTAATAATTTTTGATTCGAAGCTTGTCTTAAGGTGATATTGAGATTCTGGGTGCTTCTAAAACTTGTGGAATATTGGTTGTTGTAATAGGTATAAAAAAAATTAAACAGTTAAATACGTAGGTCGATCTATACATGGTATCTCATGAGGAATTACATCCGCCGCCATGTGAGAGCGCATAAATTGGAAAATTCCTGAAAACTTGTCATGACGGGTATGAACCAAATATGTTCAATAATCTAACCGTATTTGAAATATTTGGAATTTTTGAATATTTTTATTTTATTTTTGTAACTGTGAAAGTGTTTAACTTGAACTTAAAATTGAAATTTTGGAGAATTAGTAGCCGAATGAATTTTTCGAAAGCCGTTGTTTAAATGCAACTATCTATTTCTCCTTATCATGTTGACTTATTTTAATTGGAACATCTTGTATACCTTTATTTTAATATAATGTTGTCCACACAACCACTTTGATATATATCATATTTTAAGCTATACATACAGTGGCGTGGCTAGAGCTCATGCGTCTCGGGGTGGTCCTTCAATTTGCCGTCGTCCAACATATCTAAATATATTTACTTACTTACATTGAAGATCAAGAACTCTTCCTTGTTAATGCTTTCATTATATAATTGACACTTTTATTTGTTAATTAACAGATTCGAAGGTAATACACCCAGTAAAAAACAAAATAACGTTTTGAGAAGATCATAAACTGCATATGTAAAATAGAATAGATTATTATATAAAATTTTCCAACAATGCCTTGCAAAACAATATGGCACTGTGGGATGGACCACCCCCTTAGCTACGCCATTGCTATTACAGATAACTTTTGGAGGTATGATTTTTATCGTTATCTGAATTAATTTTTGAGTGCTCTAACTCTCGATTCAGATTTAGGTTTTGCGATAATCTTAATGATAGTTTGATCTTTGACATCTTTATTTTTTTGAGGACCCTAAAAGCGAAACAAAATAAATTGTTCTTTTTATAACATTTTTTGAATTATTCAGCAATAAGTTGCTTTCCTTATTATTTAGAAGGAAAAAGTGTTTTACAAAACAGACACGCCTATGTTAATCCTTGGTTGTCCTGATATTTCGTATTTAATTAATCTATAATCTTACATGTCGTCCAATAGCACCGGTAATTAATTTGATAAATTGAATTCCTAATCATAATTAAGCCTGCAGAAACGAGTGCTTTCGCAGTAGCGTACGGCTCGGTTACTATCAATATTAAAAATAATGTATGTAATTACTTACTATTTTAGTTTGATTGTGTTGTTGATGTAGATTGATGCAAAAATTTGCTTATTATTACCATGGCTTTTATTGATTACTCAGTCACACTCTTACGGCGATGTGAAAATATATTGGTGGTGTATTTGGAAAATGAGCGTTTTTGTACGCGTGTGAATCCCGATTTCGGGTATATCCAAATGCTTTCGAAATATATCATCGCCGCCAATGAGTGCGCACTCGTTCCTGCAGACTTAGTCCTAATACACTTTCTATTGCTTTTCTTGATTTATTAACTCAATATAAGTCCATTAGTTTAATTGTATTATCTATACTGTAGATCATTTATTTAATATTCGATAAAATAGGCCATGCGTTACTTAAATTTCGCGTTTGAAAATAATTTAATACGTAGTATTTTCATAAATATTTCTTTTGAACCTATAAATTAAAAATTCTGCAAAAAATGAAAATTTTCTATTCGTATCAGAATATTTAAGAAATTGTTCTGAAATTAGCTTGACTTTCTAGAGGTGATGAGTATAAAATGTTTTTTTTTCTTTAGTCTGATGAGATAAATTTTAGTTTTAATAACATGATTTCTCCTTTAGATGAACTTTTACAGAAAAGTTTGATTTGTTCTTTATACTTTTATTATTGTGTTTGATTAGTTTGGGGCTATCAATAGACTTATAGGAATCATTTATCAAAAAGGGTAGATTGAACTTTGAGATTGTTGGAAAGTTGCTGAACTTTTGACACTAAAAACTTATTCCTAGACGGAAATTATAACTAGATAACACAAGTAGATGATTAATGAGATTAACGGTTTATCTATTCTTTTTTTTCCGTTAATATTATTTTATTACTCAATTTAATATAATATTATTTCCGTCGTTAGAGGACGATATTTTTCGTAAATAAAGTTTGTGCTATCGTTGCTAATCTAAATTCTTTTAAAAAAATCTCTCAAGGAATATGTGGAACGTTTGGCGAACTGTGCTGGAGGAAAACGAAAAATTGGCTAGAGCCAGGTTAGCTGCCGTAGAAGTGTTCCAACAGCAAATCGCAGATGATGCGAAAATATTGCGGGCACAGAAAATGGCAGCAGCCAGAAAGGTGAGGTTGGTCTTTTTCGGCATCGTTTAGAGAGCGGGGAAGAATACTCTAACGCATAATAATGATTTTTAGTGCGTCGAACAGTTAGCTTTAGTGCAGAAGGAATTGCAAACGTGTATTCAGGATGTAGACAAGACGAAAAAGTTGTATTTTGACGAAGAACACAGTGCCCATGACGTTAGGGACAAAGCAAGAGATATTGAGGAAAAGTAAGTATTTCTTTTCTTCTACTTCTTCTTACTATTATGTTTTCTTATTTTAATTGTAATATGATTTTTCACTAAGTTCGTGTTTTTAGAATTTTAATGGTTTATTAATTATTGGTAACAACAATAAAGAAATTTAAAATTTATAAGCTCTAAAATAATAAAAATATTAATAATAATTACATACTTAAATAGCAAATCTTCAAAAAATTAAAGAATGTGGTTATCAATGTTCTAATAATTGGTAAAAATATATCAGATATCTTGCGTTTTGGCTCTTATTAAGACCGATAGTTTTCACCTTCTCTGCACTTCAATATTGTGAATATATTAAACTTCAAACATTTATATTTTTAACATCTTTCTAAATAGGACATGTGTATATTTTTATTGTAGATATCAGTTTTTTTTTTATTTTCTACGTCTTTGCTTCTAATCGATATACTATATTTACCAAGCATCCAAAACATCTAATCCATGCATGTAAACTAGATAGGCCAAAATTATACGTAGAAGTCAGTATTACAAGCCACCTTTTGAAGGTCGTTCCTATTCTTAAGGGTAGCATTGCATAGGTAGCTCTTGAGTTGATATTTCTGCGACTATTACATACTTTTCCATCTGCCATTGTCAAGTGTTAGTCCATAACTAGTTTTGTAGTTTTTGAATTTGGCCTTGGGTTATGCCATAACGTCAGGAATTTTCCCTTGTACTTGTATTAGTTTTTGTCATTTGTAAAGGCGCCATAGAAATTGTATAAATAATAACGAATCAGCCTTAGTACTACTTGCATTATTTGTCGGTTTTTTATTGTACATGCTTTGACCAGATAACTCATCATATCTCCATTTCAAAATAAGCTGTACTAATGGAGAAGTTTCAGTGCCAACTTTATACTGTTTCAAAACCTCTTCCTGCGCAGAAATGAGGCGTTCAATGATATGATTAAGTAATGCCTGGAGATCAATTTTGGCGGATGTGCCTGATGTTTTGATAGTAGCTTCTTTAAGATATCGCTTTTTTGTTGTGAAATCTGTTAATATTGCAAATATACTTATATTGCTTTTTGGTTAATTTTATTTGGCAGTATCAACGCTAAAGCCTCTTCAGCTGCCAATTTTGAAATCGGTTTTTCTCGTGACACAGGCTTTTTCTAATTTACTTGCTCTGGTCGAAAAAGATTGTAGTTCCTGTACAATAGAAGCAGCATCTCGTTTTCCTTCTGTGCGTAAGCTCATTTGAGCCGTGAACATTAATTCGCTACGGCTAGTTGTTTGCAAAAGTTTCTCTACCTTTTTCTTTTTAATTTTTATGCACCTCAGCAAAAATGATTCTTCGGGTCGACCAGTTTTGGTAGAAACTTAACACGCCCAGCTTTAAGAATATTGATAGAAATACTTCTTTCTCCAGCCAGTCACCGTTTTTTTTTAAAGAAATTTGTATATAATACGATAGTTTAGCTAGGAACATTTACTACAATGGAAAGCACTGCATTCTTAACTTGCAGCTCGCTTGTAATAGCTATTACAAGCGAGCTGCTTTCTATTCGAAGATAAGTTTAATTCGACATACCGATTTCATTTCGAAACTTCGACAATTAAATATGTAATGCGGACGTTCATTCATTTAAACGATGATTTAAATGCCTTACGTTCATTTGGATGCTTGCCAGGTCGGCGGAGTCTTCGTTCGCGTAGCAAACATTTAAAATTCAGCACATACAAACACTTAGAACTTAGAAGCAGCACGTGTGCGATGTTACACGTCTATTGTGCAGTATATACCTATGGCAGAATAAGTTTTAGTCAAGCGCCTAAACTATATGTTATACAGGGTGTGTGAAGATTTGCGTTAAAGCTTTGCGTGGTGTGATTCTTTAAAGCGGAAACATCACGTTTAAGTCTTCAGGAATTATTAGTAATATCGCAAAGGAGTATTACGTTATTTGGAAGAAGGAGTACTGAAACACTCATTTAGTTGAGGTAGTTACTCCAATTAAAATTTATATTTAAATACAGTTGTTTGAAACAAGTAATTCTGTTGATTTAGTTTGATTGGTCTAAAAATCTATTTTGTTAAGGTAAACAAACTTATTGTTTTATTCAAATATATAGCAACTGCGAGGAAAGTTCAATAAATACTTGGCCTTGACATTTTTATGTGTAAAATTCATTTTATTTTTCAATATACTTTCCTTTGAGGTCGATATATTTAGTCCAACGTTTTTCTATCTTTCGTATCTCATCTAAAAATCTAAAAATTTTTGCAACCCAGCAAAATAGGCGTTTGTTTCTGTGATCACTTCATCGTTTGAACCAAATAATCGCTGGAGCCTAAATTTGGCGAAAGTGCAAAAGTAATTCGTATCCTAATTCATGGAATTTTGTTATGGTGACAATACAAGTGTGTACACGTGCATTATGTTAAAGAAACTGAATTATTTTCATCGTTAAATGCATTGTGATCCAATAAGTTGGCACAATATTCGCCATTAATCGTTTTGACTTTTTCAAAATAGTCAACGTGTATTATGCTGTGCACATCTCAAAACACTGTAGCCATGCCATGCCTTGTTGGCCGATAAAGTGGCCTCTTTGGTGCCACAAAAAACCCACTGTTTGAAGTGTTTTTGGTCTCTGGTCTGCTGTTATGAATCCATGTTTCGTCAACAGTTATGAATTGACGCCAAAAATCATTTGGATCTTTTACGTTTAAATGAGTTGTTAAAATGTTATGCACCCGGTCAATTGAGATGTCCACAGCTTCGTCATTCTCACGTAGTTTCAATCGCAGAGCATTGCAGAGCAGCAAAAGCAATATTATTTCGACAATAGGTTTCAGAGAATGTTTTTTGCAGATAGAATTTCAGCCGAGCTTTAAAAAATCTGTTTTTCATCTTAATTTTCCGGTAGTTCGGGGAATCTGTGTTTGTTTTATAGATTTTTCCTATTATTATTTATAAATCCCTAACGTAAGCTTCATTTCGTACAGAGCCTTTTTTTTATTAAACCGAGTACCGGAATTATCAATATTTTTGTTTGACACTTCAGGCCTATCGCAGCTTTTGTTAAAGGAGCATTGTATTTTAAACGATGTAGCTGGCCGCATTCAACTCGAAATGTATTTTTAAATTTTCTCTTTTGTATAGTGGCTTCACATTTTTTTAAGCACAGGAAAAACGAATCTGATGCATATTGATAAGCTAGTTTTATGTTCGGCTATCATACTTAGAAGTCGTGTTTCAGTATCCATAAAACGCGAATCTGCGTTCCTTTCCCGTTCTTTTTGTTTAACTTTGTTTATGCGAAGAAATCTATCGATGGTTGTTTCAAACAACAAAAGTTGATAATAACAAACTGTGGCTATTATAATTTGACTACTTCAGTTCTAAAAATCCTTTGTCAGTTCAACAATAGCCTGATGTTTGATGTTTCGAAATCAAATAACTAACGTATATAATATGCAATATATAATATACTGTTAATGTGATAACAATCAGCAAATAAAAAGTATAGATATAGATAAATACAAAACATAGCTTAATATTCTCGCATTTTCACAATAATTATAACGCTATTAAACCGTTTGTTTGACACGAACCTCTACCTCAGTTTATTTGAATAACGGATTCGTATTGCATTTGCAATGATGTGTACTCGGAGTAATTGTGTTTACTTCATTGTATATTAGTAATGGTCGACTTGTTGAATGCGTGTTGTTTAAGCTTTGTGCTATACTTAGTATCTCATATATACATTCACAATTTCAGTTAATTTTTGAATCTGGTGGAAAGCTGCAGATGTACTCTTTGTTTAAAAGATTGTGCTTGCAGATTATGTTTACTGTTAAGTATCTAACTTATTTTTATACACCTGAATAGAATCGAAGCAAAATTTTCTTCTGTTATGCTTTACACTTTTTAAGTATTTAATTTCACAACAGTTGCAAATTATGAGAAATCGCAGAGATGAAAGCATGGATAGAACAAACAAATAGATATTAATAGAATTGAGAAGATAATAAAATCCTGCTTGTTGAACATGTCGAGTCATTGTACATGCGAGAGGCCAGAGTAAAGTGGCGATCAAATCAATACCGTCTTGTAGCCATTCTGCAAGTATATGCGGGAATATTAGGTGAATTCTTAGTAAACTGTGTGACCGAAACGAAAATTATAATTCATCTTAAAGTTTCTTTCCAAATGTTTATTTTATTCCAGTAAACCAACCAAGTCTTCTTTTCTCAGAGTTTCTGCAGGGTGTTAAAAAGAGTGTCACAAACCTCGTATGGTCTAAAATATGCATAAAAGTCTTAATGGATGGTTTAGGAGTTAAGGTTATTCTTTTCTCTTGCATTTCTATTTCTTTCCATCAGCTGAGGAAAAAATGAGCGCTCCTCTTGTTTATTTCACCGTCTAGCAGATATTGATGAAAGTAAAGAACTTAAATTAAGCAGTATAAATAGTTTCTTCTTCTAATATGTTGTTGTAATATCTAACGAGAGCTGGTGGAAGATAATAGGAGATAAAAGTTACTTTTACTTTATTTCAACCTGTATTCCATAATGTTGTTTTCGTAACTACAATTATTGTAACAAACACACAGCAATAGTTAGCAAATAACACTGTACACTTTACACAGTGGAGTTAAATATCAACTGATTATAAATCCATCAACTTTTCATATACAAATTTGCTAACGTGAACCATTTAATCCATTTCAGACTGAAAAAGAAAAAGGGTTCGTTTTTTCAATCAATCACGTCGTTACAGAAAAACAGCGCCAAAGTGTCGTCGAAGCGAGAACAATTGGAGGAGAAGTCGACGGGTGCGCGGAACGATTATCTGCTGTGTTTGGCAGCCGCGAATGCCCACCAAACGAGATACTTCCTCGTCGATCTGCAGCTGGCGATGACTACAATGGAGAACGGCGTTTACGAAAAGGTCGCCGAATACCTAATGCTGATGGGTCGTACCGAACTGCTCACCTGTTCCGCCATGCAGAACTCGTTCGGTACGATCAGAGATCAGGCCAAGCAGCTGACGAGGGAGTACAATTTGCAATGCTGCTATCTGTACTATCCGGTGCTCAAGCAGCACATTCAGTACGATTTCGAAGCGTGCGATAACGACCCCGTAGCCGTGGTGACCGCCGATCACGAATCAGCCGCCGCTACTCTCAGCAAAGAGGCGAGGAGGCTCGCCAATAAGATAGCGAGGGAGAATAATAATATCAAGGAATGTTTTCGAAAGTTGCAGAATTACAGCGCTATGAGGGAATCAGGTCAAAAGGTAAGATAACAACCCAGCTTAAATTTAGACATTTATACCGCTAAATGCGATAGTAATTTGCTTTTATTCCTTGAGAATATGAAAGATGCTAATTATTCGCAAGTACCCCCAAGGCGTATGCAAAATTTTCATGGAAACGAGAATGAAACTTTGTGTGATCTTAAACCATACAAACTAATTGGACCTGCGTTTATTTCGGATTTATTGTCTTTAATTTTTTTGTTAGATTCTAAGCGTAAGTTAATGAAATTATTATCTTTGTCAAAGTAAATAAGCGTGCTACGTGAACAACACCTGTATCCTTACCATGTTCGAAAAATGCAAGATCTTACCGCATTTAACTACGTCTGTAACATTTTATTACCAATTTTAGGAGATTTTTCGACTGTTTGTATTTTTTTCAAATAAAGTAAAGAGTCTTCTAATTTTTTTGTTTTTTTGTTTGGCTATTTGCCACGGGGATTGCTTGACTTGAACTGTCGAGAGCTTTTGGTTAAGAGTTGCTTAAAATTCGTTAGTATACTCCAATCCAACATGAACTGAAATAGGAAATAGGAAATGAGTATTAAACAATTCTATCTCCAGAAACTGTTTACAGAAGGTACACGTTTTTTATGATGTGTGTAAAAAAAGTACGAAGTTCATTTCCGTCTTTCAAGGTAAGCAAACATTCTCACCTTGCCCGCCTCGCCCTCTGTCTGGTCATAGTATTGAAAATTACTGAAATTCAAGTATTGCAGTACAGTAAAAACGATTTTTCGCAGCAGACATTTCATATTGCCTTGTGTTAAATGCGTTCCTGTTCAAATTACTACAATAAAGAAATTAAAATTGGACTCGATGCGAGTTCAAAGTAATTAGAGGATTTAGTCTTTTTATTTGACTTTGCAATTAAAATAATGCATGTGGAATTTCAAGCATGCCTATACGGAAACGTTGGATTCGACTCCTAACTGGGGTTTGAAAATTTTCAAAAAATTAATTACGTCGGAAAACCTCTACCTTCTAGTTTTATACCATTTTAAAGATTGCCTTCGACAGTGGAATTTTGTGATTTCACATTTTTGAAATGCCAATTAGCTGCAAAACACATGACTGTTGTTTTTACAGCATCATAAATTGTTTTCCTCCACCATGTTTGAGGATCCCTCTATTTATATCATAATATCGACATTTATTATTTCTCCTAATATACCTGAATGTCACACAAAATCCCAAAATGCATAGGTTTCATTACCATATGTATTTAAATTCCATGTAAGAATGTATCTTCGTAATGTAAAATAATGTCGATTCGTCGATGTCGAGATTCCACTGTTGAGGACACTTACTATTTTGCAGTAATTGACCCGGGAACTCTCTACTTCCGGCTAGAGCTAGACCAGAGTCTGTTAGCTGTCTTACTACTTACAGCAGTAATGCTATTATGTAGGGGTTTGTTGTGCTTATCCGCAAGGGCGGGAGCTTTCTTGGTAGGTGATGTCACAGGTTATGGGTTGTCGTCGGTGTTCCAATTGATGACGTCTCTAATTCTTGTTATTCTCGTTTTAGAATAATTGAAACATTTACTTTTGCATTTTATGTTGCTTTCATTAACAGTTTACTCAAGCCTAAATGATCATGTAGTACGAACACATCAGTAAAGTTCGCCACTTTCCGTGCGCCTCACTGGCGTCGGTATGGAAGTGGTCGTTCGGGTGTGTAATTTGTAATATATGCGCAAGCGATCTTACTTCTATACTTACATCGATAACAAAGTCGTCGTTTCGCGTCCCCACTCCAACGCATAGTCTAATAAATTTGCGCATATATTACGAATCACACACCCGAACGACCACTTCCATACCGACGCCTGGGAAGCAAACGGAAGGTGGCGAACTTTACTTATGAATATCAATTTGATTATATAATACAGACGGTAATAATTAACTTTTACCTTCGAAAAATATGAATATGAGAACTTGTATAATTTGGAGGTACTGCTGAAAGCAGTAATAATGATAAATAATAACAATTGTCTCTGCTAATTTCGTGAAACGTACGGAAAGTGACGAATTTCAGTCATCAGACATAGTATTTGTACTCTCATACTACTACTCTTGCGTCTATTATGGCTTCTATTTATTTACTCTGGATATTTTTAGATAAATCGCGTGCCCCCGATAGATTATGTACTATAGATTTGTATTCAAGCGATTTATACCCATTATGATAGAGTAAATCAAGTGTAAACAAGTCATTACTCTTACGACCGGTTTATTACCTGCGTGTATAACATATAGCTGGCAGGCAATTAATAGATACGTATTCGTGTTGAATCCATTGATTTGTTTGAACGTATTTTTGGTATTTAATGTGTTTGAATTTTGATAAGGAATTTCTGTATAGGTCTGGATGATGGATTGAAATTACCAAGATTTTTTTAACGCGAACACCTTATCGTGGGATTGTTGAGAAAGGCGTTAGTACTATGAACGTTAGTAACAGATTAATCTTAAAATCACTTTATCATATGTGCACGAATTTGGTTCGGATATAAAGTTACTGATTATTAAGATTTAAATCTTCCTCACTGATTTAGTTAGAGCAGATTTTTACCTAAAGTATATTACAAATTAATACTTAAATCCCAAAGATTATGGTATCACTTTACAGCTTTATCAAATGAATTCAATTTCCTTTAACTTATCCGTAATTATAGACAAAGATCATATCATTTACGTTTGGCTCTTTTAATTAATATTAAAGTAGTTGGTAATGCAATAATTTTGAATATATTAAAAAATAAACTGGGGGCATTTCGTCAATATGAAATTAATGTTAGCCTCACTGGGAGAAGTTACCCTATTTTAAACTAAATCCAAATTGTCCATCAGCTAAGGTCTAAATTTAAATTTGTACAAATTATCTGTTTCGATTCAATTCAATTTTTCATAATTATTGTCCGTTCGCTCGCGAAAATTAATTTTTTGGATATTATACAACACAAAAGTATCGGCAATTTACGCACTACACAAGTTTGATTAATTATTCCGGGACGGCTGTTTTGAGGATACAAATGATTCACATTCTCAACCGGTGACCGAATGTGAACCATTCGTATTCTCGAAACGGTTGTCCCGGATTAATTAATTAAACTTGTGTGGTGCATTTAACATTTATATTAAACCTATTACTTTCTTTGACGATCTTCAAACTTCCTCTTTGTGTGTTCTTTTTTTTTGCTGTTGAAGGTTGCAGAACGTGTCATCTCTTTTCGGCATTGAACATTCCGTAGCGGTCAGCATCAGATTTTTGTGTAGTGTTGTGGGACTCCGGTGGAATAATACACTTTTTCTTCGTACTATTAATTTTATTGTTAACTGAACTCGGTTTTTATGGTTGTGCCCTTACTTGATACAAATCGATACTATATCTGTGTATTCTAATGCTTGAACCAACTATTTATGTCTACCGTTAGATAAAACTGTTTACATTTTGCCAGACATAAACAGTTCTGGTTCTCACATAGATATGTCTCGTTTCTCCCGCGAGTATTCTGTTTACATAAGTATTAGAAAAAAATAAGAAATTTTAGGTAGGTATATAACAGTAGTTGTGGAAAAACGGCATTCACTAAGAGCTACCAAATTTACCTATTTTGCTTTTATATAATTTTACAATTGCAATAGTTTGCAATTGTAGCAATAGCAACAATAGCCCTAGTGGGCTGTTGTATTGCTCTGTATTAGATAAATACAGAGAATCTCTTTACATTTTCTTTCATTCTGCATATATTATGTATGACTATCTAAGTCGGCCATCCCCGAATATAGCGTTTAATGCTTTTTTGCACACATAAAATAAAAGCTTTCAATACGCATTTCTGTTGACTGCAGCAAACTACGGTTTAGAACGTTTAGTTTACCAATGAAGTAATTAAACCAAAATCTCGGACATTAACTTGTCAAATTTCTGAAATTTTCCATTCAATGAATAATAGAAGTAATAATAAACAAAACAGTGCGAAGAAGAAAAACGTACATTTACATAACATGAAACCTAGTAAAGTTTCTCCATTTAAAATAATGCAAATTTGTTTTTTTTTTCCGCCGAAACAAGTTATTGATGTCGTTGATCCTTCTAGTTACTTCTATCATTTATATTATTATTAATATGCTGTAAATTTCTCTTGAATATAATGTAGAAGTTGAATATAAGGGATCCTTGATTAAAGCGATGTAGGCTATGGGGATATAATAATCAAGAATAAAATATTTATGTACATGTTAATATTTTTATAGGGGAGATTATTGCCAAAAATCTCCAAATGGAAAGAATTTAATTTCTATTTTATTTTTTTTTTATAACTGACATGATTTACAATTTATTAACTATATTTTCTCAAAAATTATCGATAAGCTGATATATCTTATTCGATATTATCTTGTATTTAAATTGTAGTTATCGATTTACTGACGCAAAATTTTTACATTTTAGACCAATACCAGGCATATTTTATCGTCTTTAATTGTGCCAGAAACGTCAGAGATATTGAGCGTTCTCATTTCTATTTAATATCCCCCCGGAAAATGTTTTGGATTGGCTCCAAAATAAATTTTTGTGAAAGGATGTTATTTCAATTAAAGAGCTTTCAAATTCTCATTTCACTTTTATTAAATTCTTTATTTGTAATAAACCGCAGCGTTTATGGGACGAGATAATTTATTCTCTAGAATTATTTCTATTTGATAGTATATTTTTCCGTATGCACTATACACTGTGTATATAAAGTATGGAATAAATTCTTTATTTCCCAAAGTAAAGACATTTTGAAAATATTCTCAGGCACTTTAAAATCAGTGCGTGAACCTTTCGAAATAATTATTATGTAGAGTCTTTTGTAAGAATGCTGTAGGTTACTTTTTAATATTTATTATTATATATTATTTTATAATATATATTATTTTAAAAATGCGTTTATCTGTAAAACAAAGGATTGACAAGTTCTTATATTAATTGGGTGTGGCGATAAATTGCGAACTCAACAAGAAATATGTGTTTTGATTAATGTTAAATATCCAAAACAACCTATAAATCAATCAAAAGTGAGCAAAATTGCAATAAAGTTTAGGGAGTTAGGTACCGTAGAGGATCTACCCAAGTCACGACGTCCAGCGCTTGACGAGGATAGTAAATTAAACGTTTTATTGCATATAAAAGATATTCCACGTAACAGCGCTCGACAGGTTAGTCGAGATCACGATGTTCCTTTTACGTCCATACATAAAATATTAAAATATCACGAGTGGAATCCCTTGAAGATTCATCCTGTACAAGAATTATCAGACGTCGATCCGGATCGAAGAATGCAATTTAACGAAACAATGATGAACAAGTAATAATGATTCTCTTTTCGCCAAAAACATTATTTTTTCCGATGAATGCACTTTTGTATTAAATGGTGAAGTCAACTAACGGAATTGTAAATATTGGGCAAAAGAATATCCTAAATGGATGCGAGAACATCGTACTCAGCATCCACAAAAAATCAATGCGTAATCAGGAATTGGACCCTATTTTTTTAATGGCACTGTAAACGGGCCAACATATCTACAGTTTTTAATTAACTTTCTTTTTCCAACTTTAATGAATAAATATTCCGGCAATATTGATGAAGTTTTATGGTATGAACAAAATGGGGTGCCGCCGCATTATGTAGTCGATGTTCTAAAATATCTTGACCAAGTTTTCCTAAACAATTGTATCGATAGACGAGGACCCATAGAGTAGCCACTAAGGTTTTCAAAACTGTTAATGAATGTACAAGCCAAAAAAAAAATATATAGGATGTTCCATTTAAAAAACATATCGATGACGTCGTATTTAAAAAAGTGACGACATTACAAACAGATGTAATACACAATACCAAGCACGCCTAAGGATTTTTTCAAAATGTCTTTACTTTAGGAACTAAGGAACTTATTCCACACTTGATGTGTGTACAGTGTACAGTGTACAATTCTTTCATCGTGCTTAATCTAAAAAGTTTGTTTAACTTTTTTTCCCGTCTTTGAACAATTGCAAAACATTACGGCTCCACCTAGTTTGTCATTCCTTTTATTCATTGTTTCATTGCCGCTAGTTGTATTTCAGACGGATCCCAGCGATCCCAACGGTCCAGATTTAGAGACGAAAATTGAAGAGATGAGATTAAATATTAGAAGGTCGGAGACTGCAAAGATGAAAGCGGAAGCTCGGATAGAGACTCTAAGGACCGGAGGCGTTAATGTAGACGAATGGCTGCAGGAAGCGGAAACCCTAAACGTTCAAGACATTCAAAGGTCCACCAGTTCTTTATCGATGCGAACAGACGCTTCGGGTACCGGCGTAAGTGTTAAAAGCAATTATTGTAACTTGGGGAAGTGGAGTGTGTAACTGTATTGTGATGTTCTTGCGACTTCATTTGAGATTAGATGATTGAAAATTTTTGCTAAAATTTAATGGAAAGATACGTACCATAAGTTATTTTCGCTTATTCTTTAGATTTTTTTCTGTTTGAATAGAATTATGACATTGGATGAATTTTATCATATTCCGCAAATTTGTTTAAATTCATTGTTGTATGGATTAGTTTTTATTATCGATTTCTTGTATCAATGTAAGAATTACAAGCTCTTACTTTGTTAAGTGCAAATTGTAAATTCTCAATATAAGTAGTTATATAGGGAGAATCATAACGGGCGGAATAAACCGAACTCCGGACTGAGGGAGTTTAACTTTTTAATGTAATGAAATAATTTTTGCCCACCATGCCTGATTTTGTATTGGATTTAACAGTTCTTCCGTTTACTGGATCTTAGCATTATAAAACTTTGATGGTTTGTTCAACTCGTTATGATTTACCCTTCAAATCATTATAACCGGTTTAATAATTTATGAACTATGATAAATTTTTTTTTGTTACAAGTCCAAGCAAATAAAACAGATTTTCTTGCTTTACTCCTGCTAAGCCATTTTTCTGTTAATGTATTAGTCTTCTTGTGATGATTTTTCCTTCGTCTTCATTTCCCAAGAGATTTTCCTAATCCAAACTATTTAAGCTGTGATATTTTGTTACATGGAACTTTCTATTTCCTGCGTTCGTTGCATTCACTTACGCTTTATATGATCTTTTTTAACCGATTCTCTTATTCCTTTATCGTTAGTTTCATGTCATTTGCTTGTTAAGCTTTTTTATTTCCTGATACCAAAATGTACAATATTCATTCGGGTACTTAATTATTTCTTTTTGATGAAACCAGAGACGCCGCTTTTTCTTTTGGAAACTATAAGGGATAGAGATTGTAATGCAAAGTTTTATTTATATTTCTTTTCAAGTTTTGCTCTAGCAATTGCATTTCTCCAAATGTAAATATCTTTTACTTTAGGCGAGAAGTAACGCAACTTGTATGTTTAAACAAAGAACTGTAAGGCAGATTTTTGTGTTAAGTATTTTACAGAATTAGTACTGCTTTGCTGCTACGAAAGTCGTCTGCTGGTTTACAAATAAGCTCTTTCATAAACGCAGAAGTTGACATTGTGCATATATCCATATGCAAGGTGGACCATAAGCCAGTTGTCAAAAATCCATTTAATGCAATAATGCTAAACAAATGAAAATACAAATACACCGACCCAGTTTCCTCAAATCTTAAATTTAATTTGCGAATACCTTGTCGAGATGAAAGTTGGATGTTTGGAAAACGTTCCACAAAGAAATCACAAACATCACTGTAATTATGGTCATGTTTCCACCATGTTTGCAAAACAAATACACGCTGTTCTGTAGTTAGCTTTCTATTCATTGTTTCTCGGGTGGATACTACACACTCGTCAAGTTCGCCAAGTAAATCAAAATCCAACGATGACTAGTGACAACTGACTTATGGCCCACCTTGTATGTTACTTTATTTCTGTTAATAATCATCCCATAGAATGAAATGGCTACCTATTAATCGAAATATCACATATTATCTATTTCTATGTACGTTTTTAGGATCACGCGAATTCGGATCCCTTCTACGATAGTGACTTCGCTGACGAGCAGACCTCAATGCCTCTGGAACGTATGGACCGCGAGGATAGCCATAAAGATGATAGCCAAGAGGTCGACGGTGAGTGGGGTAGGCAACGACTTTGTCTTACACAAAGTGTTTGGCATGATGTTCGTTGCACAAATTGTCTTGTCGCACTAGTTGTCTTTTTTTCTTTTGACGTATAAAATCGTTTTCGGATACTGATTGTAGCTATGTTAGAACAAGAAAGACAGCGGATAGAACAACTGACGGCCGGCTGGGAAGATCCGACGCAAGTAGATTGGGGCGCGGACGACGGCAGCCAGACAGAGAGTATACCCAGGGAAAGGACGCCATCGGAACCAGTGATCAAGTGTACTGCTCTGTATTCTTATACGGTTAGCTTCCTTTTTATCCAGCTTTTGAAGTGTAGGAGTAATATGTAATGTGAATCACTCTGAAAGAAGATATTGTATCAATAGTTGCTTTTGCTATTCTATGGAAATTGGAATGAAAAGGTTAATTCCTAAACAATAGAACAAATATAGACCTTTTTTTCAAATGGTAGATTTAATAGACATAGCCAGTCAAATGCGGACGAAAATCCATTTCAAACAGTTTAATTGTGAAAAAAAGATACTTTTTGTTGATATATTTAGAAAAAAAAAAAACATAATTTGGGTAATGACCATTTTTTTTAAACAATTTTTTTTTCTGTGAGCAAACTTTCTCTATATTCTTTGCAACACATCCTTACGGATGAATTGTACTTTTTTCGAATAATTACATAAAGTCACACTGTTAAGAGAAGCAAATCACATATATTCAGATTCGGAGATCAACAACATTCTTGGCCAAAGCCGCTAATTTTTTCTTTTTATGAATGATAAATGAATATGGAATGTTCTACTGTTCATTTTACCGTTGTAATTGGAGTGAGAGCTCCTCATTGGTTTGATTCACTTAAACCAATCTCATCTCCAATACCCACTATTGAGCAACTTCGCTGCATATTATTTCCTGTATGAAAACTATTTAATTTACAATTTTAACAATTCAGTGAGTTTTCTTTTTTTTCGGATTGTTTTAGGCTCAAAATCCAGATGAACTGACAATCGTTGAAAGTGAACAATTAGAAGTAATAGGCGAAGGAGATGGCGACGGTTGGTTACGTGCGAGAAATTACAAAGGCGAAGAGGGATATGTGCCGCACAACTACTTAGATGTTGAAACTGAACATACGACAACGACCCCGGGTCTCGTTACCCAAATTTCTTTCTCTTCCGTTGATTACACCGTCGATAATGAAGACGAAACCAATCAATCCCCAGAACAAGCATCCGTCATAGCCGCTGTTCCTCAAGAGCCCACAATAGAGGCGATATCGTACTGCTGTGCCCTCTACGATTACGATGGTGAAGGCGACGAAGAGTTAACGTTTGAAGAAGGTCAGGTTATTAAAGTAAGTATTAACCTCAAATCCTTTTTTAAGACATCCGCACCTTGGATACGTTAAGTACTATATCCTCTGTTTCTTTTTGCTAAATTTCGCTAAATTATCTCCCAATGGATAGTTAAACATCTTACCATCTTGAACTTCAAAACATTCAACAAGTGTTCCCTTTTAATTACTAATCATAGATATGATTGAAACTTTTTCTAGGTTTTTAGCAAGCAACCTCATGGAGTAGATGACGGTTGGTGGCAAGGCGAAGTAGAAGGTCGTATAGGAAACTTCCCTTCTTTAGTAGTAGAGGAATGCGATGAATATGGTGAACCTTTAACGAATCAATGGAATGAAACCCCTCCTTGTTCAGCGCCACCTGTTTTTACCCCGCCCGAAGTACCGGAATTTTTGCGGGGAGATGACGGCGTACCGGAGGAGATATCGCCCGTCGAAGAAAGCCAAATTGTCGTCAATAAGCAGCCCGAACCCGAAGTTCCGCCAATAGTTATAGAGACAACGAATGCGAGATTCTCGATGGAGCTGAGTCGGGATCAGCAAGAGCAGTATGGTTCTCAATTCCAACCAGATAGCGTCCCCAGTAAGTCTTTTACTGTCCTCCCGTCTTCGTTCATCATTGTAAAATTAATGTTCGTCTGTTTTTTCGCTTCTTAGCAATAGATGTTCGTCACGTCAATGAGGTAGGTGTATACTGATGGCTTCTTGTAGTATACGATTAGTGTCCTTGTAGTTGAATGGCGAACAGCTATATGTAGACGAAGTATTATAGACGTGTTTTACAAAGGGATAATCTTAGACTAGGTAGATCTTTTCATCGTAAATGTAGTCTTCCTTAAAATATTTATTAACGGGAAAGCTTATTCGTTAATTTGCATATCTTAGTCCTAAGACATGTTTCTAACATCTGGAGATATGCTGATAAGTAGGTTTCTAAAGGTCAATCTGGGAAGGCATGTGTTTCTTGGCATCAGAGGCCTTAAGAGTTGTCTGGCTTGTCGTTTCGAATGTTGTGGTATACTGTGAGACAACCAGCGATACAAGGTGGAGTAGAAACACTCTCGAAACAACGCTGATGACGCTGGGTAGAAAGAAACATGTCCGTGGATAGTGCGTTTTTTCTCTCCTTGTATTGATTTTGCCGTTGTAAATGATTGCATCAATATTAATATTTTATTTGAAGACTTTCTTTGAAAATTACTCAGAAATTATCTACTTTCTGCTTCCTTTTTGAGAAATGAAATATATAATTTGGATTTTTTTTGCACTAGTTGCGGATAACTTTAAATGATTTTTGGCCTGACGAGATGGGCTCTTTTGGGAGCTCCTGGATTGTTGCAGGCTTGTTTTCCTAAACTATTTCCTTCAGGTACCCCCAAAGGAAGTAGTCTGGAATTGTTAAATCTCTCGAGCTTGAAGACCTGTTGAAATTAGCAAATTTAAGCGTGGGCTAAAAATGTTGCTCAAAAGTGCCATACTCTATCGAGCACAGGAACTATAGCTTCCGTTTATCCTCAATAGCTGATTTCATTAAGTATTCGATCATATCTCGATACCGCTCTGCAGTAATGGTTTCCGCGACACCTTCCTCGTTTCCGAAATAGTATTGACCGATTTGTACGCCATATAGTACATTATATTGGATACAATTCACGATGGAGGATTTTCACTAGCCCATATTCTGTAGCTTTGCTTGTTTACGAATCCATTTCGATGAAAAAGCGCTTCATCGTTATCAGCTTTTATCTGGAAACAATTGCAATTGTTACAGTTGGCATCCTAGTGATGTTAGATTTTTGCAGCTAGACACTTTTATAGTAAATACTTTAAGGTGATTATAATATTTTTTAATAGATATTAAGCGAAATCGGGATATAAGCCTTATTATTTTAAACAGTTTTCTTATTATTCTAGCATATATGTGTAATTTGATATTTAATGTATTGTAGTTATGACTTCCCTAATGTTAGTTACGTTTAATTTCTTTGTCTATTATCTATTCTGTGTGTAAGTTATTGTCTGTCAATTATATCACGGTGTGTTTATTAGCTTTTGCCTTTAATGTTACATACCATCAATGAGTTATCATGATTAAACCTCCTTTGTATTATCTAATTTCCATAGGATGGCGAAGAAACAGCAGCAGATGATAGCGGCGAATTTGGATTAGGCGTAGCGCAAATCGTTATAACGGCAGCGACACCAATGGTAGAAGATGGGGATCATTCATTTCCAGGCCCGGAAGAAGAAGCACCAACGAATCACGCAACTGAGGAAGAACAATCTAAGATAAATTCGGAAATATCAACCGAAGACGACATAGATAAGGACCATGTACAGCAACAACAACAACAACCAATAAATGCATTGCCCGAAGAATACACCATTCCTAAATCTATAAGTCAGCAGGATTCAGACACAATAATTAGCGAGGATATCGAAGAGAAATCCGCCATAGACGATCAACCGGATTCGATACAGTATCCGGTGAGCAGTAGTACGGAAGGCGATGGCGAAACTACGGGACCAAGCACGGCGGAAAATTCGATAAGCAACATACCACCGTTAGAAGACACCGAACCGAAGCAGGTTGTCGGAGGACGGGCGAGCATTCCAGACGAACTAGAACCACATCAATTAGCCAGATTACAAGATTTAAAAGAATCTAACGCATAGGCAATATATGTAAATGATGCGCGTGTAAGTTGTTGATACTTCCCATAAGATTTTATATTGTTCGACAGGAGCTAATAGTTATTTGTATGCTTTGAATAAAGGAGGTTAAGAATAATAAAGAGAGAGAGGAAAATTTAGCAATTCATCCGTGGACACACCAAAAAAAAAAAAACAAACAACAAGTTATCGTGTGTACGCGCGTACTCTAGTACCTTAATACTGGGGGTCTTCATAAAATGTTTACTGATTGCAATAATGTATTTACCTACGTAATATCTGTGTTTCGCGCATTCCATACCGCGATGTAAAACTCCATGTAGCTCCATGCTTTCATTGTATCTTCCGATGAAAACAACTACGAATAAAACGTATTCATTACTCTTACATACATGTGTTTTTTGGTTTAAGTTTGTATGAATTTTTCCACAGAGCCAACATTGGCAATGTTGCATAGAGTGCATTTTTCTCATGAAATTGACATAAAATTTATTTGATTTATCCTGCAAAAAGACTCATTACTGGCTTTGGGATTTGCAGCTAGAAATATCCAACTCAAAAGAAATTTTAACGTTTGTGCCATTAGGTGAAATTATTTAATTTTGGTCAATGGTGTTGTGCGTATTTTGCAAATATTTGTAAATCGAGAACATGAATAAAAAGAATAGCAATTATAGCTTTTCCGTGAAAGCTATAAAAGTAAAATAGTAGACTCAGTAATCTAAAAAGCGTGAATAAAGGATCTTAAAATAAGTGTTAATGTATTTCTTGTTGACATAGCTTCTCTCATTGGAGCATCCTCTTTTAATATTTTTAAAGATTATAACATTCAATAATTTATTGAACGTATCTTCATCCATTCTGAATTAAATTTTAAATTGGTCGTGCTATCAGGCCATGGTCGAACCCATTTAAAATAGAACACCTGCGAACATCACTTTGTTAAAATCGAATATCGTGAGTTGGTACCATAACGAAATGCATAAAATTACCAGAAAAATGGACGAAAATTAGAACTGGTTCTGGGTCCATCAATTTATTGGCCAATTTGAATCCGTCGATTAAGTGATCAATTTAGTTGCAAAATTGACCAATTTATTGGCATGTGTAAAATAGACATATTTAATTTAATTTTAGTTCTATCAAATGTTGATATTGTTGTTTATAGACCTCGTCCTCCAAGAAACTCTGGGAATAAAAATCTATCTTTGGCTATTAAAAATTTTATTTCGTAAGTGTTATAATAATTGCTCTATTCTGATGAACATGAATGCGGTGGTGACCTATTAGTTGAATTGTAATGCAAATGTCTGGTTTCCTTATCTTTTTCTACCAATCGAAATTACATAAAGAAGCATGGCGTGTAAATAATTTTGGTCTTGAGTGGGCATTTTAAGAATAAATATTGACTTTTCAATTTTATAGCATCACTAATAAAACGTCTTATCTGTTATAATTTTTGTTATCAGAAATTCTATTCTGTGATATAATTAATTAAATGAAACTTCCACAATAAACATATTTTTTTATTTTACATTAAAAGTACATCTGCTCTGGTAAAATGTCCAACGCTGGCTCTGTTTATTATTTTTTTTTCAATATACCAATGTTAAAATCGTTTGGTTTAAATGTAAATATTTATAGAAATACTAATATTCGTGTGAAGAATTCCACATTTATAAAAGCTTTCAATTTAGTATTGAATTGTTACAATTTATAATGAATTCCCTTCTAAATGTAGGTTGGTGCAGTGTATTCGATTATATAAATTTTAAATACATTTATTTTAAAATAACAACCAGCATTTCAATTTTTCTTCATTTCTCGAAGGCAAATTGCTTTTAGAACGTTTTCATCCGATAATTCTATTGACTGATCGCTATTTCCTATGCTTTTGTTAAATTTATTAATGTTCATGTGTTTATTCAAATAATTTAATGTTTTTTTTTTTTTACTAGAGGAGCAAGTCTTATTAACGAAATATTGACAATATTAAATGAGACATTCACGAAAACAAATCCATTTTTTTTTCAGAGAGAACTACGTTAAACTAACTTTTTATTTTTTTTTTATTAAATTAGCCATTTTGTACTGCTCAATTTGTAACTATTTTTATATATTTGCGAGTTTTGTAGTACCTACTAACTTACTTTAAATGTTGCTATTTGCTACTTTCGTAAGAGAGAAAAAACAATTTTTTTTCGCTAATGCATCATTTTGTTAATAAGATCGCTGATTTGTTCTTCTTGTCGCTTTCTAGTACGGCTTGATGATGCGTTTTCATACGAAAACTTGTCGCTATTAATTAAGAAATTAATAGTAAAAATTATTGTGAGAAAGTGCACAAACTTACTTTATTTGTCCTTGATAATGAACTCAAGCAAAGTCCACATAACTGGTTTAAAATGGTTTATTGTATTTGAAGTGGTAACTTTGATAATGCTCGTATCTTTATGTATCTATAATACTTATTTTATCGATTATTTTTGGTCGTGTTGTATCTATTGTACGACATAAGGCTACTAAAAAGATATCGATAAGATATCGCTGCGACACTGCATTAAAGGATGTTTATTCAGCCCTAACTAGCTACTAAAGACAAACAAAGAGAAAACTAAATTGTTGAAATCTAATATTGGCAAGAAATACGTCGATTAACATTCTATTTAATTGGGAAAAGCTGTTCATTATAAAATTCATTCATTTCGTTCAAGGAGATTCGACTCTAAGTTACTTTTTCAAGCGTTTAGCTATTGTTAATGTAAAGCTTTAATTTCTCAAAAAACTGTTATAAATTAAATTTCAACATAGTTGTAAAGACAGTAACCTAAATTGTTAATAATTCTTTATAGCCACATTTTTTCCAATAGATTTTAATATTAGTATATTAACTATAGTTGGTGTGTTCATGGATTTAGAATATTAAATAAAGCAAAACCGAAACATAATTGAATCGACAGTAATGTTGTAGAATTTCTTTTTTTTTCGTTTCAATTAAAATACATATTATAGTTCAAGACGCAATAACGATTGTTTTATTAATGCGAAAGGCAAAAACTCTCAAAATTATACGACGACAACTATATAGAATTGTTTTCTTAATGTATCGGTATTACAGTGTTGTGTACGCAATTTTTGACCGAATGTTTATATATATATATATATGTATATGTTAGCAATAAGGCGGACTTTGTCTCGTTTTATGTTCGCGGTGATACTATTTTGTAAATATATATTATTGTACTATTATAACAAAATTACACTGTTAATATGAGTTCTGTTTGTCGTTAGGTTTTTCGTCCAACTATAGTCTGTATTGATGGAAGCGTTGCAATCTTTGTTATTAGTTTTAACATAACGGATGTTATTTATAAACATTCGAACTCGTCGCATTCTGAATTCATATATCCGTAGGTGAATTATTGTTTCTATTTATATAAAGCGAACGTACATCGCGTAAGAGGAAATACAAAAGGAATGAGACGATAAACGAACTGAACATGAAATTCATCGATTACGTAACAATTCAAACAAAGAGTTTGAGTGGATTTCTTGCATATCTAATTTATGCGCTGTCAAAAAAGCGAGTATTGCAAGCATTTCAAAAATTACTGTTTTTGTTCTCGTAATTGGTGTATCGATGTAATTAAGAACGGCGTATCTTGAAGGTGTAAAACCGTTTCTGTAACTATACTGGGTGACTCAGGAAAAATACCAACCTTTTCATTATAAACAGAATGTTCAACGATACAGAGTTTAATAGACTTATCTGCAATAGCCCAGTCTGTCGCTCAATTCCCGTAAAATATTATCAAAGGTATCCCATTGAATTTCACCTTTCTGATTTTTAATTCGAGCTTTTAAATCTTCAACGTTAAGTGGCCTATTTTCGTGAAATTTTTTAAATCACGCCACAAATAAAAGTCCAAAGGAATGAGATCTGAGGATTTGATTCAAAAATTGAGGTCCTTCTAAGTTAAAATGCGCGATCTAATAATGCTACGGGTCTTTGGGTGTGTATATTTCGCTCATCTACCAGGGATTAACTGCGGACCAATCTCTATAGCTTGGCCTATTGACTGTGACGTTAAGCATAAAAATAGCTTAATCAGAAAAAAAATGTTATGAGCAAAATCAGGACCATCATTGCGTCAACATAGCTCGAAGTTATATTCTATCAGTTCTTGAATCTCGAATTAGGTGAACCTTGAAATGACGAATCTCTTAGCTTTCAAATAAATTTGCAACTGACTGTCAACCCATACTGTGGGCTAACCTAAGCTGTCGAAGTTGTTTGATTTGGACAGAGTCTTGTCGCCACGAGCAACAATTTTTGATTTGCCTGATCTGCGTTTGCGTTTAACACTTACAGTTTCGCTGGATTTTTTTTTTTGAGTTTGCCAATGCAAAAATGATTCATTGCGGCTGATTAGGATAGGTTTGATTGAATAAATTCATATATACGTGTTTAAGATTGTCGAGATGACTGCTATAGTTAGATAAATGCTAATAGATAGCTAAATTCGTAAACTTAAAGATTCTGATTCGTACGTAATTTCACGAGTTTAGCTATGAAAATGAAGCTTTGAAAATAAAAGGAATATTGGAGAAGTTTAAAAGTTAAATTTTTCCCGTAAATCGCACTTACCTACGTGCCTCTCTCTAATCAGGGTAATAATGACCAAATGATTGATTTACGTGGCGGGCAGTAAGAAATAAAGATTTGATAATATGATAATATGATGATCTATAACGGTCTATTTGTCACTAAAGATGACTTATAAGCTTTCTATTTTCAAAATATTAATGTGATCTGTGTTCCTTTTTTTAACATAAATCTATCATTTTAACTCGTTGAATTTATTTTTCAGAGGACTATCTGAATCATCAAAAATATACAAGATGTTCTATTAAAAAGAAAGAAGTTGGTATTTTTTCTGAGATATTTTGTGTAGTTACAGAAATGGTTTTACACCACCAAGGTACGTTGTTTTTTGCTACATCGATATGCCAATTTTCGAAGTATTCAGTAGTTTTTTGTAATATTTCAGTAGTATTTAAAATATTTGCGATATTTCAGAGTTTTTTAGCACAATGTATATATCGGCGTACTGTTACATTACCAAAGATTGAGTTTCGTATTTAATCATTTTACAAAGGTTAGGAAATAATAACATAGAAAGGTTTAAGCCAAGTGTGGTTATTTGAAAATGGGACTGTTCACGCAAAAACATCTTTTTCTTTTTTAAGCCCGATTCCGATGAACAACATGATTGATAATGATGGGGTCCATGTTCGTAAAACTTTATTTCCATTCACAGTAGTCTTATTTTTAAATAACTACACCTTACCTATACGACGCGTGTGTTATACTTAATTTAAGTCATGGTATTCGACAATTTTCGCAATTGTGCAATCATAACATGACAATCATATTTTGCTAATACTTTAGCTACGACTGAAGTGGCTATTTCAAATTGTTTATGTGTAACTCAAACACAATTCTTCCCAACATCGGCATGCTTACCCTCTACGAGGACAAACCGATTGAAAGTCAACTCTGAAACACAAATTATCATTCGCTGCAAATAAGCGGTGGCTTGAAAATATACTTACATTGGTCACGTGATCATCGAATTACATTACTTCATAAATATGATATATATGTGTCAATTAACATAAATCGTACATATAGAGTAAAAAGATGTTAACTAGTAAAGAACACCATTTAGCAATGTCCAATTTAAGACTTAAAACTCGAAATACCTATAATGCAGGAACGTAAAGTCGTTACTTAAAGAAACAAGTTTCCGGATTTTTATAAGCTGATAGATTGTATTTTTGGGATAATTCTTCTATAAGGCATATAGGTAAGTTTAGGTATTTTCTCATTATTTCATATGTTGATGTTAAAAGTTAAAATATTCGCAGATTTCTGTTGGAACCATTTAAGTTTCTATTTAGCACTTATCTTCGAAAGAACATTTGGTGAAAGTTAGGATATGGTGATTAAATTATTTCGAGGCAAATTATTATCTAGGATGCCCAGCATATTGGACGTATCTCGAAAACCTTATAGTTGTCATCCTTTTAGCGTGATTTATAATAATATTGAGAATGCCTAAAATTCTTAATTTAGCGTTTCGATTATGAGAAAATTAATGTAGAATTAAAACTATTTCCAACAGCATTTACATATATCGACGTCTTTTATATTGTAAGGTTTCAGATGTTTTATCGTCTCATACACTAATTTACTGGCACATATTTTTGATTTTGAAGAAAGGTTGGTTATAGTCGGGTTTCGTGTTTTGTGATTGATGTGAAGAATTTCAGTGACATACTGCACCAAACTATCGAGTGACAATAAAAAGCAAAAGCGTTTAATCAGCGGCAGTGGGTGATGGCGTAAAAAGGAGGACGCGGGGAGTGATTGGATTCCCTCGTGTATTTTCTTTGCATCTTGCCTACATTGCACTATGCAACGGAAATACACGATGAGGTTTACCAGTCATCACTCACCGCCGTTGGGTTTAATTTTGCAAACACGCAGAACCGTTAGATTTCTTTATTTTAATTTGTTTTATTTCGATGCACGGATAAAAAGACATTTTCATATTCAAAATGTGCCCAACGATACATACGTTATAAGGAGATTTATGGAAAGGAATCGATGTTGATCAAAAATGTCTTCACGTTAATCACGAAATTACTCTATTGGCACTAAATATAATATAAAACGGGAATTAAAAAGAGAAAATTTCCGAATAAATTTGACGTAAAATTTTGATTTCGTTTAAGCTATATGATTCCCCGTCTTCTTTCAGCGGTGCCTTCTTATTGTAAAACTTCAATCTCTTACCTGTAGATATTGTATGTACCTTACATGATAACCGGATCTAATTTCATTTAATACTTCTGTGTAACTGCAATCGTATGAAATAAAATAAAAAATATGTAGCTGAATGATTTGTCTATCATTTATTCTATGATTGTTCTACGTACACTTAGTGGATAAGAGAAACAAGAGGTGGTCCCTAGCGGTTTCCTGCATTGCGATGGAGTAACTTATTGTTCCCCTTTGTTAATTCCATACGAGTTCCATTGCCTTTAAAAAGTTCAGAATTTTCTTCGGCTCTATGTTTAAGCGTTTTCTCGAGTTTATCTTTCGTGCTTCTAAGTCACCGTATCTTATGCTGCTGTATGCTTCGTAGTGGCTTCTAAGATATAGATGAGTTTCCCCTTCCTCACCGCATCCTCTACAATTTACGTAGATGCTTGTTTAGTGGACAGTGATCAGTTACAGTGCTGGTTTACAAGCTAACATCGGATTTGTTCATGGCGAGCAATACCTCAATACTTCCTTTTTTTGGGAATCCTAACAGAAAGATCTTAGTTCTTCTTTTCAATGTTTTTCATACCACTCTTTTAATCTCCACCTTAGTAATCTCTAAATGGATCCCAAAGGAGCGCTAGCGACCGGTCATCGGCAGTGCCGCTCTTTGCTAGTCGATCTGTCTTTTTATTAGCCAATATGTTGGTATCATCCATTAATGTCAAGGGTTTCGTGAATAAAAAAAGCAACATTTTTAGGGTACCTATTGCAACTAACACTGAGTATTTTCACCTCGAGCCCTTCTGATAGCGTGCATACGTCTCGGCATGGAGTTAATTAAGTTTTTAATATAACTTTGGTCCAATTGCTCCCATTCTGCCTGAAGCGTCATAGCGAATGCACTCAAGTTGTTTGAGCGAAGTACACGTGCTCGAATCTGTCTTCCTAGTCTGCCCAGTTCACACACACAAATCCGACCTCGTCTAAATATTCACTGACGATCCGAGCACGATGCGGACGCGTACTATCGTCCATAAAAATAGAACTATGCAATACAAATGGTGTTAAGCCGTCATGGAGCCTCCATCAACCACCATCAATTCAGTACGGACTTCGCTATTTATGCCAGCTCAAACCGTAGTCCTGTAGATTCCACAATTTTGCATTGAGCAAATCGCTCTTCTTGCCTTCTCTAAATTCTTTCTCGGCTATCTGGTGATCTCAGACAAAATCTGGATTCATCCGAAAATGATATGTTGGCGTGATTCAGTTTTCCTGATCTTGTGCAAAAACTCGTCAAGCTCTACGATGTTGGACGCTGGGCTGGTATTCTAAACAATAAATTAGCTTCAACTAGTCGTTGGCGAACTGTCCATCTGTTTACATGCACATCTCTTACTCCGTTCAGTGGATTTGCCACCTTAAAACTGAAAAAACTATAAACTGATCGTGTTGCACCAGTCGCTGTAATTTTGCTATGGAACAGGGTAGGGAGTCGGCCAAACCATCGAACGTACTTAGTTTTTCTAAGTCGCACTTCCAAGAACACATAGAGAAAATGAGTTTTCTACTGAGTATGTACATAGATATTTCACCAATCGAGAAAAAGTATAAGTAATTTCAGGCGAAAAGCACTTTTATATTTGAAAAAAATTAATGTAAATCCTTGGGCAGTTATTGGACCCATTTTTACGAATACCGTAAAACGGTATGACATTTTGTCACCCAACTCTCTGGAACAATGTTTATTCTTTTTCTTATAATCTATGTTATCAAATTGTCGGGACAGTTGTGCTAACGTTTTTTTATGGGTAAATGAACATCATTAACCATGCGAATCCACGAAAGAATTCCAGGTAATCGGAATTACCGCAATTATTCGTAGGAGTATTTCGACCAAGTAGTGGATGCCGTTCGGACTGGGATGACCAAGAAACAAGCCGCCGAAAGTATCTAGAACCTGTCGGGCGCCTAACCATCCTCAGTCCTCAGGAGGAGGCTGCAATTAGGAGTGGTAGCTGATTTCCGCTAACACACTTGGATATCAAGGCGGCACTGAGAAATATTTCGGTACAAATTTTTTAAAAGAATGTACTTTTCATTAAAAAATTGTCCTAAGTTGATACACTTTGTTTTCGCCTATCTTGCTTGGGGGTTACTTTGTTATAATTAGGAGTAGAACGCTCAAAACGTTATTTTTCATATTGGTGACAAAGTAAGCCCAAATACTGGGTAACCTTGTGACCATTTGAATTATTTTTTTGCTAAGTTTGCAAGAAAATTTTAAAATTTAAATAAATGTTTGGTTAGTTAAGTCAGTCAAGCCATATTTTTTTTTTCTGATATTCCCAAAAATAAGCGAGATCCGAACTAAAATGTGGTAAAAACGTGATGTTTCCCGATATTTATTGGGAAGTTTAAGAAAAAAAAGATTCCGACGTACACCTGGAACGACTTGCAATTTTTTTAAAATAAAACTGCTATTGTTTGAGATCTTGCCCAACACCATAGTGTAAGATTCTACAATACGTAATAATCGTACGTAATACGTAATAATAATAAAAATCCAACCAATAAACATTCACAACCTGACGTGCGCATCTCTTTTTAAAGCTTTTTAAACCTAGTTTAGTACCCACTGCCTATTTTTTGAGCTACCTGCGTATATTGAACTTTTTCCCTTAGGTTTATAAATAAAACGCAAAAGATGCGAGTACTAACAGATTGTATTGATTTACCCATTGGTTCGTGAGCATTAATTAACGTTTAATCGTCGGCATGGATACTCTCTTCAAGCGTAACATCACAGGTTTTGTGAGCATCTGATCTTTTCGACCCTTATTAGTTGCCGAGAGATCTCACACGATAGATACATCCAGCGATGTTTTGCGATACCAGCCCAAAGGATTCCCATTCGGGATCCTCTAGTAGTTCGCCAAATACGATGGCCAACGGCCATAGAGAATCAAATTCGTATACATCGTTTAGTGATTCTGGTTCTTCAAAACTTGGTCGTTCCGCAACGGTCAGAAGAGTTATCCCTCAATCGAAAAAAGAAGAAACAACTACTGCTGATGATTTGGTAGTACCTGTTGGTGTTGCTTCAGCGGAAAAGTACAGAAGGTCCATAGATAGTACTTACAGGCATAGTTTGGAGTCTATATCTGAATACAAAGCAAAGAGGTCGTTTTCAAGTTGCATATACCCAAGTAGGGAGGCCAGTTCTCTTGATTGCACCACTTCCGATTGTACAGATTACGCTAGAAGACATTCGTCAGATACATACAACGCAAAAGATATAGAAAAGACTTTCATTAGTCCTAGTACAAGTTACTTAAGCTGGATTGAAAGTGTCAATAGTGAATATTTCGGGAACAGTGCTGGTAACAACGATATAGTGGATATTGACAATAAAGTTGGAGAATGGAATAATTTTTGGTTGAATTACAACAGTCCACAAAATCGTTACCTCTCCAGCCATCATAAACTTTCAAACGAAGAAAAAACCGCTGATGATTTCTCCGATTGTAAAAGCACCTGCAGTACACACAGAGATTTTACCGAGAAGATATCAAGCGACCAGATTGTCTTGACTTACGATGAAATTTCGGAAATAATACACTGCGCTCAAAAAATCACCGAAATTTTACAAAAGGCGATGAAACGGAACGATGAAGTGGATCGCTCAAGGAATGATTCTTATTATTCGCAACATTCGGTGAGTAGTGAATGGAAAAATTAAAAATAAAAATAGCATTATACAGCTGGGTTATTAGATTTGACAAAAAAATAAATAAATAAAAAGGAAATAGCTGTTATTTGTATAAATTTAACTATTTGAGTATTGATCGTTTTAGGAGGGAAACGAAAATATTTTTTTTTGTCTTTCTGCTCGTCTTTCCATCAATATTCAATTAATTATACCATGGTCAAGAAAAAGAATAACAAGATATAAATTTAACAAGAATTTATTGATAAACAGATAGTCATCTAAAATATAGTTGTTAACATACGTTAACGCATATTTTTGCGCTACACTTCTAGTTAGTTAATCACGAATTAAACCTGCATGTAAGCAGTTAGTAATTTAATAACGAATTAAATTTTAATTAGATATCAACTTAATTCAGGATTAAAGTGTTTGATAACACTCACAAAATAATGACAAATAACAAAAAAATATATCTAACAAAAGTTAAATTCATTGCTTCGATGTTATTATCGTCTTCGACTTGAAGAGACATTGTTGCACTTGTCTCATCCATGAATTTGTAACACGCTTGGAATTACGAAAAAAAAGAAAAACTAAAACAACAAAAAAAACGATAATAAATAATTTTTCGATACAAACTAACATAAGTAACGTGACGAACAAAACTGAGGGTTAAGAAGTTTTGTTGAATGTTTTCTCGTACACGTGTTTCTACGAGGGGAACCCGAAAATATTCCGGAATTAACCACTAGATGGCATTAAACTTTAAAAACATTAAAGTTCAAAAAATGACTCGTGTGAGTTGGTGCAAGAAATGGTTCAAAAATTCAAATATCGTAACAGGTGGCGAAATCTGGATATATTGATACGAACCAGAAAGGAAACAACAATCCACTGCTTGGGTGTTCCAAAGTGAACCAGAACCAACAAAAGTTGTCCGTTCACGAAGCGCTTCAAAAAAAAAATGGTAGCATATAAAAGACATGTTTGTGAGATACCCCCCATTTCGACAACTTAAAGGCGAATATTTTGAGAAACAATAAAATGTTCCTTTTTTTCGATGAAATATCTTTTTTTTTCTTTTTCCGAAAATTCTTAGGGTTCTCCTCGTATTTATTGCAGTAGTCATATTTATATTGCAGTAAATGATAGAACTTTTGCTATTTTAGTTACTTTGTTTGTGATACTTTCGGTTGAAAATAAAGCTCCATTTTTTTACTTTGTACTCTATACTCTGGTAAACATAACAGAATGTTAATCTTTACAAAAACACATTTTCGATTAATTAACGTAATTAATTGATTCAACCGCATTTGATAAATTTGTTGTTTAATTGGCATTTTTTTACAGATTTATTATTGAACGAATAAGAATAAAAATGATTTTTTTAAATTGAATGCAGGCAAATATTCACAAATCAAAATTACGAATTACCTTTCTTTTATATTTTTTATTTAATTGAAGTGGTTTAATCCATTGTACTTTAGTTTTCTGAATTAGATTGGGCAGATTAATGCCAGTAAATATAAAGCATATTAATAACACTAGCCGACAGTGATGTTATTATTTCCGTTATTAGAGCAATTTCAGGATAATTTAGTGTTGTTGATTTCATATTTGCTAACAGTTTTATCACATTGGCTCTAGTTTTTATAAAAAATGCTTTTTTTGAAAAGGTAGGAAAAAAAAAACAAAAAAATTAAAATTAAAAATTTATTGGCTGTCAGGCGAAAAATACCTCAAATTTTATAATAATACAATGAATACAAAACTAACAAGTATGTTTCTAGTAAAAGAAAAAAAAATAAAGCAAATGCCTGGTGAAGTGCCGTCTGTATGATTTTCTATTGAGTTGGACTTGAAAACAATCACGTTGCAGGTTCCATCATGTGTATGTATCCCACCTTCCTTGATACCTTTGCTCCTCGACGGAATCGCTCGCCTTGTTCTTCACTAAATTCAGGTTCTCCGGAAGTAATTTAATACTTACATTAGCACTCATTCTCTTAAAATTAACCAGCATATTTAGTACGAGTTCTTCATAATGTTCTGCCTTATTGAAGAAGTCCTTAAGCATAGTAACAAAAGAACACCAAGCAGAAGCTTCATTAGTCGTGGCTTTTTGAGAAAATCAAGTCGTTAATGAGTTTGCGAATTTGAGGACCATCAAAAACTCCAGCCTTTAATATTTCGAAACTCACTTTGGGGAACGATCTACGCATATATTTAAAGCATTCCCCTTCTCTATGTAAGGCTTTAGGAAATTGTTTCATGAGCCGTAGTTTTTAAGGTGGTCCATCATTTCGAGGGGTACATGGTACTGCGTGTGAAAACATGTGACATGTCGGAAGAAGCCGGCAAACTCTCGTTTATTGTGATTTAAAAATTACAATTGTCGAAAAAAATTAAAACTTAGTTGTTATACATTATTTCAAAAGCTAGAGCCAATTAGTGGAAATGTAAATTGTTTCTAAATTCCCTGCTTTAAATGTAATATGGAATCGTATAAGCAATCGAAAAAAAAACTTTTTTTGTTAGCATGTTGTAATTAAGTTTTTTTTTATTAATTTTCACAGACGTTGTAAGATTTACAGATAGAAAAAAAATATTTATATCGTTTAATTTCCTGAAATTTAATGTAACTTCGAATTAGTAACCTTGTAAATTAAGTTGCCTATCTTTTTTTTTTTTATTTTAAATTTGAGTTTTATTTTAGAATTCGTATTCGGACGAAATCCCAAAAGAAAGATCGTATTGCTTCACGGATCAAGAATTACAGAAACAAAAACAACTATTAAAGCCTCCGAGCCAACCTAGTAGTTGTATAAATGTGCTTTTAGCAACAGGTGTTGCTGATATATTGAAGCGAGTTATAAATAAACGACGAGAAGTAATTGCACCGGAAGAAACCGTATCAAATACACCTAGAAGTAGTTTCACCGATTGGGCAAGTTCGAAATAGATTCTATCGTGTATATAATCAATTTGTAACGAATAAAGCTTATATTTTTGTTAATCGTAATAAAATACATTTATCCCGCCATTTTTTTTCTTTCAGGGATTTCAGTGGTAACACTGATTTCAGATTAATTCCTAAGTTGCCGTTTGTCAATCACGTAGCCCGGATGCCCGGATTGGTCCCGGAAATGATTTATTAGAGCTGCGTTGTTTTTTGTTTGTTTTATTGAATATTTTATTTTGTTATGTAACGCAGTAAATGTAGTGATTAATTAATATTTTCAAGTGTATTCATCCTCTGTTTCAAGTACAGCAGTGTTTACTAAACATAGTATGTAAGTAAACAATGTTTTGCACAGGTTATTTCAGTCCATGGCGTCTTAATAATATACAGCACGTTGTATTTTCAGCAAAATGGCTGCAACTGAACAATTTTCGTTGCGATGGAACAACTTTCATTCTAACCTTACTTCAGGATTTCATGATCTGCTAGAAGCTGCCGATATGGTCGATGTTACTTTAGCTATTGATGGACATTTTTTGCAAGCCCATAAATTGGTTCTTTCAATTTGCAGTCCCTATTTTAAGCAATTATTTAAAATCAATCCCTGCAAGCATCCTATTGTAATATTAAAAGATGTAAGTCATGGCAATATGAAAGATATATTAGAGTTTATGTACATGGGAGAAGTAAACGTCTTAAGGGAGAATTTACCATCATTCTTGAGAACTGCGGAACTGCTTCAAGTTAAAGGATTAACTGGTGATGATTCAGTAAGTAATAGAGTTCATATCTTAATGCTATTATATCAATACACATTATTTCAGAGTGATACATCCTCAAAGAAAGATGAAAAAATAGAATCGTTTTGTGATAACGATGATGATTCAGAGTATAACCAATTTACAGATGGTGATGCTGGCATTCTATCACCATATACATCTTCAGTTCCATCTTCACAACAACAAAAACCTGCCATAGGAAATAATTTCAAAAGATCTACGAAGAACTCTTTAACGAACAACAATTCAAAACGTGCAAAGTCAGAAGCTAGTAATGCACCAGTAAAAGCTAATTCCAAAACACCGGAGTCTAGTGAAAATACTCAAGTTAATGAAGATGATAGTGAGTTTATTGAAGTTCCTACGAAATTGGACCAGCCGTATGAAAAAGACGATGCATCGGTGAAAAAAGAAAATTACCTATTTGATTCTAATACCTCAGCAAACCTGTCTGTGGGTGACGTAAATTTTCAGGATCATGGTAAGTTCTCAAATAATTTAGTAATTATTTTGCTTGTTTTATGTAGATTGCAGTTTTTTAAAATATTTGTTTAGCTTTATTTTTGTTACTTTTTGTGATTCTTTAACATTTCCAACGATAATCGATCAGTATCTTCAATAAAGTCTATTTAAGGTACTGATTATTACACAATGCAATCTAAATTAATGGACTATTACTGCTGTCTGTTATTACTGCCCATACGAAATCGGTTAAATTAGCAAGCAGTGCTGGTTTTGCTGCTAGTTCGGAAAAAAAATAATTGAATAACTTATTTTTATAAAATCCAAATTTATTTTAAACACTATATTTTTAAAAATTTCGAAAGATAATTCAATTTCTGATACAAGTTTATAGACTATTGTTCAGAAATAAGTAATAAAAAGGTACAGTGGCTTTTAGCTTCTGTTAAAGATATGCGCTTGTAGCCTAATACGCATTTATAGTCAATTGTAATTCTGTGGAAAGCAAAATATTTAGTGTCGAAAGGGTACATTAAACAATTGAACACTGAATAAATTTATAATATGTTCCTTTTCGACACTATAAGGATATTAATATTATGATCATAAAAAGAATGTAACTGAGAGAGCCATGTTTTTGCCTGAATTATTTTTTTTATGTTGGTTACAACTACATCCGACAGTTAAATCTAAGATTAAAACTTCAAATTACGTTTAGCAAGTTTGACAATTCAAATTACGTATGATGTATCATAAATTTTAAGGCATGAATACTGCAGATCACTAAACAATTCTCGTAGGAAGCTATTCTTGTAATAAATGCAATGGAGTTTAATGTTATTCTGTGCAACTATGTGTGAATGAATTTCTTTTTCAGTTTCCACAATTTGTTGTATTATGTCTTGTTCGTAGTAGTAAATTTTATGAAACTGGTGCTCAAGAAAAGAAGGCATATAGAACTCAGACACATAGTGGGAATGCAATACTGCAATTAGTTTGAAAAATTTATTAACAGAAACCATTCGCATATGATTCAGTCAAAATCCAACCCTTGTGTCCTGCTACAGAAAACATTGCATTCTGAAAAGGTTGGTCTTTGGATAGTAGCTTCGTGGAGAGGAGTTACTATCCAAGTAGGGCATGGATACTTCCAACAAGATAATGCCACAGCTCAAAAAACACTACAAACAATGAATCTCTTACGTTAATGGAGTTGGATATTTTCCTTCACAAATACACCACATGCAATAAAAAAACTTGTGAAAGCAATTTAAAATGTTTTTGACATGATAATACCTCAACATCTTGTCAACGCAGATAACAACACAAAATGTTCTGTAAGGATATGGTACTGAAATCGAAGGAGATAACTGTTTGATAAATTCTTCTTTTACTTTTACTAGGAAAAAATTTTCTTATTCTACTAACTTTGTTATTATTGACTTAGAATTCCACATTAGTCATTAACGCTTTAAATAGAAAGTTATTTGCCAAATACATCAAACGTAATTTATAGTTTAAACTCGACATGATTTAAGTGAGTTTTAACCAAGTACCACTACAATGCTTTAATAGAAGCCAGAAACCACTCTAATTTTCTTATTATTTATTTCACAACGAACAACGATAGTCTATAAAGTTTTTTTTTAATCAAAAATTGAACCATCGTTCAAAATTGAACTATCGCTCAAAAATATACATAGCATTCCATTAAAGAAATACATTTTTATCTTTTATAATATGTTATTCAATTGTTTCCCTATTAACTGCATATTAACTTACAGCAAAAACACTACCAGCTTGTCGATTTTGATGGATTTCGTGAAATAATAGCAAGTGGCCCGTTAATTTGGATTACACTGTAATTTTCTTGAAACCTGACTTAAGACAACATTTTTTTCGAACTGATAAACTAGTACTTCCAAAAACAAAATTGTAGGAAATTATTTAACTAAGAAAAATTGACAAACAACTTCTTTTCAGTGTTGCCAGATATTTCAATAGCTACTAAAATAATGTTTTTTTTTTTATGGAAACATTTGTAATTATTTTGCTGACGTAGTAGGTCTAGAGTAATCGTTAAAAAAGGCTAATCTGCCTGTGTTAGTCAGTAGCGGTTGGCCTTGGAAAATAAACACCGAGACTTGAGTCTGTTATAAAAATAATGCTATTTCTTAAGATGAATCACATTACTCCGAAAGAGACTAAGTCTAATTTAAAGGTGTACGCGATGTGTGCATTGAATTCTATGCAAGATACCCAGATAAGCCGGTTCTAAATCTGAAGCTTTTAAGGTCTAATTTAGAGAAAATGGAAGCACCCAGTAGTCCAATGATTCCCAAAAGGCGCAAAAATTTTGTCACCGAAGGAAATATTCTTGTTTGTAGTGTGGAAAATCCTTGTAAATTAACGTAAAATATTGCTGTGGGCTGTTGATATGAGCAACTTCACAAGCAAACAAATTTTATCTACACGAAGTGATAAGCCTCCAGGAATTGCATGAAAACTCTTGTAATGGAAGACTGCAATTTTTTGAGTGATAGCAACTCATTTCGAGAGAAACATATTTTTTTATGGCAACAAAGCAAGTTTTTGTTTAAACGGGATGGTCAATAGACTCAAGGAGTTTATTAAGATTTATTAGGAAACGAGCTTCGGCCGTTTATTGATCAGAATAAGATTGCACCCGATTTGTTGGAAAATGAGTTTTTCTTTTTTTGTGAATTACAAGGAGGGCAGCAGTTTTGAGAAACATGCAATCTTTCAACTAGGTTATTGCAGTTATTTTTATAATTTTTTTTAGGAAGGAAATGTTGTGTTGTATTCTTCCTGAAAAATAAATAATTTGATGTCGTACCCCTTTTTCACCGATTGCTATCAAACGACTAGTGTAGCAAAAAGATGTTATGTATAATATTTTTTATTAAAAATTTTGTTCTTATCAGATGATGTTAAAAAGGACGGTGTTGCCATTAAAATAAAAAAAACATTGTTTTAGTTGCTACTGGTATATTTGGCAACATTGAAAAAGATTTATTTGTAAGTCTTACGTAGTTTAGCAATTTCTTACAATTTTACTTTTGGAAGTATTAAGTCCATCACTTCAAATAAAAAAAATTACATTGAATATTAATTTATGAATATAGGCTATTTCATATAATATTCTTAGTTAAAAATAGTTTATAAAATTTCAATTAGCCTTTATAGAAGGAGTAATAACACCTTTGTAATTTACAGAATTGTTCTGGATTTTTTATTTACCAGAAATATCGTAATAATGTTATTGCCATGTGTACAAATAACAATATGATTGAATCATCGACAGTTTTAATGGAATTAGATTGTTGATAATAGCTTATGCTCATAATTAGAATATGAGAATGATTCATAAAGTTGGACCGTGGTATCTTGTAAAACCTTTAATTTATCTTTGTGAATTACATGAACGTTACTTGCGGACACTCTATTCTACTCAATAAATTAATTATTTAAATAAATAAATCAAAAGGTTTTACCAACGACATTTACGCTACTTTTGATTTTTTTTTTTAGTTTCGAATTTATTGTGTTTGGCTGGTTATATTTTTGTGTACACTGTTGCGTATATCTGTTTTTTGCATGGTAAGTACTAATACTAATATGTAAGACTAGTTTTAATCTTTGCAGCGAATTGTGCAGCTTGTGGAAAGTTAATGAGGAAAAGTAGCTTACGAAGACACATGTATGATGTGCATACTCCTACGCAACAGTTACCTTGTGATATTTGTCATAAACTTTTTAAAACCGCCAATAGTCTAAGTACACACCTAATTACGATACATAGACGATTAAAATCCGATAGACAGAGATTTAAAAACGTTACTATGTACCACATACAGAACAGTATTGAATAATATTTGTGTGTTATAATTGTTATTGTTTATTTTGTTGTTTCTCTGTAAACGTTAATCTGTGATTGCCATTGGGAGTTACCGAAATGTGTACGTACATAAAAACAGCTATTACTAAGTAGTTTGAAGAAAAAAATTTTAATCTTGGATGTACTCCCTACAAATAAATCTGAGCTCTTGGTCTTGATGATAAATAGACCCAGTAAAAGCGGATATTGAGATGTCGAATTTTCAAGTATTTTTATACTGAATATTTTAGGACGACTTTAAAGGCACACCCATCCTACACCACATAAAATAATTCAATTAATTCAGAATGTACGTTCCAGAAATTGCTGAATTCCCATTGCCAACGGTACGACCGAATGATGTGAAAACAAGACTTTAATCCTCCTATCTACTCTGATAGATATTTACAAGTGCCTACTTTTACCGCATACCCAAAACTAAATCATGCGAAATAACTACTTTAAAGGAAAAATGCTGGCCTGTAACATCAAACTATGTGTACGTTTTACCGTAATAAGCCATCAATATAGGGTGACTAGGAGGGCTTCCTCTTCAAGTTTATCCTTCTTTTTCATATAAACGATTTCATGAACATCTAATTCTTGAGGCGAAACAACGTTCATAATTTGAGCTTTTCTAATTTAATATCATGCCTGGTTTCGTTTATATGTTGTGTTACATTTGATGATTTAATTCTCCCATAGCGGTAATGTGCTGTGTTCTTTGAGTCTGAACTGTTAAGAGTGGGGATTAAACGACGTGTTAGAATTGAAATCGTTCGGGCTTATGGTTGATAATGGGGATCCAGGAATTTCTGTTATTTTAAGTGGTGTGGAGTGTGCCGATGCCTTAGCATTTGCGATGCTACCCCAGAGTCGCTGTCATTAATGCGCATTTTGATGTGTTGTGATTGCTAATATAAATATGTGTTCACTTCTTAAAGGTTCTTAATATACAGTGTTATTCATAAAAACTTTTACAAAATAATTGCTTCATTTATTATTTAAACTATAGAATACACAAATGATTGTCAACAATAGTTTAAATTTGATTGATCCGAAAAAGTAAAAAAAAAAAAACTAACAGTGTCAGAATGCAATTGTATGCGTTTGCCTGCTAAATTTAAATAGCTGCATCTCCGAAGCCTTTAAGGATTGGACATATGTACATAGAATCTTTTTTACTCTAATTAACACTTCCAACAATATTTACATTTTCTTCAGAAACACCCTATACAGACATACTCCGAAAGAAAAAAAAAACAGATTCTCTACTAATAGCGAGGTCTTAGATGTAGAGACTTACGTTTACTATTTAATTACCTTTCTAAAGGCAAAAAATTCTTTTGTTATTGCTATTTGAATAGGTTTTTTGTTATAGAAATAAATTAGAACATTACATTTCAACAAAAGCTTATAGCAATGCATCGGAAATATTTCTCCAGTACCAGTTTCGTATTTATAAGCTTTCATTCAAAATTACAAGCTACAATGAAACCTAAGGCAATTTTAATCCATTTTGTGTCCTTTTATTATTTCATTTAGAGTAGTATTTTCGTCTCTGTAAAGGTGTATTTACTTTTAAACTGAGGTGTGAACCTAGAAAATAGTCGTTAAACTGAAGTTTGACTCAATGTTGCATATTTTAAATAATATGTTTGAAAGAAGCCCTAACTGCAATATTCTGAACTTAGCAAAAATTAGTTTCTTCTCATAGAACTACTACCAAACAAATTAATAATTATTATTATATTAATTTCATACTTTTATATTTTTAATAATAATTAATTATTAAAAATAATTAAAAAAAAAAGAAATTTCCCCCAATTCTTTTTCAATACCTATAGCGTCCATATTTTAAATTTAAATTCGTAGAGTTACGCAAATTATTTTTTTCCCTCTATTGGTCTTCAGTAGTACGTAAATTTTAAAGACATTTCAGTAGTTTTATCAGAAATTTGTGTTTTTTCATTCACCCTATATGTGTTCTAAGATATAGTTAAACAGTACTGATTAGGGAGATTTTCATTTGTTATTGCTCAGATTCAAAATTCATCCTTTCACATTCAGTTTTAATAAAATTCAAAATGATTGCACATTTACAAAAGACAGATAATACACAAGAAAACATTTCTCGTTTTCGTGTTTTTTCCTACATAAATCAATATAAGTTATTACAATAAGCATGTAAAATGTGTTAATAAAAATGTACATTTACTTATTATGTTCTAAAGTGTATGTGAATTGTTTCATCTACATTTTGGTATCATTGTGTTGATTTATAAATTTGCATTTAATTAAGTAAATGCAATGAACATTACTCAATCGTCAAATGTACTATTGTTAATAAGGTACAAATTACCAGTACGGAAAAACCGTTTCCTATATTTTTAGATAATGACTAGTCTCAAATATCTAACGACTGGTTTTTACTATATCATCTGAGTCTATATTACCTCGTACTGTTAAAAGCGGAGAATTTGATAGCTTTATTTTTGTATATTTTGAAACGAAATAAATACCAAAAAGAATTCAAAAACTAAATAACGAAACAATAATTCTCTACTTTCTTGTTTTTAGTTCCAAATATTAAAATTAAATTTTGTTAAAGGTGACCCTTCAATCATCTTAGGTAATCTCTTTTCGTTAGGTGCAATAATGATAATTTATTTTATCAAATGTGATAAATTAATTTTAAAATTTTATTAGAATCGTCGTATTTTAGTTAAAAGAAATGTTTTAATTTACCAATTATTTTATTATATTGTTGTATGTGATGTTAATTACCGAAATAAAAAAGTGTTTTGCTACATACCGTATGTTTTAAATTTTGGAAAACTTTGTAGACATCCTTTGCAATTGTTTGTATCCCATTGGTGTGTTGCTATAATGGATTTTGCTTCACTATTTTCTCTTAAAACTAACAAGGAATTCTCTCCAGATGTTAAATTCAGATTTTGATGAAAGCTGATAGGGATGTTAGTTATTTCCAAATATGCAATCTGAAATTCACAGGGGGTGAAGCTCTCCTTCGAAAATTGATTGGTTTTCCGGTTTTTCTATATAATTGTGGAACGCTAAGGAGTAGAGATGCTTAAATGTAAAAACAAGGAACTGCAGAATATAGAGGATGTTACACATAAACGCAACAAATATATTTGTAATAATATGAGAAAAATTTTTAAATAAAAGTTGCTCGATGTTTAAGTCTATTTAAAATCGTATACATATTTCCGGCTATATAGGATGTTTTAGAAATAAGTTCCACGAAATAAGTGCACTAAAAAAGCACGTTTACTGCAATAGCGACTCCAATAACAATGTATTATATAAAAAATAAATTTATGAAAAATGTTCAGGTACTTACAATACCAAGAAAAACTACTAATTCCGTGTTATTAAGGCACTTGCCACATGAAATAAGTTTTACATTTAAACATCACCAATATCTCTTACCGTTTGAGAATTCTATAGAAAAAAAAAAAACGGAAATTAACCAAATTCAGAAGGGGTGTTTCACTCCTTGAAAGTGAATTTCAGCCAGAGATTTTTTTCTCGTTTATATCTGAAGAACAGACAGATACCTGTAATTTTGTTCCCTTGTATAAAGAACAGATCTTATATTGCCCCGTTATTTTTCACCAGACAAAAAATTTCGAAATTTTAAGATTGAAATTCAGCCTTTGTAGAAAGATGCATAGAAACTGGTACGAAATGGTTAAACTGATATGAATTTAGCAGTCAACCCGCACCGTAATTGGTCAGTTGTATTAATGTAGCGCCGTGGCAGTGCTAGAGTTTGACGTATATAGTTTCGCGATTTTTAATTCCACTCTGCATCGACGCGCGAACAGCTGTATTGATCTGCATTGCGCGAACTTTCACACTATATCTTAATTCTTGCACTAATTTCGCACTATCGTATTTGAACGCAGCTTACTTCTTTACAACATTCCCTAATTGCAGTCGATAATTTATCTAAATGCTAGCTTTTTCTAATTGTTTCTTTATAACATCTTTCATATCGTTCGAGATATAAAATCAATAACATCAATAATATCTGAAATTTTACTTATGTCATGAATAGAGTTCGCCACTTTCCGTGCGCTTCACAGGTGTCGGTATGGGAGTGGTCGGTCGGGTGTGTGTTTCGTAAAAAATGCGCAAGCGATCTTATTGCAGTAGTAACGCATCCAGTATGTGTTTGGCAGCCGATTGGAATGCACGCGAGCGCAGCGAAGTGCTGCGTATACGTTATATGTAATAAAATATCGTCGATAAGTGGATCAAGGAAACGACTATTTTTTCTCTGTCGTGTACTCCAACTCGCACACAGCTTTGAAATCGCCGATTTCATATATTATCGAGTTTACTTCTATACTTACACTGGTAACAAGGTCGTCATTGGTCTCCACTCCATCGCATAGTCTAAAATGCGAGGCATAAATTTGCGCATGTATTTCGAATCGTACACCCGAACGTTCCCATACCGACGCCTGTGAAACGCGCGGAAATTGGCAAACTTTAGTCATGAATAATTTCATAAAAGGCACGTGAAGTGAAGAGGGTTTTTTGATACTTAAAACTGTTTATAATTGTAGATTGCCATTAGATTAATTGCGATATAAAAGATTTTTCACCTAAATCGGATACTAGCGTTCAGTATTTCCTTTGTTAATCGAATACAATTTTCTTTTTCGTATTAAATACTGCCAAATTTTGTCATCTGTTATTGCATTATTATCTTTTTGCTATTTGCTAGTGAATTGAATACCATCTTAATTAAAGTTGTTCTACTCTAATTAATTATCCTATAACTAATGTACCACAAATAGTTTTATTTTAATTTCACTTATAACGAATTTGGTTAAAGTGAAGTTCTGGTTAAATGAACCGATCTAAATAGATATAACGAACCCGGTTGTAACGATCTATTCAATAAACAACTAATTTTATATTTGTTGTCCATACATCGCCTAACGGCGATGTAGTGTTTTATAGCGCTGCCCCATTGCCCCTGAACACACAGCAGAAAAGCTGTTATGTTTATTCGTTACTTGTAAACGTGTACTTTGGAAAGGAAACTTAAATATAACGAACCATTTTTGTTGATCTATTGAAATTCGTTATAACCGGACACTACTACACTTATTTGTTGTACATATGTTTATGTGATATTCATTCCAATAACTACTTGAAGATAGGTTATAGGCTTATTTCGATATTTATTTGAATATTCTAAACTAATCCCTGACATTCACGTTTAATAAATGATGTGCGGTTTGGTTAAATTTCTTAATTTTCAAATTTTGGTAGTTCGTGTTGTCTCAACGCACGTATTATCTATAAATAATTATATTTAAATCTATCTCTAATGGTATTATGCGAACTAAGGGGATTATAAAAGCGCTCGTTTGTGTTTTAAAGACGAAATTAATTGTAAGAGGTTGTGTTGTTTTTTTTTCTTAATCACTAAGATTCCTACTAACAACACTTTTGTTTTGCTTAAAACGCTGCTCTTGGATTGATCTCAAAGTAAGAATACAGCATGCTCGTTGGTTAATTATAGTGAATGTAATTAATTTTCAATTATAATTTAGGAAAAACTGAGACAAAATACAAGACTCATCTGTTCAAATGTGAAAAGTGTACGAAAGGATTTTCACGGAGAGACCATTTGAGAACGCACGAGAAGAATATACATGGCGAAGATGCCGGCCCGTTTGCTTGCATGATTTGTTCGCAGTTGTACAAAAATTCGGAAAGTTTGCGTAAACATATCGCAAAATTCCATTACCAGAAGGTGCACGATACGCAACAGAAGGTGCAAGTTAACGGTTGATAGAGTTGAGAGATAAACTCATTTCTTATTATGTGTACTACTCGTTAGTAGTAAAGTTTTTGTATTTATTTACCAAAGTGGACGATTTATTTATAATATACTAGCTTTGTATGTGTAATATTTAGTTTGAAGGCTAGTTAGGCGATATGTACAGTTGCTTAATTTGACTAACAACAACCGTTTCCATGGACGATGATGTTTTTAGAATACTCTCTATTTTGTAGTCTTATTTAGAGCAATTGATAGTACATATCTTACACTAAATATTACATATTTTCTCGTTTTCGTATTAAATGCTAAAGTAAAATACTTTTTATTGTAATGTTTCATTTTAATATTGGGTCGAATTATAAATACGTGGTTCAGAAGCATTTCTCGTAAATCTTGTTACAAAACAACCGTAAAAAGTAAAGTGCTTGTTCATTTTCAAAGATTATTGCGCTTTTTCATTCACAGTTCTGAATGTGGTTTCCTTATCAGCATACAACTTGACTTGATTTAAATGTTTGGGCGGGTTTTGAATAGATTAGATAGTCGGAGTATTGTGGCAAAATTGGCAAACTTTTCTGCACTTTTTCTCCTGTTTATATAATTAGTTCATGTTTGAATATCGTCTAAACTAATCCTTTAACTTTGCTGTTAACTTTGAATTCGAGCCATTGCATTGTTTTGTATCGTAAGATATTTATCAACATTTTGGACATTTTCCAAATGAAAAATCTTTTATTTTGATAATCCGTGGTTACATTAATTGGACGTAGAATTTAAAATTTACCCGAAGCTATGTTACAAATGTTTGTTTTTTAAGAAAAATAAGTTAACCATCGCTAGCGTCAAATCTGACGACAAAATTCCAAGTAGACTCTGTTTATAGTCCTTTTAACATGTTTCGTTTGCTTTTTAGTTTAATTCATTTAGTTATGCGGTGTTTCTCGGGAAACACCCGGTATATATTTTTGTTATAGTGAAAAAATGTGGCATTGTGGATTGATATATAACTATGTATACATCAATATTGATACACTCTATATAGCTACTTAAAACGAACGCTAAAATTGAAAGCTTTTGGTGGAATTCCTTAAAACTTGATAACTTCAAATTACTTCTTTTAAGTGAATTGGTATTTATAATTTTACCCAATATATATCTCTTCGACAAACATTTCGAAAGTCGACTGGGTTAATTTTTCTAATAATTGTTCAAGTTTGTAATTCATTTGTTAAGTGTTTTTTTTTATTACTATCGTATATTGTATTACTTTGTCAGCAAATAGTTGTATACGTATGTTACCTTTATGCTAGTAAAGTAAAGGTAGTAAAAAATATAAAACAATTAAAGGTGAAAATTTACCGAAGACGGCTATCTTCATTTAAAGGAAAATATTATTTGTTAATCGGAATATTGCTGTAGTTTTTTTTTTACTCTTTTCGAAAGTTGTTTGTTATTTGACGAGATATTCAAATATTGTTTGACATTTAAATATTTCTTATCTATTATGTCCGTTTTTTTTTTCAATTTGAATGCTATTTAACCTGCTATTTATGTTTTTTACAACTGTAACCTTCTTGTTGTATGCAAAGAAGTTAGAGTGATAAATGCACCATCGATACATGATTTGTATCTTCTAACCCAAAAAATTACGGGATTAACAAATGAGAAATTCGATCTTTTTTTGCTGTAATACTTTTTACACACATTGCATGCTTTTATCGTCTTACATATTTTGGTTTCATCTTGGTTTCACTTGTAAATGTAAACATATGCTTGTATCATACTAACTTCTTTGCTTTTATACGTATACCTATATTATTTTATATCTACACAATTCTTAGATACGTGCCGTTATGGTCAAAATAATCGCAGTATTAATACTTTTTATGAAAAATGTATATTATTCTCAAACTACATATTTACTGGTAAATCTGAGATTTATTTACTTATATATTGCCTAACAATGTTGCTAATTCCAGTAACAATTGTAATTGATGTGATAAGATTGAGAACTGTAGACTGAGCTGGCCACTCCAGAGCCTCAATCCTGTTTCGAACAAACACGGCCTCCAACTACTATGTTTGGGATCATTATTTCGCATTAGCATCCATTTCAAACCCATTTCCTATTCGGCATAGGGTATCATTACTTTTTGTAAGATATCCGCAAACCAGCTGAAACGTTATGGGCAATGGGATGGTTCATTAGTTACTTGCATCCCGCACGCACACGCTTCACTCCTAGCAGATGGGATGAGAATTAGAGAGACCTAAAAAAAGAGGGAGGGAAGCCATGATTTTTGCACCGTTAGCTACCCTATACAGAATCCATTGCTGCAGAGAACTAATTTAGACGATCCTTAGCGATCTTCAAACGATGTCTAACATATTGTTGTGTAGCACTCTCCTAGTATTCCTCGCTAATAAATTATTGTCTTTTATGCGCTTGGATATTTTTAAATTTTTTTTTAATTTAACAAATGAAATAAATGTATGTAGCTTTATATGGCGCAGAATCAAATTATCTTCGCGAATGGTCGTTTTCTTTTTACGACTCCGAGTTTTTTCGTTTTCTACCAACGTACTGCATTTATTATCATTATAGCTGAACAGCTTAATACGCTCTTTATAAATGTATAACTTTTATCTTCATTTTTTTCGTTTTATGAGTAACGCCCGTTAATACACTACAGTGCTAGTAATTAACACAAACGAAAATATTTTATACAAATTAAACCTGTTTAACCAGCACAATATAATGTTTAAATTAATACTGCTATTATTTTGACTGGGCGCAAAATATTTTGCGGCAACAGAATACGGAACTTTCCCGATGCTGTAAGAATACACTTGAGGAGCGTTCATGCAAAATCAGCAATATGTTCATATAAAGTAGTTTTAAGGAAAACGCGAAAAACTCTATTCCAAAGGCACTGCAATTATAATTGTGCAACTTATAATAGAAGTAGTAGGGATAGAACTGACTTTCAACAATTCTTAGCACGGTAGGCGATAGAAACGAATAAGAACACTAGGAAACCGTATCATTCCAAATTTAGACCAAAAGTGAACATGTCTGGTTTTGCACGAACTCTATTACAAATCTTTATGAACTTCGGCTTCTTATTTCCAATAATCTCAGTGAATAAATGGATTCTAATTTCGTACCGCTATTATTTTGGCCATAGTTATACATATAACACTGAAACAAGAAAATTTAGTATGGATCTTAAGCACTAGTCATTACGAGTAAATTAAACAGGAGAATGTATAGCTTTGTTTTTTTTTTTTTGTATTTTAACTTTTACAAGATCGTTAAGATAGTATAGTGTTCTCGTTCTGATATTGTTATTATATAACTTTTATACGATTTATATTAAATTTTTTAAAAGTGCCTTAGTATACTGTTTATTGTAGTAGTTTAAAGAGTTACGAAATAAACTGTAGTTAAAAGTTATTTCACGCATCTTATTTCATATTTTGTGAACGTCTTTGTTTCAGAAGGCAGATATTTTATTCTTAAATACTGTCGAGGTAGGCGTTAAATGACATGAGTGTCGCATATTTTTTTACGAAATGGTAATGATAGTACATCGTTATAAAACTTATGAACGGTAAGATTATAGCTGTGTTGTAATTGAAGATATGGGTGGTTCCAAAGTATTTATCAATTTTGAGCGGAGTCAAGATTTCCTGTTATATCTTATAATTTACACATTTTGCCGTCTTCACGCGTGCGGATGCGTTGAATTCGTTTGTTTGTGTAACTTATTTCCATTAAATTTAGTGTGAATTCTGGTGACCACCCCTATGCTTGTTATACACAGTAATCAAAAGCCTTTTGCAGATCTGATAACTAATTTTGGGTAGTTCCAAATCTAGATATCGGAGAAGTAGTTTACAAATGAATTCGTATTATATTTTTGATTTTATTATTTTACTTTGAGAAATAAATTTATTTTACATATATTTTTCTTTGATTTTTTACTTTTTAATTTACAATTATTTTTATAAATACCTTCTGCGGTAGATTTTGGGTAAAACCTTTAAGACTGCATTTAAATAAATTAATATACAGAACGATGACAAATTGACAATTGTGTATCAAACTTTAAGAGTAAGCATGAAATTATCACTTGGTCATAAGTATAATTGTAAAACGCGTTCTGTATATTTAATCGCTAATTTATAACTGCTTCCAACTTTAATTCTTTACACTTCGTTATTTCATCAATATTCCGTATATTTAAATACAATCTTAGGGTTTCTTTTTTTATTGCTGGGTGATCTGGTTTCTCTGTATATACTTCAAATTAAAAAAGCTATTAAGGTAATATAATACCATACGTGTATTTTTTGATATTAGATTGTATTCTTTCAGATGGCATTCCGTTTGGGAAGGATACCAAGTCGTACGTGTACTGTCCTTATTGCTACCGGAAATTCGTTAACCGATACAATCTGAAAATACATATTCGTGATAAGCACGACACAAGTGATGCGAATCTTGACTGCGTTGTGTGTGGAAAAAGGATGAGAAACAAGAGCTGCTTGCGCGTTCATATGTACCATCATCGGAAGCAACAACTCCAACTAGAAGATAACGCGGTATAACTACATTATCCTAAATGCAAGGTTATTAGTATTCCAAAACTAAGATATACAGAGGTAATAGAAATTATTTTAAACTTTATACTACCCATTCTACTTTTCGTTTAGATTCTTTGGTTTGGCTATTTATATCGAAAGTAACGGACTTAAACATATTTTTAGTTAGGTATTTTTTATATATAGCGTGTGTTTATTTCTCCTAAAGTAATAGTAATATATTCACTAATTTAGGTTGTATTTTAATATGTAATTATTTATTTAACGAAGAATTTATTAATTAACGCATTAGATTCAATTGCTTCATGCTATTTGATTTTAAAAATTGATACGTAGCATTTTTCTGTTGTCCTTTCTATAGATAATTATTATCATGTATGTGGATATTCATTTTATATAAGGTATTTGCGCAGTATTATTTGCAATTGACAGGTTGTATTAAATACCAGACTAAATACACTATTACTACATAAATAATCTATGTAAGTAATGGTGATTGCCTTTAAGTAAGTTACACTTAAATAGCGAATTATATTTTGCTCTGTGTGAGTAGGTTATAGTTGGGAAGGTAATAAAAGTGTCCTTTTCTAACAAACCCCGTTTAATATAGGATAACGCCCGTTTTCGAGCTAATCACTCATAGACTTTAAATAATTATTACATTTTATTACTAAACAACAAAAAAATGCATCATCCACTAGTAGACTCTTCAAATTAATTTATTGTTTAATGTAGAAACTATAAATAAAAAATGTGTATTGATTGTTCATTGCGGCTGGCCTGATGATAAGCGATTAGCTCGAAACCGGTTGCTATCCGATATTGTGAGAAAAAGGAGCTTTCCAATTAATTATGTTTCAAAATTTCGGCTTTTTAACATTATTTTATTGACATCTGATATTGTTCGATTATCTATGGTGTAATTGAGTTTCTTGTTCAAAATAATAATGTTAACAGTATCTAAATCGATCTTTAAATTATATTTAAGAAACATCAACTTCAATCAACCAGCAAGATTATATATAAGTAGTAGTATTAACATATAATATGCGAATATTATATGTTAATACTGTACTGTCACAACTCAATTAGTAAAAAAAAATAAAATGAAGTAGATTTGTATAAAATATATATATAAAACTTATTGCCTTAATAATTATCTTTTGAATATCTACTTATATTTGATAGTACGTAGTGATACAAACAAAAATAATTTTATTTTATCTTATTTTTTTTTTTTTACATATTTTTGCATAAATTATAAAATATAAATCCTGATCTGACGAACGTCTTAAAAACCATCAAGTGCTTAATTAACTGTTACTATTATATATAAATATAATCCACATAATGTAAATTATTAATATTAGTTTATTTTCCTTCAATTTACTTAATCTTAGTAAATATATCAACATTGTGATACTATTTCAATTTATAGTACTAATTGCTTTGAAATGACAGGAGGCACTTTCGAAAGATCTACAGCGGAGAGTATGGAAATTTGAACCAATTAATTTGTTTTATTTAGTTTTCCTATATTTTTCATTACAACATCTATAGTTTCTAGAGAATTGTATAATTTTTCTCCATCTCCGTTGTTTGTAACGCTGTCTTGAAGATATTCAGAATAGCTGTGCTTACGTTAATTAATTAAGATTTATTTAAGTTTCAAACGTGTACTACGTCACTCAAACACACTGAAAAGGTATAATTAGTGGCTTAAATCTGTGATGGTAACACCATTCCTGATATCTACAACTGTAAATATTCTCCTTGGAACATTCCAATTTAATGTAATATCTTGGTATTTTTCTATTGTATTTTGTGGTTGTTATACTTATAAAATATCTTGAAATATAATGGAAAAAAAGTGTATTAAAATTGTTTCTCTTTACTATTAAGTACGTAAACTTGCCAGATCATATACAAGGATTTCTTGGAAGGTACTTATAATTTGGTGGGAATGAACAGTAGATTTCAAGCGAGCTTAGGACAGGAAATACGGGGATTAAATAAAAATAAATATTTATAACTGTATTTACAGAAATAAATAAGACCTGGAAGGAGATTTATAGCGATGTTCATCTTCCTTTTACTCGAGCTGGACCGAGATTCTTGAGATCTTGTATCCCTTATGGACAGTCTATCACTCCCTGTCCGTGGTCATTTATGTAATGGAGATTATGTCCGCGATCTGATTACCCTACTTCTGGGCGGAGAACGGTCTTGTGACTCTTCGACCACTCGCACCAGGAGGCACAAGTGCGGTCTTTGATAGCTTGCGGATTTATTTTTGCAGACTGAGAATTTCTCCTCCAGCCTATTCAGGTTACTAAACGCAGTTATCACCCATCAGGGCCCCGTATGTTGGAGTGGGTTATAAACAGGTCTTACAAATTAGCGTGGTTGTCATATCAAGCATTGCTGAACAATGCTGTTAACGCATTCCCGCTACGGAAAAACCTTGCCCTGACCTATCTCTCGTCCTCAATTTCTAGATTCTCCGGGAGAGATTTTAGATTGCGGGTTAATCTATAACAGAAGCACTATTTTCCGGGTTAGTCCTCAATCTTCACTTTTCCAGACAGCCCACTAACTCGTCCAACACTCAAATAATGCTAATTACATTATTAATGTGTTAATAGCTATAAAGTTCAAAGAATTATTTCAATCTGCAGTGGAAATTATAAGAATAATCTTGGTTACTTTAGTAACTTAATTGGAGTGTCGATAGTACATAGTTTATATCGGCAGAAATCTTGTTGACTGTGTTGTTGTTGAGGGCCTTGGCCTAAATCATTAGCCACCTTGTTGAGGAGTGAGACTTATATATTTTATCAGATTTATCAGGGTCAATTGATTATTATTAAATATCTATTTTTCTTTATAGGTCTATAAATTTCCTCATAAATATAATTATTTGCTCAAAATTTAATCATATCCGCTTCCTATAAAGTTGAACGGTTTTTACTAAACAAATAAAGATAGCGCACGTATTTTATAGAACGTCAGAAATTACATACATTACTGTGGCAGCCACATCCTGCGAGATATCAAAGAGGAAGATTAAATTTACTACAGCACTTGCTGTCAACGTTAACGGTGTACTATTAAATTATAAAAATGTATTTTGATTTAGGCAGAGAAGAAGGTTTTCCAACTCAATATCCCGAAAACCAAACAGCAGTCACAGTAGATGTTTTAGAAGTTGGTGTAATTGTAATCTTTGTAATTTTGTATTTGTGCTTTTTATTGGTGATACCAAGTAGGAATGCCAAAGCGGTAAGTAAAGTCTTTTATTTTATTTTATTTTGTGCCTAATTAGGTACAAGTACTAAAAATAAAAAGTCGATTAAAACATATATATTTTAATTTCAAAAATAAATAGGGCAAAACAAAATTTTATTAAAAGAATTGCAAACTGTTGGTGAAAATAAGTACTCGTACAGACACATACAAAATGATTTTATAAATATACGATTATTTTTTTAATATCCAGTTGGATGAGGATCTGTTGCAATAATCGCTGTTAGGATCGACTCTATCAATTTACTACAAACATGTGGATCAATATTTTGTTATTGTTCCAATAATTAATTTTTTTTGGAAATTGTATCCTCTTCACATGTCCTTTCAGTGACTCCCATAAGACGAATTATATTATAATTGGGCTATTGTCTTGTAGTAATGACCAGAAATGTTCAATTTAAAAGCATTATGTTTCAAAGTAGACCAAAGGTTTTTCCATCATGATTTACCGGCGGTTTCAAATTATCTTGTGTCAACACGGCCCCTTTCTTTCTTTTGTCATATTTAATTCACTTTAATAAAAGTGAATTAAATTTGCTTTTACTTGAAAATATTTTTTTTTTTCAAAAATGGTTTATTTACGAAAGTTCGCGCAAATTTCAGTCTCTACTTTATATTTACAACATTAAGAAGAGACTTTCTAATTGCCATTCGTGCATGTATTATTTTCGACGTTACACATTTCCTGATTTTTTAGAACAATCCTTAATGACGATGAATTTTCAGAAGGATGTGGTTAGAATACTTGAATTATATTGAAACTACTGTAACAACATTGTAAAATTTACCAAAGCAGCCAGTAGTAGGAAAAATTACATTTGAATAGATTTCTCCTTGAGTAACAAGGTCTAGGTTTACATGCTGCAACTTGTGATTTCGTTTTGCGAGTTTTAACTTTACACTATTCCGTATTCTTCTTTTACACCTTCAATTTAAACTCCAAATTTAACCACCTTATTATCGATATTTATGTTCATTATTTACAGCCGAAACTAGTCCATTTCAAATAATTTTCGTAGGAAATAAAGAAGAATTTTTTATTATTTCTATTTTAACATTTACGAACCTTACAACATTGACCATCTGCAAGTGTTAAATTATTAGTTCAGTTAGAAATCCAGTATTCTGACATATTTGCCCAAATTACCATATTTATTTTTTTAATGGCAAGGTTTTTTTGTAATTTTAAAGCATTTTTTCTTTTTACAGAGTCGTTCAACATTTATTCGTGTAACTATCAGCTTGCTAATAGGACTCTTTATAATATGTAAAAGTGAATGAGATCGGGTATTTTAACTAGCTTTAAAAATACATCTCATTTTAGTAGGAAATATCGGCCAAGAATGGGAAGTTGGACATATCAAAAGTGGAACACCGTACCGAGCGGGAACCCATCAGGAAATCAATGCTTCAATTGGTTTAAAAATAGGCTTAAGATCTATAAATGTTACGTTGAAAAGCTCTCCGCAAGAGAGTAATTTACCTAACGAGATAATCAATTACAATGAAAGGTTTTCTTGGGAATGGGATCAGGGTCGCTTTGGGTTTGGCCCCTATGGTATGACTGTTACCAGGATGTCTGTTTCCCGTGCCTAAATTTTAAAATCATTTAAGCTGGTCGGCTACAAAGAGAATTTCGTGAAGCCCAACGTATAGGACTGCCACTACCAATTTTGTGGGTTGTTGATTATTTTGTAATTGACGGAGAAGGCTTCAGACACGGAAGATTCTACCGCACTGCAGGATGGTATGCGCACATAGCTACATGGACAGCCTTCCCGTGTTGGATATTGGCAAACGTTTTATTTCGTTCGGTAATACAATACGGAGCATACTTTTTGGCGATAACGGGAGGGCTTCTTTTGTTTTCCAATCTACTCTGGGTCGTTATTCGTAATCCGTTGCCGTTGGTAATTCCTTTTGAGCACATGACTTTGACGACTACGTACGGAGTAAGCTTTTGGATAACGTTAATTACAGGTATTTCAAAGCTGCTTTAAATACATTATGTTAGAGTTTGAAAACAAATACATTTTAGGAATCGCTTGCTTAGGTATTGCACTGACCATTGTTATATTGAATTATACACGTGATAAGGAATTATACATATTCTTTGGTGTCGATAATTTAAACGATTACTATGAGACATATAACAGTAAGTTTTAAAAATATTTATGAGACATTAAATTTCCCACAACAAACGGCTGTTCTTTCTTTTTTTGATAGGTAATGAAGAAGAAATCCCTGAAAGAATTGATCAACCCACTTCATCGCGATCGGGTGAAGCTATACAAATGTCAGTAATACATGGAGAATCAACGGATGAAGAATATAACGCAATTGTAGTGAATCCAAAACCTCAATACAGAAGGCGATCAGTGTATCAGCGCAAACCGAAAGTTAGTCGGCAAACTCTTGCCCATGATCCTATATATGAAAATTTAATAAAGGAATCATATCATCAGTTTTAATTTATTTTACATTAATATGAATAAGAAAGTTTACTTTTCTGGTGTAGGTATTGCTTAGAAAGTATAGTTTTGGTATGAATAAAATATTACCTCAGTTTTAACTGGTATTATTTCTCTAACTTAAAGGATAACTAAAAGAACTAGCGAAAGATTAGTTATAGCGTTAGATAATTCCGTTCTTCACATATCCCTCCGTAACAAAATTAAATTCAATAATACATCATGTTTCTTACTGCATACAGATACGAATTATTTACTTGTTTAAGCACGCGCTGTATCTTACTTGAATTTTATCTACCTCTTTTTTATTTCAAGTCAACCTTTTTCAACATACTATATACTTTCTATATTCATGTCTAGAATAGTTTTTGTGATAGTGACGATCGGTGTACTGCGACTGCCTTATAACGCTTCGATTTCCTCGTGTATTTCCTTTGCATATAGTATATATTGTACTATGCAACGGAAATGGACGAGGAAAGAGAGGCGTTGCAACTGACCTCCCATTTACGGCACCAGCAGGCGTCGTGGACTGATATTAAAATGAACTTTAGACTGGTAAACGCATTAGTATACAGAATGTTATATTTACAAAAATAAATTGTTTTCGCATGAAGGTAAGAAGTTGGATAAACCGACGTGAGACATTTGGTGCTTCACATCAATTGATAAGATCTTGCATCATTTAATAAGTGTTTGGAGAACCAGACTTCCATAAACAAGTAAGCAATTCACACAAATGAATAAAAGTAGCCATTCGATGATTAGTTTACTTTGCCATCATGAAAAACTATTCTCAGCCATACGTTCTGCCATCGAAAATGTTGATGTTCTCTCATGAAACGAGGCGAGAAGATTAATCAACTAATAAACAAGTTTGAAATAGTTTCGAGTCGTCTACAGCTGCTTTAATTCTGCCCAGTCGGGCAAACCTTTTTACAACTGGACTACCGAGCCGTTAATATATTTCCTCTATTATTTTTCATCTGATTCCCTTTTTTTTATTCGATCAAATGGTTTTTTTCTGTTTTATTTTCTACCAGACTGCTTTTCTTTCTTTTTTGAACAAAGAAAATAATAGTCCAAACCATTTCTTAGTATTCCTAAACATCCATTATTGTTTTAACTGCTCATAAAATCAATCTCTTCAATAATGTTTCGTGACTTGTTTCAAGCATGTCGTGAAATAAAATTCTATTATTATTATGAATATGAAAAGCTTCAAAGAGATTTTAAAGGCGTTTCGAAAACAGAACTTGCCAAACTACATCTCCCAGCTTAGTTTGAAAGTTGTAACCAGAAAAAATTACGCCAAGGTCACCGATTTTGTCTAAAAGAGATTAAAGTTTCCACTTCTGATTGCTCGATTAGTCTATGATTGAGACTAGTCCCATTTTCTATTAGAGTGGAACGAGCTGGAACTGCTTGGCTTCACTAAATTATAAGTGCGCAAGAAAATGTTCTAAAATCTATAGTACATTAATAAAAAGAAAATTTTATTTTATTCACTAGGCAACGATAACAAATTAGAAGTTAGCTTACTATTAGTTAAACTAGGCAGATCTACATTATCTCCTTTGCTCCTTAAATTAAGTTCTGTATTTTTAATTTTCCAGTTATTCTCAGAAAACGGATCCCTTGCCAAAGCAAACACTTGTTCAAAAATCCCCACACACAGATTATTTGAATGTAAAGTGCCACAAGCCAATACCATAACTAATCCGTGAGGGTCTAATCTACCTTGAGTTCCCTCAGCGGTTAAATTAGGATTAAAAAATAAATTATGTTCCGTCTTTGTTTTAAAAAGAAGTTCAACTACAGGGTTTGCAGATACCACTTCTTCAGTTGTTTCTGTAGCATTTGAAATAAGATTAAGTTTCAATCGTGCATCAACATAAAAATGACTCGGATCTATAAGTTCATTGCTATTCATCATTTGATAAAACCATCTTGTGAACTGGTTTGCCATAGTATTGACATTGTTTTCAATAGATACTACGGCTTCTTGATTATTTCTGGGTGTTGCAGAATCACGGGAATCTTTGTTGTCCGATTTTGTATGTTTAGGTGATGTTAAGTTCCATAACTCACATATTTTAGTAATTAATTTATCTTTGGTTGTGGGTAGTTCCACAAATATATCTCTGTCGTCCAGATAAGTGAATAGTACGTCTCTTGTAACTGTTCGTCTCTTTAAAATGCTTAAAACATCGGGAGAATATTTTAAAATAACTTCAATTGCGTCTGCAATTTAAGAAATTAATAGTTTTGCAGTATTAGGGTGTTGTAAACTGACCTTGTTTAGATTTCTTTTTTTCTTTTAATAAACCTTGTGTAACAGTTGCTGTTAATCCATGTAAATCATTTTCATTTAAAATATTTAGAACATCTATAATGTTCGTCCAACCAATTTCACTGGACATTGTTAACTTACAGCTTAAGACATTACATTACAAACTCTTGTTTGGTATTACTGACCCATTAATGATCACTAAAATTATAAAATTCTATTTAAAAACTTTAATTTTTTCTTTTATTTTTAAATGTTTCCTTTTCATTTCTTTTGATACCCACCCTGGCTAGCCGTTGCGTATTTATTTTTAAAGCGACTTTGTCGCCATCTATTGTAAATGTCGTTCGATGTAAATGTCATCCCTTACGATTTGCAATTCTTACAAGATCTGGTAAAATTCAGTTTATTATTTCGTTATCTTTATATAACTTGCAATCATTTTCAATTTGAGATAAAAGGTCTTTAATTATATGAAAATATTAATTTTGATTTGTCATTATCGGTACAACATATCTGTATTATCGGCAAAAATCGTCTGCCAATCCTCAAATCTTCGAAAGTATGGTTAAAAATTTCATAATGTTAGGTAAAATATTTATTTGAGTAGGTACCTGTTAATATTAAGTATATCTTAATATGGCGTATCGAATACTGAGTACTAGCAAGAAATTAGAACGAATATTTCGGAAGAATTTCAAATTGTGCAATGTAGAAACTATAAAGGTATGCAAAAAGAAACCATAACCTAACTCTGAAATACCGAATTCAACGTTTTTCAGAACACATCAAGCTTTAATAATATATTAAACGAATTTAGGTTATTTTGCGAAAAACCACCAAAAGGGTTTGAGAAGTATTTTAAGCCAAATTCAAAAGCACCAGATAAATCGGCCAAGCCGAGCGAAGCTAAACCAACAGATTTGAAAGAAGTTAAAGGCAAAGATGCCAAGGCTGATCCGAAGTCAGAACCCCCTCCATCAAAAACAGCTCCTAGTGCTGGACCTTCAGGGAAATCAAGACCTTACGATCAGTGGTCTTTTGGTTTATTCGGAGGTACCGGAAGTAGGTGCGTAACATATTAATTTGTAAGGAATTAAAATTAATCTTCCTTTATATAAGTAGAGGAAGTGGTGGGAAACCGTTTGGAGATGGAGATAAAGAAAAATGGTATATATTCGGAGCCACCGGTGCGATAGCATTATTAGCAACGTTAGCATTTTGGGAAATGGGCTATAAAGAAATTGGATGGAAGGAATTTGTACATAAGTATTACTGTGTATTATTATATATTAAATTCAATAATACCTGGTCAATCGTAGTTATTTAGCACGTGGAGTAGTTGATAAGCTAGAAGTCGTAAACAAAAAGTGGGTTAGAATCAAATTAGCTCCTGGAAATGCTGCTGAAGGGGGCGTAAGTAGATATACTCTTTTTCTCATTTATTATACATTAAGTGAAATATTGCATTGTTTAGAATGTTTTATGGTTCAATATTGGTAGCGTTGATTCATTTGAAAGAAATCTAGAAAATGCTCAAATGGATATGAACATAGAACCTCCAAATTTTGTACCTGTAATATATAAGACAGAGCTGGAAGCAGCTAGTTTGTCAGGCGTGCTCCCGACATTGTTGATAATAGGATTCTTAATTTACATGATGCGTAGATCAGCAGAAATGATGGGTGGTCGTAAAGGCAGGAGAGGGGGCGGCCTTTTTGGCGGTGTTATGGAAAGCACAGCAAAGTTAATCAATTCCAATGAAATTGGAGTGAGGTTTAAGTATGGAAAACAATTGGGGTTAATAAAGGGTTTATTAAGTGCTATATTGTTTTTTTTAGAGATGTTGCTGGTTGTGAAGAAGCTAAAATAGAAATTATGGAGTTTGTTAACTTCTTAAAGAATCCACAGCAATACATCGATCTTGGTGCTAAAATTCCAAAAGGAGCTATGCTAACAGGTACATTTATAATTTAAAAATTGGTAAATATAAAATAAAATGGTTAAAGTGGAAGTAAAGATCTGCAGTACTAGTAATATTGTCATTTGAAGATACATATGTATAAGTTAGTCAGATAAACGGAGCGGCCGTGTATAGTATAATATGTGCTACCATTAGAAGAAGATATAATAAATTGAGCTGTGTTTGTTATCGTAAATGCTTTTGTTACTACTAAGTTCTACTGATTTGTTTAATGTATGTTCAAACGACGTTATTAGCAACTAATGTTAAAAAATAAATACTATCCAATCTAATGTAACATTTGAATTGAAGGCCCGCCCGGAACTGGCAAAACTTTGCTCGCGAAAGCAACAGCAGGCGAAGCAAATGTTCCATTCATCACCGTGTCCGGTTCCGAGTTTCTTGAGATGTTTGTTGGTGTTGGCCCTTCTAGGGTGCGAGATTTGTTTTCCATGGCAAGACGTCACGCGCCATGTATATTATTCATAGATGAAATAGACGCCGTTGGAAGAAAGCGTGGCGGTAGGAGTTTTGGTGGTCATTCTGAACAAGAAAACACCCTGAATCAATTATTAGTAGAAATGGATGGTTTTAATACGACTACCAACGTTGTGGTTTTAGCGGCAACTAATCGCATAGATATTCTGGATCAGGCTTTATTGCGTCCTGGCAGATTCGATAGGCAAATTTATGTTCCTGCGCCTGATATAAAAGGTAGAGCTAGTATCTTTAAAGTTCATCTGAATCCGTTGAAGACAGACTTAAATAAGCAAGATTTAGCTCGCAAGATGGCAGCTTTGACGCCAGGCTTTACTGGAGCGGATATAGCGAATGTTTGTAATGAAGCTGCTCTGATCGCCGCGAGAGATTTAAACGATTCGATAAACATGAAACATTTCGAACAAGCTATTGAACGTGTTGTAGCAGGTATGGAAAAGAAGACTAACGTACTATCGCCGGAAGAAAAGAAGACTGTTGCTTACCACGAAGCTGGGCATGCTGTAGCTGGATGGTTCTTGCAATATGCGGATCCGTTATTAAAGGTATCTATTATACCTAGAGGGAAAGGTTTAGGATATGCACAATATCTACCTAAAGATCAATACTTATACACTAAAGAGCAATTGTTTGATAGAATGTGTATGACGTTAGGTGGTCGCGTTTCGGAAGAACTATTCTTCGGAAGGATAACAACCGGAGCCCAAGACGACTTGAAGAAAATAACACAAAGCGCTTACGCGCAAGTAGTGCATTATGGTATGAACGAGAAAGTGGGAAACATTAGTTTCGACATGCCTAGAGATGGCGAAATGGTATTAGAGAAGCCGTATTCAGAAAACACTGCACAAATAATCGATACTGAAGTTAGAAATTTAATAAATTCTGCCCACAAACGTACGACAGATCTCCTCTCGAAGCATAAAGAAGACGTGAGGAAAATTGCTGAAAGATTATTAAAACAAGAGATTCTTAGTCGCGAAGATATGATTGAGTTACTAGGACCACGTCCCTTCCCCGAAAAATCCACCTATGAAGAGTTTGTGGAAGGTACTGGTTCATTTGAAGAAGATACTACTTTACCTGAAGGACTTAAAGAGTGGAACAAGGAGAGAAATACGCCGACTCAACCCGAAGTAAAAGTTTAACGAGATAAATTTTGTAAAGCATTTTAAGTATGTCTAGAATAAATATATTTAATCACATTATATTTATTTGTACTTCATTTTTTTGTTTCGTTCCTTAGTACATACGTATCTTGTACGATTATTTTAAAAATTATGCTATTTTTTGAAATGAAGATACCTTGGCTTTATTCAATAAAGGTATATTTACCTTCCCAAATCGTTTTTATTGATATGTGTATGGTATTATTGCATAGAAAAATACTAAAATGAGAAATTATTCATACATGGAAATATAATTGCATTATTAGGTATTTCACTAAAGAAAGCTGGCCAAAAACCGATGTTATAATCACTTTTTTGGGAGATAAAGGAACCGTTATAGACTGAAATTTATGACTTAAAAGGAGTATTAGTTTTGATGAGTGAATTTACAAGAATGTCAAGCGTTGTTCTGAGAAGGAACTAATTCAATTGTCGCTAGTTCAGTCCAATTGCACATATTGAATGGAAGTATCGAGAAAGATTTAAAAAGTTGATTATTTAAATGTTACATGTTTTTTTTCAATAAACCATACAGCAGTAAATGTCTTCATCCATATTTTTTCAATTATCGTAAAGTCCATTCAAGTAATCAAAAATCTAAGCGTTGCCTTTGACCTTCCATTTATGTTACCACTAGTCGCCACTAATTCATAACAAACAAAATGTTCAATTTTAATTTTTGAATTATCTTGAACGTGCCAGATTTAACGATCTGCGCACTAGGTGGCGCTACAATTTTTATACGCCCCTTGACCCTTTCTGGCTACGCCCATGGTCAACTGAAAATAATTTCAATAGAAAAAAATAAAAAAACGGTTCCGCGTGATTTCTTATGGCAATTTGAAACGCATTCTTTGAGGGATTACAAATTTGTCAAGAAAAACATTGAGAAATTAATTGTTTAGTAACAGTTTTCCTCTTTTATATTCCTGAAATTCACAAAGTTGCAGTAATAACCGTTAGATGGCAAAATAGTACTAATAACTAATATTCTTGTGGGGTAATTTCTTCCAAAAATAAATACTACTTCCAATTCAACATTTTGCTGCAAACTATGTAATAAGTTCACTTTCTATTTTTTTTTAATTGCTTTTACAGTTAAATTATGGTGCGAAACGTTGGTTTTAATTTTATTCCTTGGCAGTTGGATTTTCAACTCCAATATTATTTGGAAAACAAACGGATTGCTGCTATACAATGTTATATCAGTTACAGAACTCTTTTTGAATAAAAAAATATCTGGAATTTATTGCGAATTAATAAAATTATTTTTTCATTCAATTCAACTCGTCATTCGTTTCCATCTCATAATAAAAAAACAATTCTAATTTTTTTATGGTAGTATAGTGAAAAAACAATGGAATTTAATTTTTTTTTGCGTTTGTTTCTGTTTATTATTTCCGGAAATAAAAAAGGGTTTAATTAAATCCCTATAGTTGTTTTTTTTTTTTTAGAACAAAAGCCCGAAAGCTATGCACGATATATTTTAATTAAAGCCGTACGAGATTTTTCCCTCGCCACTTATACTGCATGGGCAGTTTTGCCATCCAACGGTGAACCGACAATAAGGCCCATTGACATTATCAATGCTCCATAATAATCAGGCTTTTGTGTGTCGGGATATGAATGTTATATATCAATTTGCCCTTGCTCAGTCAATGGTAAATATGATAATATATCATGGCGGTAGTCAACTGCACCCGGACTTGATCGGGCGTGCTCTAGCCATGCGAAAATATTACAAAAACCTAATATTTACGCTAAGTTAAACACGGGTTGCCTGTAAAAACTGAGAGTCAATGCTATAAAAATTGACTTTTCAATAAAAGCACATTGTTGCGTAGTGATGTCTAGTTTACGTAAATATGGACAGCGAATCCATTGTATGGATAAAATTAGAAATGCTTTTCTTTATTGCTTATCGTTTCATTAAATCAGCATGTTTAAAATATAATTTATAGTGCATAAACAGAAAATATTGAAACATAATAAATAAAGTGTTTTTATCCGACGTTTTTCGATATTGTTGGTAGTACTTGGTAGGTACTAATATCTTAACCAAAACAAATTAATACATTTTCGAGGCTAAAAAAGCATTATAAATACCCGGTCCGCGGTTCGAGGTACTGATTAGTAGAGTGAGCCAGCGTGTCTGTATACAGGGACTGTATCCAGTACGCAACATTACGCGCAACGCAGAAAGCGAGGCAGTTTTGTGTTAGTTCATGTTGGGTCTCCACGCGAGTTAATTGAACGTCGTTTGTTTAATTCATAGAATGTCCGGGAAAAAGTATAACAGTGAATTTCCGGACTTATAATATGATGATTCTAAAATAGTGTGTAAAGTTCGCAATAAACCGTTATTCTGCTGACACAAAACTGTCAGTAGTATACAGCAGACAAATTGAAATTGTGGTGCGCTAATTTATGTTGAATTTGCTGTCCATTTTTCTCGAGTGCGGGTTGCAACTTCGCTTACTAGATAAAAAACCGTTTCACGACTTCTGGAATCAATACAATTCCAACTGGGAACTAAAAAAAGATCAAAGCCGTAGTTAAAGATAAACGGCTGTGGTTAAGTGTTGACAAAATGGTCGAAAAAAAAATTCCATTGTACATGTTATGGTGTTTGTACTGGAATCCCTTCAACCGAATTTTCCATTCTTATTAGCAAGCAAAAGATTACAAAAGTGTACTGGTGAAGCGATTACAAGGGTAGTGCTGGATACGTTAGAGAAAGTTGTGCCGCTTAATCAACTGTTGATATTTATGAGCGATGGCGTCGGTCGTTCTCTAAAATAAGTGACCAACTTTTACATGTGACGTGTAAAATTTATGCTTTACATCTTGCAGCACACAAATACTGTTTTTGAAATCTGCCAGATGAATTCGAGAACTTTATGAATGGTGCCTTCGGTATTCCCGAACCACGAAAGCCGATTCTCACACGTTGGGGATCATGGTTGAAGGCAGCTTTTTATTATTCAAAATATTTTGAACAAATAAAATTTGTGGTTTTACAAGCGGGTTTTCTGAATTTGATTATTATTGTTTTATGAGTAGTCTTACTGAAACCACTGCCTAAACCCTTTTCCAAGGACATCACAAATTATTTTCCTGTCTAAATCGCATTATTTTATTTAGGTATTATTCGTCGTCCGTAAATGAAGCTATTTTAGTATGTGTGCGATGTGCGGTTACAGAGTGTATGAATAGTATTAACGAAACCGTAACTCGTTCTACCAGAATTACCAACTATAAATCTCACTCCATGTTGACATCAGAAGCAGGCTTTTTATATGGCGCGTCATTTTGTCGTAGTAGAACTTTCGCCAAATGCCGTACACATATATAAGCGCATATACAACCCAGTGAAGTGGTAGCCCGCCCAACTTTATATCTCGTGACGTTACGAGTCCACATGTTTGCAGGAAATGCGCAAATTGCTGCACACTTTGTCAATGTCAGCTTGATAAAGTATAAAGCATTTTGCAACTTCCACCCTGTTTTTAGTTTGAGCTATTTAAAACGAAATTTATTTGAATATTTTATCCCCAATACGTACACGCATGTAATGCAGATATTGTGTTGCTGCGAGCAATGCTTTGCGAAATTATTAATGATACATTTCTGATCACGGTTTGATATTTCAATAAAATTAATTATATGCAAAATATTCAGTTAAAATTTGAATACCGGTTGCGTGAAAATATGAGAAAAAAATTATCTTATTTCCAAATCAGGAGAACTTTAAGCAACTTTGAATTGCAAGAATTATATAAAATATTTGAAGCTGCTCGATCTGAGGATGATGGAATCTCCAAAAGGATTATCTTTTACGATTGCAATTACTCTATATCTTCCTGTAAATAGACGGAAATTACGGGATGAAACTATGAAAGAGAGCTTTTCAAAAAATTTTTACAAGAGCGTTTGGCGTATCACAAGCAACGTGATGAAATGCCTTTTGTGGGCTATGGGAAGGTAGAATTTCTGTACCCGAGTCTTATGAAATTTTGGCAATGTTGCACGATGGCATTATCGCTATGTAATCTATGGCGGGGCTCCGTGCATCACCCGTTGGAGGTAGTCATTGTAGATGCCTCCACTTGATGGTTAGAAATCATACCAATGAACGACATTACGTATAATCAAAATTCAGACAATGGGCCTCAACTAACCTCTGATGAGGTTGAATAACTTTGCAATAAAATCAATAGAAATCATATAAAGTTGACTCTCTATCAACCAAGATCAGACGGTTTGGCCGAACGTGTAGCTTGTGCATTTAAGGCCTCGAATGATAAGGGATCGAGCATATTGATATAAATTTTTCATGCGGCAACGCAGTTCAAGATCTATCAATAGAATTAATATTTGCCAAACGTTCTAGAATATTGTTGGACATGTTGTGGAACATCAAGAAATGGAATATTTAGAAGGAACAGGCAGCGCCGGTACACAAAAGTTCAACGAAATCTCAGAAAAGCACGTAACCCTTTCTGACGGTACTCATCAGGCCATTCCCAATTTGATTTCAGATCAAATAGCACTTCCATTGCAGCCATCCCTAATCGAGAAAAATTCCGCCAAAGGAACCAAGATTAGATAGATGAAGTGATGGAAGGGTTTGGTAGTATTGAAATTGCTAAGAAGGCTAATTTCTGGCACTCTCTCACTTTATTGAGGTAGTTGACACATGGTTCGGGATGGTCATCTTTTGAATGTTTTTTATTCATCTTTCGCAATTTTTGTATTTATTATGTATTTTATTTATTATGTATTTATTATTTATTAATAAAAAATAAATTTAATAATTTAATGACTAAAAAAAATCAAAATTAAACACCAAACCAAAAAATGTCTTCCTTTCTTATTTCTTCTATTCACTTCTTCTATAATATTTTGTTTTAAAATCTTTTGCTAAGTTTATATAAAAAATATCTAATAATCTAATAATGATAAATGATAATAAATGATCATGTCGCAATTAACAAAAAAAGAAATTGGTGGAACATTTATACAGAAAAGGAGTTCAGGAAGCAAAGATACTGGTGCAGCTAATTAATCCGAGAGATAGAGAACTAATGATATGGCGAAGACATGGAGTATAAATCAGTTTCTGAAAAACCACAGAAGATACGTGGAAATAATTTAAACTTTCTTTTTCCAACTTCAATAAATTTATCCCCTGGGACAAACATTCCCGGCAATATTGATGAAATTCTGCGCTATCAACAAAATGGGGCGCCGCCGCATTATGCAGCCGACGTTCGAAGATATCTTGACCAAGTCTTCCCAAACAAGTGGATCGGTTGGCGAGGACCCATAGAGTGGCCACCAAAGTCACCGGATCTTAGGCCATTAGATTTTTTTTGCGGTGTCATCTAAAAAAATGTAGAATATAAACGTCAACCCGACAACATTGACGAATTACAAAGTAGAATAAAATAGTAAAAGTAAGGCAGCAGAAGGAATGCAGTTCGAACACTTACTGCAATTTCCTTTGTGGAAATTTAGTGTTATTGCAGTATAATTTTGTTGCTTTAAGATTATTAAATCTCTTCGAAAATAAATGATATTGTGATGATTGTATTTTCAAAATTGTTAATTACCCAACATAGGCACGATATACTTTTGGAATCGCCTATGAATGTACAATCTAAGAAAGAAAAAGGATACAGGATGTTCCATTTCAGAAATATATCGATGACGTCATATTTAAAAGTGATGGCATCACAAACAGATGTGAAACAATACGATGCCCGGTTGAAAATAAAAATCGACCTGTCTGAGGATTTTTCAGAATGTCTTCACTTTAGGAAATAAGGAATTTATCCCATTCTTTATGTACATAGTGTGTATTTCCTTCAAGTCTTTAGGCTTAGATTGTTTTCAGGATGAATTACATAAAGAGATAATAACAAATAAACAAAAGACATTATCTATTCCCGTTGTTCAGAATACGATAAGCATTTACATGTATATTTGTACAATCAAAAAAAAAAAACGGGTCATTTTAATTTGACAGAAGAGCTATATGTTTTACTGTTCCTATTTCGTCGGAGCACAGGAATGAGTTATTCCCAAGCGGGCCTTTTCCCCGTTTCCTGCTTGCACTGTTGCTCGCTGGTTTGGGGTTGGCGTACCGCCTCGTCTCCGCCGCATCCCGCTCCCTTTACTAGGCCACTCAGTTGACACTGTCCCATTCCCTTTACGGCTTCTCTCGCTCCGGAGACCGTACTGAAATGCCCGACCATGAAAAATTTAATCTAGAATCCCTATCGTTGTTGAAACTGTCGCATCGAGTCGCGTCCAATTTCTGTATCCAGAAGGCTATCAAGTGGTGTCCAGTCCTCCGAGGGCTGCGAGATCTGAATCACAATATGTGACAAGTGACGGGGGACTGACGCTTCTCTTTTGTTCCGCGCAAATAAAAACAAATCTATGCGGACACCGCCGCAACTAATTGCGATTTCTTGTAGCGTTTTTTTTCTATGCTAGTGTACTTCAAGGAATGCGTCCGTATAGGTTTAAATCAGAAACTATTCACACCCCTTGGAACATTGTACCCTTCTATTGATGGTGCACACATTTTGCCTTTGTATTTTCTGTTTTTATTCTTCAATACTGCGTAAATTTTCGAATAAGCAATTATTAAAAAGAAAAGACAGTTGCTGAACCTAAATGAGCAATATTAAGAATATTTTCTGTTGTTACTAAAGAAAGGTTAATTGTTTTTTGTTTTAAGTGAATAAACTAAAAGTATGCTCATTGTGTATTCTACGCGATCAGAACATCAGTCACTTACTTTAATGCTAAGTACAGGGTCCGGCAATGAAACGAGATGATTTGAAATGAACTTTAGAGCACGTAAGTTGGTAGTTGTTACGAATGTCGTTGGCCCCCTACTATCAACACAGCTTACCGTTTAGTTGACAATGAATCGTTGGACGGGTGAACAATGCGGTTTTGCAGTTAAAAAATAACGAATTTTATTCAAACGCGTCACGTTTTTCCATGCTATTTCAATATACCGCGCAACCAGCCTGTTCCGCTGGATAGCGCGATTAGAACGTAGATTAACAACCTCGAGGAAATTGGATCAACGACAAGTGCAAGAACAATTCGAACCCATAACAACATCGAAGTTGTTCGATAGGCGGTGCTAAGAGATCCATGCCGATCGGGCGTACGTCATGCTGAACACCTAGCAATAAGTAACAGATCTGTCGGAAGTATTTTCCACCAAAGCTTATATTTTCATCCATACAAAATTCAGATGGAGCAATATCTTCATCGGGTAATAATGAACAACGGGGATATCGTTTGGCCTCCTCGCTCTCCCGATTTATCGGTTTGCGACTACTTTTTATGGGGGTACCTAAAAGCAAAAGTGTTCGAGGGCTAGCCACCCAGAACTATCCAAGCTCTCAAGCAACGCATTCGAGAGGAAATTGAAGCAATACCCGTCTGACTGCACGAATGCATAAATTTCCATGGCGGACATTTGGCGAATTTTTTGTTTATTGCAAGCCAAATGGCTGTTCTTGTACTTTATATTGTACATGGTGAATTAATAAATCAATTCATTCTTTAAGAAGTAATTAAAATTTTAAATCAACCCGTTTCATTGCCGGACCTGGTACTTAGGAAAAAGTTAGAGGATGAGATGAATATGCGCAGACGAACAAATTTAGAAGTATGGAATAGTAATGTGGGGGATAAATACTATACCGGATGTTCGATTAAGGATGAACCCAGGACGACCCTATTTCGATAGTGTTAAGTTCTACAGGATTAAAAAAAATCAACTGTAAAAGTAACCAAGACCATTTCATTAAAAATAGTTTTCATGTTTGCTAGAGGTCGCAACTAACATGAGAAAGTAGAAAAAGCATGATCTTTCTAAAAATTCAAATGGAATGTTGGGTTGATATTACTGTGTGTGCATGACCCATGTGATGTTGCATCGTATCTTAGTACTTATGACAAATTGTTATATGCGAAAGCATTTGCGATAACATTGGTTTATCTTAATGGATTCTTAAGAACTTGCACTAAGGGGCGTCGTTTGAAGGTAATCCTCCTTTTAGATTTTTAAAAAATTATTAAATGGAAGGGCATATTCATTGTGAGTTATTATTGATAAAAGCTTAAAATAGAAGGGAATAGCAGAAACGGAATGTTATTTTCTATTTTTCTATTTTTCTTTCGAAATTATAACTTTGGGAATAGTAGTATTATGTTTATGATTACATCCTATTTTTAAATTATTCCGCCATGATAAGATTATAGTAAATAAAAAAATAATAATAATAATAGCAAAAGATCAGAAAAAATAGCACTCCCCAATAGTGAGGTAAAAAAATAAAACAAAAGCAAACACAGAAGCTATTCTAATGCCTTAAATGTTTAAACTGTTTGCCATTACTATTTGATTTTACCTCACAAATAAAAATCGTGTGTTAAGTTTGAAAATGAAAGATTATTCGATGGAGACGACTCATTTTCCCGGAATTATCGTTGGCTGGGGATATGTTTACTGAATTAAATTTTCCCGTTAAAGAGGGAGAACACAAAAAAAAGAAAGAATCATTATTATTTTTTGTATTGGTTACAACTACGTCTGACAAATTAAAATAAATTACATTTGACACATTTAATAGTAATGATGCTGATGTAAGTTTCTGTTTAAAGAGTAAATGACTACCAGAATAAAGTATTTATTCCATTAGAATTTAGCAAGCAATTGTAGCAAATGTTGAAAATCTTTGAGTTTCAATACAAATCATTACTCGTCGTTTCATGTTGTTAATAACATTGATGAGGTGTTTAGGCGTTATCGTATCGCAAACATTTTGAATTGCCTCAGCTTGAATTGTGTGGGATGCATTTTAAAAAAATCTTTTCTTCAAGAGAGTGTGCAAGAAAATTTGTTACACCGTTATCAAAGTATTTATGTAGGATTAGTAGTATTATGTTCATTGTTTGTAATGTTTTTATAATCTGTAGCGTTGTCTTGGAAATATCAATCATCCCACCATCATGCAATTGGAATTTAGAAAAAGATAAATTCTTCTCTATGAAAAAAACAACATTTTCAGGATGTAACATAATGTATCTTCTGTACTATAGCACAGGAGATTTCACTTAAATCGAGTTTTGTCTGGGAATAAAGACTTATTAAGGATTTTATCATTCATATCATTTTCAAACCACCTGCAGCATTGCACTGATTTGAAAATCATTGCATCATCATATTGCACTCCATGCATGTGGTCCACGGAAGTGAATTATCTCTGCCGACTTATCTATTGTGAAACCATTTGCTTAAAATAATACAGTGACAATAATCGAGTGAAAATTCCGATCTATCAAGGCCCGATGCAGTTCTATCTGATAGGGTTGGTATCACCGCAATAATCCCAGATTTCTCGAAATACCTCGCACACTAGAATGGATAAGTTTCAACATAGATGAGAATATTGACATTTTCTTCAATATGACTATATCCGCTGTCTTTGTCGAGCAAGACCGCGCCTCAATTGTTCATTGTAGCGCAAAGACTTTCGTAGAATAATGCCACCTTTCTGGGTACTGCGTGCAAATTAAATAATGAGATTTTCTTCGATTCCTTTACGATTCAATATTGTCTTCTTCAACTTCCTTGGAAAGCCATACAGCGCCGGAGACGGTTCTTCAATATTCATAGCAGTGCTTTAACTCGGAATGTCCTTCGGTTACAGCCGTTTTAATATCTTGGAGTGCTCTAAAACGTCGTCCCTTAGGGTGATTTGTCAATCTCGGGAAGATGAAAAAGTTAAAAGGACTCGGGTCGGGCAAATTTAGAAGAATTGACATTGCTTTGTGACAAGTTGTATTGTCGTAATGCAATACCCAGTTGTTTGTGAGGCTTAGTCTCACATACATGATCCTTTTTCAAAGTTTTTTTAAGAACTCTGGCTATCAAAAAAGTAAATCAACATGCATGATCTCCAACTTGTGCACTCTTGCTTTTTTGGGCTTTAGAGAAGTTGGAGTCCGCTATTCCATGCTTTGGCGATCGGTTTACGGTCATTAGTAACGACACGTCCCAGAAAAGGGGGTTCATTTTGAATCGATTCAAAGAAATATTTCTCTTCCAATTTTTGGTCCTGCGAAAGGATTTTTGGAAAAAATCACTCATTACATCGCATATATAGCATAATTAGTACAGATTTCGAAAAAAAAAAAGAAATGAATTAAACTAAAAAGCAATTTTTCTGTTTCATTGGACGATATTACTAATAACATAACAATCTAGAATTCTAGCAGATTAATTTGTAACTTCGAGAAAACGGATTAACTCTAAATTTTAATTAAAGTCCATATTCCACATTTCGAGCTTCAACAGGGCATAATGTACATACATATGCCGTGAGCTGCAAGGCATCATCAAGTACCGCAAGATCACTTATAACTTGAAGGAAATAGGTAAGTACATAACTTACAGAGGTAAGTTCTAGTTATTGTGGTTATGTTGTAGTTTACGTTAAAGTTTAATATACATCAAGTTATCCCGGTTTTAGGTCGGATATTACATGCAATTTTATTAATGTAGTATAGCATGTTAGCCGTATTCGTATATGAAATATTGGAAAACTTGTGCGTTTTAGTTCAAAAGCGCAACTTTGCATTTTCCGTCTTCATTTTTTGGTTGTTAGGGAATATTGTTGCAATAAAGTGGAGGTATAACTTTATTATGGTACGAAAGAGTATTCGTCTAGATATATTTATTGACTTATTTAATGTTTTATGAATTTTATTGAGTATAAAATTCCTGCTAAAGAAAAGTAGTTACCTCTTTCTTAAAATGTTTCTATTATTGTAATGCTTGTTATTCTTATAAATAATTAATATTTTTAATTTGTAGAGGTATTAATGACAATTACATGTTTTGTTGCGAATGTATCTTTATCTTACTAATGAATCAAGGAAACGATATTTTTGGTTTTAAATCATAGATTTTAATAAACACAAACTTTATATTACTACATACATGGCTAGCCTCCCGCATTTTATAAAAGAATATGAACATTAGGTATATATACAATTACGCAAGACCGTTTAGTGGCAATTTCAAGTTGAATACGTAACCTTGCTTTAAGAACGCCTCCTCTCTAACACAACACATACACTGCTGTTCAGAGAAGTTCGGTCGGTTAGTAAAAAACATGAAAAGGTTACAGAAACAAACGAAATTAAAAACAAAATGCAATTTTATTGTATGTACAGGTAAAAAAGACAAAAATAAATAAATAAAAAGTTATTCTGGCCTAATATGACATACTGAACATTAGATTTTTTTTTCATCGAAAAAACCTCCTTTGCTGTTAATCACCGCTCGAACTATTCTAGGCATTCTTTCGATAAGTTTTGTTAAAAGGGATTGTGGAATATTAATCCATTCATGTTGCAGAATATTCCGTAAATGTTCTTGTGAAGTTGGGCATATTTTTCGGATCCTCCTGTCCAGTTCATCTCACAACTCCATAGGGTCCAAATCTGGGCTTTGTGGGGGCCAGGTCATTACTTTCAGGGTGTGCTGTTCTTCTTGCTCCCTTAGATATTTAGATAGTTCTTACACACTAACGCAGTGTGTTTTGGGTCGTTGTCATGCATGAATGTAAAGTTACGGCTTATTATACGCAATCCTGATGGCACTGCATGATTCTGGAGTATTGCAAAATAATTTTCCTTCGTCATTACACTCTCCACTCTGTATAAATCTCCCGCCCCAGCAAAGGAGAAACATCCCCACACTAACACAGAACTACGCCCTTGCTTCACTGTTGGCACAATGCAGTCTGGGATCATTTTTGCGGTTTTAGATCTTTGGACATAAACTCGTCGATTTTGCCCAAAAACCTCAAACTTTGACTCGTCACTCCAAAGCACGTGTTTCCAATCATCTAACGACCAATCTAGATGAGAACGGGCTCACTGTAGCCGTTTTGCTCCGACGTAATAAGGGTTTTCGAATGGCAATACGTCCATGAAGGTCCGCTTGTTGAAGTCGACGTTTTACCGTACTCGCCGAAACTTGTTCTTCACGGCCGCGATTGACTGCGGTTGCTATTTGTGGAGCTGTTAATTTTCTATTGCGTTTGCTTAATAATACAATTCTCAAATCTTCAGCTTTTGTTGTTTTCCTAGATGCTCCAGGACGAACACGATTTTCTATAGTTCCAGTTGTCCGATATCGCTTTATGATGTCTTTTACTGCTGAACTTCTCATATTTATTTTTTCAGCAATTTGACGCCCCGAATATCCTTCTTCAAACAGCGTAATAATGCGTGAACGTTTTTCTACACTGGTAGGCTTGCCACGTGCCATTTTGAAGTAAATTTTCTTAAAACTTTCGCGAAAAACGACAGATGCACAACAACACACGTTTAACAGTAAAATGAAGCAAATTTATATCTTTACGCCTGTGATAAATAAACAAGAATGATACTGCGGTATATTTCCTAAATGTATTGTTCGTTAATAATCCCCAAACGACCCGATTCAAAAGAACGGTACTTCCGAGAAATTCTTGGAATGATAATAAAAGGGACTTTATTGTGGTTGTCGCAATATTTCTACTTTACATAATAATTTATGGCTTTAATCCCTTAGAAAAGAGTGTATGCTTAATATTTTTCTAATTTTATGTATTAATAATTGTATAGAGTGTGATATAATAGATTTTTATTGTATGACCGAACTTCACTGAACGGCAGTGTACATATTTGTAACCAAATCGACACTATCGAACCTTATTATTATCATTATTATTATAGTCGGAGCTCAGAAGGCACGGATGCCATTGTTCACTGCTAAATAGATCTATTCTAACAGCATGCCCTAGTGTGTGCTAGAATAGATGGAGGTTTTTAGTAAACTTTAGCATTACTTCTTCTTTCATTTTAGTAAATGCAAATGATTATTTATTGAATTATTGGTGTCGTGCGCGACTGGTGACAACACATTTGCATCAAATGTGTTCTGCCATCTCCAGATATCCTTGGCATAGACGAGACTATTTTAGGGCTACGTGACCTGTTAGAAATCCTACCAGTAGTATTAAGTCCCCTTTGCTGAACGATAGCGCTATCCTTGCTGTCTTGGAACACGTTCCCAGTACGAGACTCTTTAATTGTCCTCTCATGTCTTTATTCCTTGTTTTATGTGGATACCACAATGAAAGGCATGTTCCCTGTTTCTTTGGCTAGCTTATTTGCCTTTTCGTTGCCTTCGATCCCTTAGTGGCTTGGGTCCCACCGTATAGTAACGTGGTTTTTGCGTCCCGATTGCCCTAAGTTGAGCACAAGTTTGAGTATTACGTTAGATGCGTATGAGTAGGCCTTAATAACTCGTTGTAACTGAATACGTTTATAGTTGCGCCTCGTATTCCTATCTCGATCCTCCTCCTCTATGGAGTACAAGTTCAGTGCTTGAAATATATGGGTGTGGGTTCCTGTAGATATAGTTAGGGCCATAAATGCTTATACATGTTCCAACACCTTCGCTATCGAACCCTACAACGTGGACCATCTGCAATTACGAAGTTGCTCTCCTTCCGTCGAGTCTATCTAACAGGCTGTGATATTTTGAAAGAAATTTTGCTTGACATTTTAGTATAGTTGTTTACAACTTTTTACAACAATTTTGGTGAAAGTTTCCAGATTTACTCGATGGATATTAAAAGACATAACATTAAAGTAGTCATTTTCCCAAGGAATTTCAGGCGCGGTTTAAGTCTTAAAGAACATTTTGAGGAAATCAAACGAATAGTCTTCCTTCATTACCGTAAAGTGAATTTCAACATAGTCGATTTTCCTATCACAATTTTCAGGCTCCTAAGCCAAAAACGGCTCAAATATTGCGAACATTTTATTAGTTTTCTACGAAACATGATTGAAGAAGATCGTTACGTCACTGCTAGTAGTATTTAAGCAACTTTAAAACTTATATACAGACACTTGCTGGTACGTAAGATTTGTTCGCGTTGAATGCTGTGTGGATTAGTATAGATTTACACCGAATTATTATTATTGTTGAAGACGCAATACGTCGACATCAGCTGTGATACACGAAATCATCGATAAACACATGATAATAATAATAATAATTTTAACCGACAGACGAGTGAAAGTGTTTCAGAAGGAGAAGAATGCAGTAAAGTTTTTATGTCGTTACGTGACCATAGATGAATCTTGGATACACCATTGTATCCCGGAAACTAAACAGCAGTCAAGACAATAGATTGCATATGGAATGCGTTCCATCCGCTGGAAAGCTACTGATGAAAAGAAAAAAAACGGTTACTGAAGAATACTATGCATCATTTTTGGTCCAGTTGGCAAAGAAACGCCGAGAATAGCGAAGAAAAAGGCATTGTTTCACCATACGACTTGAATTACTTCCGCATCGCTTCGGACTACCATCTATTCTCGAAATTAAAAATTTTGCTGGCAGGACGAAAATTTTAGTCAAATGAAGAGGTGTGGTTTAATAACCATCCTTGTATAAATTCTAGTCGTATAATCCGTCGAGAAATTGAAGGTAAAGGCTAAACAAACGTCCGCGTAAGTGTCCTAATAAATCTGTTACGATGCTATTACTAGTAAACGGCTTTCGGAACATTACATTGTCAATTACGTATGTAACGTAGGTAGGCACAGTTGTAATTACCAAATCACTTGAACCATTTAAAATCGCAAATGCGCATACAACAATAAAGCGGGCCGAATGCTCGTTGCATTACACGGACGAAAGCATTCATTTATTTTTATGCGGTGATTAGCGTTTGTTTCTATTAAAACCAATAGCAATTATTGCGCGATTAAGGCCATAACAGGTAAACCGAGCAATTAAATGGCTCTAAACTATCTTGATTATTGTGGTCATAATGTTGCACCGAATGCACACACGAACATTACTATTTAAATGTTATGCCCCGCCGGGGGAGCAGTTGCGCCCGAAGAGAGAGTCCTGGGGAAAGGGGAGATGAGAAGGGAAGAGAAGATTATGGTAATGGGTATGGACGCGGAATAGCGAAGCGACGAGGCCCCGGGCTCCTAAGATTGTTCTAAAAGCTGATTAAGCCGAGCCAAATGCAAATGGGAGTCGTGAAAGAACAGTTCCCTAATCGCCACCAGGTTAATTTCACGAAACCGGGCACTCAACATTATACCGCTGCGCTACTGCTGTCAGTACTATCCGTGAGCGCTGGACTAACATTCTCTACGCTCGTATTTTATGATTACATTTTAATTTCACATATAAACCGATTAAGCTGTTCATGAGCGTCTGAGCAGTGTGCTTCTTGCAATTTATTATTTCGTGGATTTTGGTTGCTTGGTCTTCATTTAAAAACATAGGTTTAACACCTCATTATATGCTGTATCCGAGTTTAAGTATCTCAGCGCCAAATAATTTTACAGATTTTCTTTGCGGGCTACGTTTCCACGAAAACTTTAAACCTAGTTACAAATGTTAAACTTACTAGATGTGTATTTATCATCATTTTTAACGTTGATTGATTATTACCATAGGCAGACTCTTGAATTCTTAATAATGCGACCCAATTCACACAAAAAAAGATTACTGCAAGTAAGTTTTTGTTACGCTGTTTGCTACTGTCTTGGCATCTGTATTCAGGTTTCTGTCGCTATTTTTTAGGCGGTATGATTGGGATTAGGTGTCGCCGGGAAGTACTTTATCGTTGCATTTTGGAAATTAGCGGCACTCGATGGAACGCTGATGACGCCGGGTAGGTAGAAACATTGTTCGTTGGCTAGTGCTTTTCTCTCCTCACATTGCTTTTGCCGTGAATGATTTAACCAATACTTCACTGTTGCCATTTTGTTGTTGCTCAATCTTTGGCGTCAAGCCATGTTATCGCATATTTGAACGCTATAGTGGGACACATTTCTAGCTTACTCTGATGGGAACAAATATTGTGTAGCGAGAAGTATTTTTTAAGTTTGTTATAGGCTCTTTCGAAATAATATACGCTGCTGATTTATACTACATTTTTGATAAATTCCATAGCGTTGCTTGTTTACATTGAATTGTCCAAGAGAAACATATATTACTTTTTTGTAGGCCTGAATTTAGGTTGTTCAAATCAATATCTTTTAACGTAGCTGGAGAACGTAAACGCAAAGTAATGATCGTACCACTTAACTTATATTTAGTATTACATCCTATTATTTTACATTTTAGTAGTAGGTACTTTTGTATGAAATAATCCACGCCTTTAAACCACCTCATAACAGCGTTGATGGTAATTTATTTAAATTACCAGCGCGAAAGAAAAGCAAACTACATAAACAAAGATAACCAAAACCGCTCCGCCATCGCGGCCGCCGCCGCCGCCGCCAAAATTTACGATACCTAGCGTAATAATAATAATTTTATAACTAAATTAAATTTTGAAACAAGGGCAATTTCGTCGCACTTTATTTGAATTTGTCTTTCATATTGTTCTTCTCCGCGAAATACCGACATAAGAATATAAATTGTATAACAAATGTAATAAGGCAAACAGTAGAAGCCAAAAGGTAGGTAGATGATTAGGTAAGTTAAAAAGTTTTAAAAGTCTCGAGGGATGCACGTAATGAGTTTACTTAAAAACTGTACTTCGGGGGCTTCATTATTATTCGGAGAGAGGCACAATACCGGTTCCGTTCCGCCGGATGAGGAGCGCCTGCGTAGTAATTTTGCAAGTGTACAATTAGGAAGATTACAGAAAACCCTCTTCTATTCAAATTATTTAGCTAGAAGTCTTTGATTTTGGAATTCGTGCGCTTTGCGTCTTTTTATTGATAAGGAACCACTTTGAAAATGCAG